>OV049868.1:16730404-17300595 GCA_920104075.1 Melanargia galathea
CGTCCATCGGTTCTTCGAGCAATGTGCCCCGTTATAAGATTTAAACTTAAGCATAATATTGTATTTGTTTGTAAGATTTACATAAGGCGTAGACTAAGCATTGAGGACAAACCTCTGTGGTTTTTTCAATGTACTTAAATAATTTGTTCAATGTAAAATATTATGTAATTTGATAAATAAAAAAAAAAAAAAAAAAAAGTTGAGTCAATAGCTGGAAAAAATAATACAGTGATAATAATCAGCCTTGTTATAAATGTCAGCAATTTTTTGCCGCCATTCCGAGTCGGACGATAATGCCGCCGTAACAAATGCGAGAATACATCCGCGCTCGAATATAGAGCTGTAATAAATGATAAGTGGGACGAGGAGCCCGCCGGGGTGGCCATGGTGACGGGGAAGGTGGGATATTCCTGCTTCCGGAGAGTTGGAGCGTCTATAAAGCGCCTAAATATAAATCGTAAAGTCTAAAGTATCCTTAAGGAGTTTGGGCGGGAAAATCTTAGGAATTGCATAATAGCTCTAGCTCTCGTTCTATATTCATTAATTTGCTGCATTTTAGAATTTTATTGCATAAAGTACCTAGAAGGCATATAGCAATATAGTTCTGTAAAGATGCACAAGTGAAGTGGACATTAAGCAAGAGTGTTTTAAGTGATTAATTCGATTTTCTCGCAGGACTCTATTAAAAGTTTTGGTAAGGTTGCCTTCGCTCTACTAAAGCATGACATAACTTGAGGACCGACTGACGGATAATGACGGACGATATAATAATATTTGACCACTTTCGCCTAAATTGGGCAAATTATTATTTGTTAAACATTATTACTTGACTGGGTACTCGTATATGCAACCATGCGAAGCCATAATGGAATGGAAACGACAAAAAAGTCCTCCTAATCCTCAACTAGTAAATTGATTGAATATTGAATTGAATACCTACTAGGTGCCAATAAATAATTGTGAATTGATAAAGATCGACCAGAATCTCATGAAAAATAGGGAAATGAAATTCAAAGGTTAGCAACACTACGGCTGCCCTAGCGATAAACAAAGTAACTGTCATTTTTTGTGAAATTGACTTTTTGCTTTAACAAAAGTTTTATGTCGAGTAGTTTTTTACCACAGTTTAATATTTTAAATATCTTGAACCGTTTACTGAAATTTAAATTGCCCAAACAAAGTAACTGCACTCACTAACCCGGAATATAAATGCAAAAACCAAGTACCTAAACAACAAGCACAACACAAAAACAAAGTAATTGGATGTTGATTACTTTGTTTTTGTATTTAAAATGCAGTCGCTGGATTTTTCGTTTCGTGAAACGATCCCAGGTAGATAAGGTGTTCTGAATGTAATTACTTTGTTTATCACTAGGGCAGCCGAGTTAACGTAGTGTTGCTTACTACAAAATTTAATTTCCCTATTTTTCATGAGATTCTGGTCGATCTATATTTTAGTTAGTAGCTACACTAGCGGCACGCTATGATGGCCGGTTTGACACATTACAATAGTGATGTGGAATGTCAATTTATTCTCGAACAAAAAACAATTAAGTTTTGTTTTTGTACCTGATTAAATAGGTTTAATAAAACAAAAATGTATATGTTTATTTAATTTATTTGAACGAACTGAATATTTGAACGAAAATGAATATACATACTTTATATGCACACAAGAAACATATGAATACAAAAGATACCAAAAAAGGTGCCACAAAAGGCCATAATTAATCAGATTCGTCCATACTACTATTTTCACTGTCGTCACTGCTATCATCACATACATTAATAATTATATGTTCGTTTTCTATAATATTATCTATTTTCACATCTCTTTCATAATCTTCCCTTATTAATTTAACAGTTCTATTCACAACCTTTTCCCAGTCTCCTTTAGTCACATGTTCACAAGCTTCTTCTAATAATTTTAGCATTTTTTTTGTGGTAAATGGGGGTTCTGTATTGTGTCTTGCAGCATATCCCTTAATTTGAGCCCACACCAACTCAATCGCATTATACTCACAATGGTAAGGCGGTAACCGTATAACTCTGTGCCCATGTTCTAATGCTATTTCGTCAATGACGTATCGGATCTTGGTTGGTTTGTTTTCTTTTAAAAGACGTACTAATTCCGCTTTTAACATATTCATGTTTGCATCTACGCCATTTTTACGAAGCCATGCGACGATATCAGCTTTCTTTTGGGATTGGGCAGGTGGCTTGTCAATTTGCATCGAGTGGTATGGGGCGTTGTCCATAATTATAATAGATGGTTCAGGGAGGCTACACAACATTGAGGTAAACCATTCAGTAAACTTTTCTCCATTCATGTCTTCATGATAGTCTCCAGTGGTTTTTGACGCAAAAGCCATGAGAGAACCTTCGACAAACCCGTTGATGGTTCCGGCGTGACAAATTATAAGTCGCGATCCTTTTCCTACAGGAACTTTGGAAGTAGATGCTGCTGTGTCATCGTTCCAAGAACGGCCTACAGTATGGTTAGCATTAAGCCATGTTTCATCCAAGAACACAACATTTTGCCAATTTTTGATTTCTTTCACTTGCCGTAAAAAAGTATACCTTGCCATCGCTATATCAAATCTTTCCATCAATATTTTGCGTTTGTTACATTTTTTGTATCGAAATCCAATGGTCTTCAAAATCTTCGTTAAAGAACTTTCCCCACCGAAGAATAATCCAGCTTCCTTCAGTGAATGCACCAACTTTTTTCTTGTTGGATACTCCTTCTGTAAATAGTAGCCGTAAACATGTCTTCGGATAGCATCGGCATCAAAGCTATCGATGCCTACGACTGGTTTTGCTCGTTTTCTCTTTTTTGGTGTGTGAAGTTTATTTTCTTCTGTGCCAGTCTCGCCATATTTTTTTTTAGTTATCCGTCTAACAGTTCGTTGTCCAATATTAAGCGCATCAGCTACGCGTTCAACCACTGACGTTATAGGTAAAATTGGCCCTCCATTTTGAGCTTCACGATCGAAATAGTTACGAAGGCGTATTACGAACTCACGTGTCTGACTATTTAGAACAGTTCTCTGCGTACGTTCGGTCATATCGACGAAATCCACAACAAAGGGCTTGAACAGAGTCCAAATTAACGAGCAAGGGTCAACAGTAATGCAGTATCAATATTTGAAATCCAAAGCCAGGTCAAAACTATATCACAATCGCATTGCACTGACAGTTTATACTTTTCGAAGCAACGTCAATTCGAAACTGCTTTGTTTTGCATTGAGCATTGACGCGAGTTTGCCGGAGGTAGTAGTTGTGCTAGCCAGCGATCCTATGTGACGATCGTATTAGATTCCATTTTTAAAAATTTATTGATATTTTTTTGCGATTTCAGAGGTTTGTCCACATAGTGAAAATTGTTCATATTCACAAGTACATTCACCCCTTAAATGGTGCAAACTGATTTTTCTACACTTGTATACATTTAAGAAATCAATTTAATAAATAAATTTTGAGTCCTAAACCTAAAACTACATTCGATAAAATTTATGAATCTCTGCACATCACTATCGTCAATAAAGTAATACAATTATTTCCTTCAAAGTCGTTATCAATTAATACGGAACTTCATGAGCGGACAAACGTCAAACCGGCCATCATAGCGTGCCGCTAGAGTAGTTATCAAGGGTGTCGCGAAAAAAGTGCACGTTAAAAGTAAAAATACTAAAAAAAATAAATGTTCAAAACACTAAGTAAACTTGTTACTATAACTTTAACCTATATAAGTAACACTAGTATCTAAGTTTAAAACACTAAAACAGACGATTGCTGATTTCGAAGTGACTTGAAGGACCACCAGAACATTAGGTAGGTACCTATATTAGTAGACTTGTGCGCTTTTTTGTATGATGGGAATCAGAAACTAATTAATTCAACTTTTATTCTGTGTGTGTAACATTCCTTAATTCTATAGTGAACTGTAGCGTTCTTGTTGAGAAACAAAAAAAATCTTTAAACCTGAAAATAAAATCCCATTTCGCCCAATTTTCGCTACTGGCCGATGTCCATATCGCACACATAAAAAACCTAAGTATAATTCCCATCAAAATATCCCATGAATAAGTCAGAATTACACTGGTTCGAGCTATGAATATCCTTAGTAATAATATGCCATGAGAAATATAGGGAATTGATCGAGATAACGGAGTAATAAATGATAAGAGGATCAGCGGGGAAAATTGTATATTGCGTTGGGGCGGCCATGTTTGTTTCGGTTTCCGGACGAAGCTGAATATTTCCTTCGTCTTTTTTTTTTTGGGAAAAAAAAATAGATATTCTTTATGGTTTTTGGTCCGTTCCATTATAGTTAAGTTTATGTACCTATTTTAAGTACTTAGGTAAATTTGATTTTAACTGAATTGACTAAATTATTTTGGTACATGAGCCTATTTAATATTTATCTTATTAATCGCTGAACCGCTTGGTAGAGTAGGAAGGTATACCATACCTACTTTCTTTTAATTAGGTTTAGGTAGTTAATCGTACAGATCTATCAATTTTTTTTAATAACTTATGAATTTTTGATACTCTGATATTCAGAATGCCATGCGAAGCTATATTGCCTTCGCTAGAAAGTAGATAGGTAGGTAGGTATGCCACATGAGTTCATTTCGATTTAATAACTTCATTTAACGGCAGCGCTTATGGCCGTTTATTTAACAGCTATAGGTAAGTAGGTATATCTACGTTTTAATAACTTCATTTAACAGCAGCGTTTATGGCCGTTTATTCAACCGTAAGTAGGTATAGGTAGGTATATCTACGTTTTAATAATTTCATTTAACAACAGCGTTTGTGGCTGTTTATTCAGCAGTAAGTAGGTACGTAGGTTGGTAGGTAGGTATATCATCTACGTTCTAATAACTAAATTTAACAGCAGCGTTTGTGGCTGTTTATTCAACAGTACGTACTACGTAGGTATCTACGTTTTAATAACTTCATTTAACAGCAGCGTTTATATGGCCGTCTATTCAACAGTAAGTAGGTAGGTACTTAGGTAGGTATATCATCTACGTTCTAATAACTTCATTTTACAGCAGCGTTTATGGCCGTTTATTTAACAGTGAGTAGGTAGGTAGGTATATCATCTACGTTCTAATAACTTCATTTTACAGCAGCGTTTATGGCCGTTTATTCAACAGTGAGTAGGTAGGTAGGTATATCATCTACGTTCTAAAATGCTTCATTTAACAGCAGCGTTTATGGCCGTTTATTCAAAAATAAATAGGTATAAATGCGTAGCGAAATCCGCAGAGGGTGCGAAACGCGAGCCAAACCAATTATGGCGACTCAGCGAGTAATGAAAAATGGCGGCCGCGGATATACACAGCCTGTATGTATTACAGCCAGCACAGACGCGACCGCGCCGGTCTTGTACAAACAACGATACTTAATTTCACAAAATTGGCAAGCATAAATAAAATTACCAATAGATAATTCAACTATGACAATAAATTAACCGTAGCGAATATCTATTTGCTACTGGTTTAACAGACATGTCATATTGTTATTTTTTTTTAAATACAACACAAAGGTTTTTTCGACAAAGGCTTTGGGTGGGTGTTTTTTCAAACACCAATTACGGAGTCCTTACATTAATACGTGTAAGGCTTACACGTATTAAGTGGATGAATATTGAAAAAGTGACGTCACACCAAACCTCCACAGCCATCTTTTTATTTTTTATTGAAGTGAAGTTTCTTTAGCACCGTTGTGATTTGGAAATTCGATGAAACGAAAAAGCGACACCAAAATCCTCTCTTGCATACCAGGAGTCCATACGGTGACAGGAGGTCGTTTGAGTAGGTACCCAGGCGCTGCATGAGTGACAAACATAAATTTTCAAATAGGATTTAGCCTGCGAGAGAATAAGATATAATACAAGTCCATGACGACTGTTCTCTGCCTACGTTCCGTTTTGAACCCAAATTTTATTTCAAACTAGATGATGCCCACGGCTTCGCCCGTGTGTATTTAGGTTTGTAAAAATCTCGTGGGAACTTTGATTTTCCAGAACAAAAAGTAGCCTATCTGTAGTAAGTAGTAACCCGTTCACAAAACGGAAAAATTCCGTGGGATCCTTACGATTTCGGAATGCAATTCCTTACAGCATCAGGGTTGAGGAGTTGGACATGTACCTACTCGAGGTCATTCAACAATAAAGTATTTAATTGGTATCCCCAATATCAATTTAAATAACCGACAGTGCCTAAATCCCATTAGTTTTGGGGATCAGATCCCCTACAGCATCAGGATTGAGGAGTTGGAATCCAAATTTTTTGTAGGACAGTGTCGCAATGTTTCTCTATCGATTAAAAAAAAAATTATGCAAATCGGTTCAGAAATCTCGGAGATATCGGTGTAAATAGGTAGAAAAACACAACTCCTCCTTTTTTGAAAGTCGGTTAAAAAAGTAGCCTATGTCACTCCCTGGTTAATTCTCTACTTGTATGTGAAAGTCCCGTCAAAATCGGTTCAGCCGTTCCAAAGATTAGCCCGTTCAAACAGACAGACAGACAGACAGACAGACAGACAGACAGACAGACAGACAGACAAAAATTTTAAAAACGTGTGATTCGGTTATAGTATCGTTCAAATAACCATATGAGCTTAATATGAGGTAGTTATTTCGATATTACAGACAGACACTTCAATTTTATTTATTAGTATAGATATAGATTAGTGTTTAATGTAATATTATTTACATCTATCTATCTATACATATAATAAAATCGTAGAATTGCCGTATCTGTACATTGAAGATTTTTGCAAAATAATAACTGGGGGATGTTAGGGATAAGTAATAGAACGTAAAAAAGGTATTTTTGAAATTTTTGTCTGTTTGTCTGTTTGTCTGTTTATCTGTTTGTCTGTTTATCTGTTTGTCTGTTTGTCTGTATGTTTGTGCGCGCATCACGTAAAAACTACTGAACGGATTGAAATGAAACTCGGCATGATTTAAGTTCATACTATGGAGTAACATATAGGATACTTTTTATCCCGAAATTGAGCACGGTTCCCTTGGGAGAGGGGATGAAAGGCAAAATGTGTACATAGCTGTAATTCGTTAACGGGTGGTCCGATTTCATTCATTCTTTTTTTGTTAGAAAGTAGATACTTTAAAGACTACTGGCTAATCTCTGAAAGGCTGGACCGATTTTGATGGGACTTTCACTGGCGGATGTTTACATTTTGATGTACCTAAACATCCGCCAGTGAACTTTTTACAGTTTTTAGCTCAAAGAAGCTTAGGAAAAACAAAATGATTCACACGGGATTATTAAAATCAATATCCACGCGAACGAAGTCGCGGGTATCCGCTCGTACCTACTTAATATTATTAGTTTCACTTCTGCCGTGTGTGAATTGCACACAGACACTTTTATTTTAAAAATGTGTGTCTAAAAAGTCCGAACCAAACAGGTACCTAGGTATAAAAACCTTTTACTTACAACCCTGTATGTCAATCCAAGATGGCGCTTACGGCTTTTCAAATTAAACGTCATAAAGAACGCGGTGTGCGTGCAATTTGTTTTGGCGAATCGTGAGCGGAGTTGCTTTTAGAGACGGGGACGAAGGCATGTTTTCAAACAGCTTTTCGTTCTGAAACCAATAAGCGCTGCAGCTAGGAGTGGACATATCGCTATCGATTGATATAACAAACACCATAAAAATAAAAAAAGTTGGTAAGCATATCATAATTCATAAAACACCATGTTAGATAGATGAATGAATGAATGTAAAAACTGCATTGTATTTATCAAAAATGATGAATTCATCAATCATCAATTATTTCTTAAAATAAAATATTTCTTAAAAAAGAGATAGATATTAATAGCAAGTTGTTATTGCGGTCAGCATGTCGATAGATAATCTTGTTTAAATACAGTGTACCTATATGCTAAATGCAAGTAGATGAAGTCGCGGACAACCGCTAGTGCAAAATATAAACTTCACGAGCACTAGGTACGATAAATTCCAATTTTATTTAGGACCCAATGATCATAGGTACATAATTTTACCTACTTACAATTAGACCGATAAAATTGTGCTATAAAATTCTTATGCAGCACGTCAATGATTTCTCGATCTATTTTTTGGACCCAGGGGTCTTCTACTTATACAGAGAAAATTGTGCATTTATCTTCTCCTTCGAACAGAAGGGGTTGTTGCTGTTCTGAAAGCCTTTTCAAACAAGGTTGCCTTGAAAAGCGCTCACTGAATTTTCGACTATATTGCATTGGAATTTCTCAGAACAAAGAAAATAATAGAACGAGCTTTATATTATGTAGAGATCTCTCTCTCTCGATCTCTCTCTCTACTCATAATGTGGGGGCTTTTTTTGACATACCTAATAATGCAGTGGGTTTCATCTCTTCCAGACTTGAATTTTGTAATAATAAACGGGACCGGTAACTTAACTTGCCATCCAAAGCACGGAGCAAAGGTAAAGGCCAAATTCCATTCCAATTTCCAACTGCACTTCACGCAGTTTCTTGTATGTATTGCAAATCGTTCCTACACGACTTAAGTGAATAAAAAAAAATAGGTAATGGATTTAAATTAGGTATGAAAAAATATTTCTTCATAATAGCCCAGTGTCGATAATTTTTGAAACAAAGAAAAATCACAGTAGGATGAAACCCATTGGAAATGGAGGAGAATATAATAAGAATTAAAGGAAAAATAATTTACGGGCGATCTGAGCTAGGGAAAAAAATGGGGGGAGTTTTAAGGGTAAAAAACGGTTTATCTTGATTTCCGACAAAACTACAAGTCCTATGGAAAAAAGTCTAATGGCAAAGTTGTAGGTAATAAAAAGTTCAACAACTTTTGTATATACACTTTTTTCACTTAACCTCAAAATGTATGTGAAAAACTCAAAAAACCATGTTTTTGGTTTTTTATTATTATCTTTTATAAAAACATTTCTTTTTTCACGAAATTTGGTGAAAACTTACCTTTTCATATCCCAAATACACTGTAATTTATTTGATTTGAAATGTTTATTATTTCTCCTTATTTTGACTTAATATCGAAAAAGCACCCTAATTTTCAATCGAAAAATCATCCGTCAAAATGTCAGCTTTTTTCAAAAAGTAGGTGTGCTTTCTGTTCGTTGAAATCTCTACTTTCCGATGGTGTTAAAAAATATATATATTACTGTAGTAAATGTTTTCAGAAAATGCAAAAAATCGAAAAACCAGAATTCGAAATTTATTTTAATCATTATATACAATTTCATCAAAAAAGTGACTGCTGCAATTTTTTTCAATTAAAAATTTGATTTATTAAATGCTAATTACATTTGTGTCATAGAAAACTCATAATATATAAAAATAAATGTAAATCGTACTATATTGAATTTAGATACTTTATTTTGATTACGCTATATAGTCATTACAATGTTTTTAAATGCATTAATCTTGTTATACATAAATACTTTATCTTTAATAGAATAGAATAGAAATGTTTTTTATTCAAATAAACTTTTACAAGTTTTACAAGTTTACTTTCGAATAGTCAATTGAATCTACCACTGGTTCGGAATGCCATTCCAACCGAGAAGAACCAGTAAGAAACTCGGCGATTGCTCTTTTTTAAATTAACAATAGCAATATAACAAAAACATTCACAGTTACAATAAAAAGTGCGAATTACACGACAGGCAATTAAGAAATAAAAATAGGCTCGTGATTCCTCAGTTACGCCTCAAAAGGGTCCGAAAGTCGTTTGTGGGAATGGGCGTAATGTTCTATAAAAAAATTCCACAAGCAATCTTAGACTTGCCTTTACATAAGTTTAAGAACTCTATTAAAAATATTTTCTCAATTGAAGATTATATAAATGATAAAAAGTGTGGTTTTGACTCGTTCCATCAATGCGCGAGACGGCAATTCAATCATGTACTCAACATAAAATTGTTATATTGATATTATTAATTTAAAAAAGAGCAATCGCCGAGTTTCTTACTGGTTCTTCTCGGTTGGAATGGCATTCCGAACCAATGGTAGATTCAATTGACTATTCGAAAGTAAACTTGTAAAACTTGTAAAAGTTTATTTGAATAAAAACATTTCTATTCTATTCTATTAAAGATAAAGTATTTATGAATAACAAGATTAATGCATTTAAAAACATTGTAATGACTATATAGCGTAATCAAATTAAAGTATCTAAATTCAATATAGTACGATTTACATTTATTTTTATATATTATGAGTTTTCTATGACACAAATGTAATTAGCATTTAATAAATCAAATTTTTAATTGAACAAAATTGCAGCAGTCACATTTTTGATGAAATTGTATATATAATGATTAAAATAAATTTCGAATTCTGGTTTTTCGATTTTTTGCATTTTCTGAAAACATTTACTACAGTAATATATATTTTTTTTAACACCATCGAAAAGTAGAGATTTCAGCGAACAGAAAGCACACCTACTTTTTGAAAAAAGCTGACATTTTGACGGATGATTTTTCGATTGAAAATTAGAGTGCTTTTTCGATATTAAGTCAAAATAAGGAGAAATAATAAACATTTCAAATCAAATAAATTACAGCATATTTGGGATATAAAAAGGTAAGTTTTCACCAAATTTCGTGAAAAAAAAAATGTTTTTGTAAAAGATAATAATAAAAAACCAAAAACATGGTTTTTTGAGTTTTTCACATACATTTAGAGGTTAAATGAAAAAAGTGAATATATAAAAGTTGTTGATCTTTTTATTATCTACAACTTTGCTATTGGACTTTTTTCCATAGGACTTGTAGTTTTATTGGAAATCAAGATAAACCGTTTTTTACCCTTAAAACTCCCCCAATTTTTTTTCCCTAGCTCAGATCGCCCGTAAATTATTTTTCCTTTAATTCTTATTATATTCTCCTCCCTTTCCAATGGGTTTCATCCTACTGTGATTTTTCTTTACTTTTTATTATTTTTGAAGGGAATTACTCTGGTCTATAAAAGAATTGGTTGTCTGTAAAGTTGGTTTACGGACGATAATTTTACGTGATAACGACATAAGAAAACATTTCCTTTCTATAGTTTGTTCCGCGCTCTCGCTTGCACGCGGTACGTGACAATGAGTCATGCTTTTTCGTGCGTGTAGTTGGCGTTCATCGATTTATAAGACGTTATCACGATAAAAAAAAAAGTGCGTGTGTGCAATTAACATGGTGGAAGTAAAACTTCAGAAGAGTAACCTTAACCTTAACTTCAACCTTAACATTAACTTTGGCTTTGAATTTGCAGATTAAAATAGTGTCGCTTTTTCGTTTCAGCGAATTTTCAAATGTAAAACGATCCTAAAGAAGTTTCACTTCAAAAATTTACCAACACACCTCGTTTAATACCTCTTTTAAACTTTCGAAATCCTTATCACTAGGATATTCAAAAAATCTATAATATAATAAAACTGTAACAGATCCAATTCTGTACATTGAAGATATTTTGAAATTTTTTATTGGAGGGCACTCTATAATCGATACTGAAGCCAAAACTGCAATTTTTTTCATTTTTGTCTGTCTGTCTGTCTGTCTGTCTGTCTGTCTGTCTGTCTGTCTGTCTGTCTGTCTGTCTGTATCTTGGCCGATCACGCCGAAACTACTGAACGGATTCGAATGAAACTTGGTACGATTTGAGTTTATACTCCGAGGTAGGACATAGGATACTTTTTATCCCGAAATTCAGCACGGTTCCCTTGGGAGAGGGGAAGAAAGTTAAAACGTGTATTTAGCTGTAATTCATTAACGCGTAGTTCGATTTTACTCATTCTTTTTTTATTAGAAAAGTAGTACTTTAACTATTGTCCCGTAAATATTTCAAGGTCATAGGTTTTTTAGTTCAGAAATGACAGACATTTATTGGGTTCAAATAACTTGGTACCCGGATCTTTGTACGTACTGGTTATTTTAAACTGGCGTGCGTTTAAATTTATATTTGTTGGTCTGTTTATTTGTTCCAGCTAATCTCCGAAACGGCTGGACCGATTTTGACGAAACTTTCAATGGCAGATAGGTGATGTTATAAGGAGTAACTTAGGTTACATTTAGTTTAAGTACATAAAATAATTATGGGATCTGATCCGATCTTATATAAAACCTATGAACACGCGAATGAAGTCGCGGGGGTCAGCTAGTATTAAATATTTCCGCCTACCACGGTAGATACTGGTACAGTATTTTATAATATACTTATCTATAACATTCTGCTGCCGTGGCTGTAAGTATGCCGATTGCCGACACGCTTCCATGTAACATCTACTATTTTCATTGTTCTGAGGTATTGTATAATCAGCCATGATGGCAGCCCAGGGCGATTCATAAACGATTTCCGAACGAAAAACAGCTTACCTCGCCCGCACCTATCCCCCACGCGTGAAAGGGACAGATACACGGAAAAACTGAAGCGAAAAAGAGACATCAATGGTTGGCTGTTAGGTTCTTTTAGATGCCGGTGTTGGTAAAGTAATTTTCTCGGGTTTATCCACTGTTGTAAAGCTACTATGTTGCGCGTTAAGCAATATTTATTTTGTAGCTGGAATAAATAAAATGCTATTATAGCTTGCGATAAAAATAATCGTTGCCAATAACTTGTTTAATGGAATTGTTGTTAATAAGCGTATATTATGTATTAAGTATGTATGTTTATTCGGTAATAATAGTCAGAATGGACATAAGAGTGCGTTTGCATGTGTACCTCGGCAGTTCTTACAGTGAAGGAATTTAAATGGGCGCAATTCGTAGCTTCTTAAGTTTTAAATATTCCTGATATATTTTGAATCTGAGACAGGTAACTAATGGTCTACTATTTGGGCACTGAAATTCAGAGAAGTAAGAAACTAATTTCTTGCAAAAAAATGCCCAAATGTGAGCAAACTTATCACTTTCCTGTGGGGCGATTTTACAAAATTCAAGCTTTCAACCGTAACAATACGTAAAATATATACATAATCAAACAGATTGCATCAAATTATAGTAACAGTTAATATAACTTTGCTAAAACATAAAAAAATAAACACGTACCTCCCTATTTTTAATCATTTTTCCATAAGAGAATAGAGGCGACAAGAATTTTGCATCACATTCCTGTCAGCTAAAAACACGTTAATAACACCAACAATTTAAACAATAGCAAAGTTGCCACACTCCTTGCACAAAGTGCGTAGCTCAATGTGTCCATTGCAGTCCGATATGCAGCCAATCAGATAATCAGACAGTCGTGATGAAGATCTCTTCGACTGAATACGTGTTTGGGTCAGACAAATTCTCACTCGTATGGTAAACATTTACGTAAACAATATTTGGATTTTATAATTATTTTTAATAGTTTTAATTAATGTACCTTAAGTAAATCTTCTTCTATAATATAATAAAACTGTAACAGATCCAATTCTGTACATTGAAGATATTTTGAAAATTTTTATTGGAGGGCACTCTATAATCGATACTGAAGCCAAAACTGCAATTTTTTTTATTTTGTCTGTCTGTCTGTCTGTCTGTCTGTCTGTATCTTGGCCACGCATCACGCCGAAACTACTGGATGGATTCAAATGAAACTTGGTACGATTTGAGTTTATACTCCGAGGTAGGACATAGGATACTTTTTATCCCGAAATTCAGCACGGTTCCCTTGGGATAGGGGATAAAATTTAAAACGTGTATTTAGCTGTAATTCATTAACGCGTTGTTTGATTTCACTCATTCTTTTTTTGTTGGAAAGGTAGTACTTTATTTATTGTCCCGTAAATATTTCAAGGTCATAGGTTTTTTAGTTCAGAAATGACAGACATTACAACCCTCAGTATTGGGTTCAAATAAGTTGGGACCTGGATCTTTGAACATACGGCTTATTTTAAACTGGTGTGCGTTTAAATTTATGTTTGTCGGTCTGTCTATTTGTCCCAACTAATCTTCAAAACGGCTGGATCGATTTTAATGGAACTTTTATTGGCAGATAGGTGATGTTTTAAGTTAGTTTAGGTACATAAAAGAATTATGGGATCCGATCCGATCCTATATAAAACCTATAAACACGCGAACGAAGTCGCGGGGGTCAGCTAGTGTAATATAAAGCCTTAAAATTACAATCAAAGATAGCATTTTTCTAGTATTCATGAAAAACCTCAAAATTATCACTTTCCTGTGTATCACTTGTCTGGATCCACTTAGAGAGGAAATCTGTTTTGTAGAATTATATAATAGAAAAGTAAGCTGAAGTTATCTGCAAAAGCTGAATTGAATAAATGCTAAAATAAATACAGCAAATCACGTAAGAAAAGCTACCTTATGAAAGTACTAACTAAACTTAGAAAATGTCTCAAATTTCTGATGATCAAAAAGCTCAAGTTGAAGTAGTGAAATATGCATTAATTGATGATACCATGGAAAAACCAATAACAGAAAATCCACAAAACCTTAAATCAATATAAAAAACAGAAATTGCAAATAAGTTGCTTTTGGGGCTTATGAAAGAAAGAAAGGGCAAAAATCGAGTTCTTCAAGTACATTAAGTTTGTTGATTATGTACCGAATCTCTTTAGTATAAGCTTCATATTATTATGATACAAATACTTGTTTAAAACACTGATGATTGCTAGCGCCTTACTGTTTACTCTTTGTGATTATTTGTTTCTAAATAAACAATAATTATGGTCATTTTTGTGTACTCTAGTAATATTTTATATTACTTTTCAATCTAAGGACAAAATGTATATTAATAAGTATTATACTTGTCATTTATCATGCATTTTAAACCATTGATTTCATTTTCCTGTGCCACATCTCACTTGCCTGTCATGGATAAACCTTAAAACGGCCATTATTGGAAAATTTACCAATATTTTGTCTGACCCACAATACTTTAGCTTATTTAAGTCATGGCCTTGACGTCTGGCTAATTTGTATACTAAATCTATTAAAAAAAAGTGTGGAGCCAAAAATGTCCATCGTAATAAGAACTAGCCACCTATTTTAAGTAGGTATATTACCCTATTCAAATGTCATACACTATTCCTACACATAATATGACAGCATTTGAATATTATGGAATTTATGGACATGGTACCTAGATAATATTATTTTAATTTATGAGCCAAAAGTCAAAGCCGTTGCCGCTCACGAAAATAGAGTTTATTTGCGATTCAAGCTAGATATCTGTAGGTATATCTAATAATAATAGGTATGTCGGTGAGTTACTTTAGTAACGTTGTTATTTATCAAAGATTCTATGGACTTTTTGCCTGTAACATGCGCACTGCTAAGACAAAGCCAACGTTATCTCCGTAATCACAAACATTCGTACATTCATCAGATCAGAACATTCGTACATTCGTACATAGGTATAGGACGATCATTTTATGTTTTAACGTCATAAGAAAACAAAGAGAGAATAGATGCGTCACAAGCCGAACGCTTAGTTCCGCGCTCGTGACGGATGAGTCAACCTTTTCCGTGCGTGTAGCCGTTCATCAATTTATAAGATGTTATCACGTCAAAAATTCTATTAGGAGTAGGTATTAGTTACAAACCTTGTTAAAATATATAAAATATTTATTTAACTCTCCAATGTTGCCTGTAGTAGCAACGCTGTTAATAGCGTTAATATCATAAACTTCGCGCAGTTTGCGAACGGTGAGCGCACAATGATGGGCGTTTATCCGTGGCGCGGGAAAATGGCGGGAAGCGATCCCGAATGACGTTAATTTTGGCGCGAACCGCCATTTCAGTTACACAATTGATTTGCTTAACGAATTATATATTTTACGTTTTACGCAAATAGGTATATTATGAGGAATTGGTAGATTTCATATATTTTCGGTGACATAATATCATACCTACATAAAAATTTTCAATCTACGCACGTAGCTCCTATAACTATATTTTATTTTAGGTGTTGTTACGGCTCTTGTTCATTATTCTTCATGAAAAAATTAAACGACATTAAACTGTTTGGTCATTCCCTGCAAGGACAATGTGAGACAAGATTATTTACACTTTTGAATGGCCACCGAAACTAATCATTTGCTACCGGTAGCAGAAATAAACAACATCATCGCAGCGGGGCCCCGTCATTATGCGACATGAAAAAGAACCTTTTTTTGAACAATTGCGGACCGATTCCTGAACGCAACCATAAACGTCATTCTTTACAATACATAATGTCAAAATGTTTCCCTCCAAAGTGCAAACAAGTTTTTTTTTCTATCGCCGTTTTGTGTGGCCAGACAAAGGCCTTTAATTCAATATGCCCGAGTTATAAAAGCGATCCTTGGAGGCTTTGTTTTACAATTTGTTACAATTTCTTTCTGGTTAGTTGTAAAATGGCGCGGAGTGATTTTGTACGGTTAGGTTTTGTCGGGTTTTCTAGAAATTTTATTTATTGTCTTGGTTATAAATATTATGAGCATCTAATTTTATCTTTTTTTCAAAAAAGTTCATTTTCTTCCTCGGTTCCTTTAATTTAATTGATGTATGTATGTCATCATCATCATCAACTCCTTACTGGTCCATTACAGGGCACAAGGTCTCCTCTCAGGGATTATGCCGTAGTCTACCAATCCGCACTTGGCCAGCGTGGTGGCCAGTTCACTACGCTGGCCAAGTGCGGATTGGTAGACTTAACACGCCGACGCGCGACGCCATTGATAACATTGTGGAGAACTCTCAGGCGTGCTGGTTTCCATGCGATGTTTTTGTTCACCGTTAAAGCAATTGATATTCAATTGTTTAAAACGCACATAACTCCGAGAGGTGCGTGCCGGGGATCGAACTCGGTCACCCCGAAAGGGAGGCCGATGTCTTAACCACTAGGCTATCAACGCTATATGTTTGTATGTGTGAGTATGTACCTACCTACGTATGTTTAACTATGTACCTTATATGGTACATACCTAATATGTAGGTACCTAATTATGGTCCCGATTTTGACCACGGCGGTCAATCTCGAAGGAGGAAATAGATTAGTCAACTATTTAAATATTAGATACTATAAGTGCACAATTAAGTGTCAGATCAAAAGAGGTAAATAAATACTGGTAGATAACATGGTGGGTAAATAGGTGTGAGATAGATCGAAAGAGAGACCCTTCGACCGAAACATACATAAAACAATTTCCCCGGGCTCTGAATAAAACACATAGGTACCTATCGGACGCGTTTCACGTGTCCCGGGGAAAAATACTGCAGATGGCGGCATGATTGCGCCCGGAATATCCGTGATTTGGGTCGCGCCCGTCTTTACGACCCGGCCCCGGACCGGGGTCCGACCGGGTGGGGGAGGAGGGGGTGTAAAAGTTTTATTTGCACGACGGATTATTCGCCTATTTCAGGTGTTATTCGATCCAGGGCCTGCGTTTGTCACCCGTCCACGGCAAACCCAAAAGGCAGGGTTAAGATTTTAGAGTCGATTTAACTGTTAGGTACATAAATAATTCCTTAGTGTAGATTAAAAAAAAATAATCTTCAGAATCAGTCTCTTCATTAGTCAGGTACCTAGTTACCATATGGAGCCAAAATAGACATCTTAGTTAATGATTCATTAGACATAATTAATTACTGTGCATGTCTCTGAGTAGTTACCTATACGAATCGTAATAAGCCGCTGGATGTATGAGGCCCAAGACCGCGACTACGTCAATCCAACGGCTATAACTAAAACAATTTCCACCCCGAAAATTCCCGCTCGTAAGCACCATAAGCAAAAACAATAAAGCTTCCATCATCCCCCGCGATATCATAACAAGATTTAAAACTTCATTTATTATTTAAAACAAAGCATCCCGCCTCGCAGCCAACCCTTGCGCCCGTCCCAAGACACTCATGAAAATAAAATCATGGAGCTCCGACCCGCGCAGATTGAATTCAAAATTGGAATCAAAGACAATCCTGTTTTTTTTCTTCTTTCACCCGGCGAAGGAAAATATGCGTTCAGCTTTCTCGTACGTTGACAACGAGAACTACTGTGTCAATCTTGCGCGTCAAAGGCAACATGGATAGCCGATGAGACAAATCATCTATACCTCCTACTCCTATAAATCTACTATAAATACAAAAGTAACTCTGTCTGTCTATATGTTACGCTTTCACGCCTAAACTGCTGAACCGATTTTGACGTTTGGTACAGATATAGACTAGACCTTGGAGAAGGACATATAGGCTACTTTTTATTCTTGAAAATTTGGCCACGATGGCCGAGTGAGGATTGGTAGAGTTCATACGCTTTTAAGAACAATATGAAGAACTCTCAGGCGAGAAGGTTTTCCTTCACCGTTAGATAAAGCAAGTGATACCTACTTATGTAATTGATTCAAACGCGTGTAGGTATAACTCCGAAAAGTTGAGGTGCCGTCCCGGGAATCGAACTCAGTCTGTCCGAAAGGCAGGCCGAAGTCTTAACCGCTAGGCCATCGCCGCGCCGCTTTTAAAAAATATACTTACGCAAAAGAAAAGATTTTTTTTTCTTTTTTTATTGCAACAAAATGGCGGCCTATTGAAGGTTGGGTCGCCTGTGTTAAATATTGTATTGCCCCAGGGTAGATGGCTTTGCGTCTGGGTGCGTGAATAATGGATTTTTATCTCATAATTATAAGAAGGTATCTACCTAAAGTAGCCTAATAGGTCGATGGAAATAGGATACCTACCTTTCATCCCGGAAAAGAGTATAGCATATTTGGGAGTGGCATGTTATACCTACCTATGCGTTCGCGTACCTTTTTCTCAATTGAACTGAAACTTGGCATAGAATATTTAGACATGGAATATTTTTCATCCCGAAAATCGGAGAAAGAGTTTTCCCGGGAGCGGCGGCGTCCTCTGTCGGGAATAAGCCATTTGTAGGCAAGCGACGAAAATAAATTATTATAGAAGTACATCTACATGTACCATCTTCCAAAAATACTTAAGTACTTTATTGTGCGAATAGCAACAAAAAAGACATTCGTGTCTTTTTATGGTTGAATGCGCGACTTTCAAAGCGCGATGTCGATTTCGGATAAACATGACACAGCGCCATCTATATCTGCTCTTGCTAACTAGACCATGGTCGAATACTTTTTGAAAGTAAAAAACATAATAGTAGGATGAAACCCATTGGAAAAGGAGGAGAATATTATACAAATAAAAGGAAAAATAATTTACGAGGGATCTGAGCTCGGAAAGGGGAAGGGGGTGAGTTTTAAGGGTAAAAAACGGTTTATCTCGATTTCCGGCAAAACTACAAGTCCTATGGAAAAAGTCAAATGGCAAAGTTGTAGGTAATAAAAAGATTTACAACTTTTGTATTTATACTTTTTTCACATAACCTCAAAACTTATGTGAAAAATTCAAAAAACCAAGTTTTTGGTTTTTTATTTTTATATTTTAAAATAAATAATTTTTTTCACGAAATTTGGTGAAAACTTACCTTTTTTATGTCCCAAATACACTGTAATTTATTTGATTTGAAATATTTATTTCTTCCTCTTTTATGGCTTCCTCTGTCATAGGAGAGAGGGATTAAGAGCTTGCGACCCGTCACGCTGCTCCAATGCGGGTTGGCGGGCTGTAACGACTATTGTCACATGATAGTAATACTTAATAACCGGGACCGACTGCTTAATGTGCTCTCCGAGGCACGGGGGGCACCGCCAGCTTCCGGGCTGGCACTGAGAATTTCTTAACAGAAAAAATCAATACCTAACAATTATTTTCCCGACCCAGGAATCGAACCCGGGACCTCATGATCTGCGTTCGAAATTCGAATATGCTAACCACTAGACCAACGAGGCAGTTTAACACTCCATTTAAAAACTATAGGGAGGCTAACTGGAAGCAAACAGGCTGCTATCAATTTGCTGTAGGTACTGAAGTAATTATTGTGCATGCGACCGAATTTCGGCCACAGCGGCCAAACTCAATGGAAGCGAAAACTAGCCAACTACGCAGGAGATGTTATAGTTGGGTGTTAGCCAGCTAACCAGATAACCAAGTGTGCCTGGGTGCTGCTGGTCCTCTTGGATACGTCCGAGGGGAAGAGCAGTATTCGGGCCGGTGCGCCCCGGTAACATGGTTAATAATTTTCCTACGGGGATATTGTTAGCCATGGCCAATGACCTGGTGGAGGGAGGTTTCTACGCGTGTCCCTCTGATAAACTGGGGGTGAGACACCCCGGGGCGGGGGGCAGCGATGCCTATCACGGGAGGAAGAAAACCTCGTTAAACAATTACGGGAGGGCGCGAGCTTCTGGAGGGACAGCCCAGAGGCGAGCGGGAGCCCCAGCTGGGGCGGCTGCCGGACACCTGGGATGCATACTTTGGGTTCCCCAGGCGTCCAGCACAGACAGCATGAGGATCATGCCGTGGTGGTTTTTAGTGGGTATAGTTACCTGATTGGAGTCCCACAAAAAAAAGGAGATGTTATAGTGCAAAAGTGTGTGCTCAAATACACCTGCACTCCAATCTCCATTCCTTCACTCTCATAGTCTGATGGGACGCCAATGCGACGCGACGCGACCGGAGGAGATTTGAGGCGCAGAACCGACGGCTTCACGTACTCTTTGAAATGGGTCGGCCATAGTCTACTTTCTGTCCCGGAAAATTAAAGAGTTCCCACGGGATTCTTGAAGGTTCATCAGTTTAACCGATTTATACGAAATTTGTAACAGAGGTAGGTAGCTTTCGTCCCTGAAATTGACATAGGCAACTTTTATCCCGGAAAAGCAAATAGTTCCCACAGGATTTTAAGAAACCTATATCCACAGTCCACGCGGTCGTAGTCGCGGGCATCGTCTGGTTAATAATAAAACAAGTATAAATTAAAAATTTAATAAACCCCCGACATTCGCCATTTTGTGGCGGCGGCCATCTTGGATTTGCATAATGCTATTTTACTATCATTTGATACCCATATTGAGGGCGTTGTGATAAAATATTTAATCCGCCATTTTTCATCTTAGTTAAAAATGTCTTGAATGGCCTCTAAACCGCTTAGCAATCCATATAATGAACGCACAGCATTCTAAAAGTAAAAATAAATAACCGGCCAAGTGCGTGGCGGGCCACGCACAGTGTAGGGTTCCGTAGTCACAATCCTCGGAAAACAGGTATAACTCCTTAACCTGTGAACCCTACTTAGCCGTGATAGTTTTCCTTTAAAATTGATTATATACCCTACTGCTGTGAATTTTTTCAAGTTCCTATATACTGCCATTTGGCTGATAGAGGGGGGGGACACTTGACTCTAATAAAAATTTGCACTTTAAAACATTATATTTTACAAACGGATCTAGAAATCGAAAAATGATGTTCCCACACCCACAGTATTTTTAAAAGACCTATTCAACGATACCCCACACTATGGGGTAGACGAGAAAAAAAATATTCATCCCCACTTTACATGTAGGGGAGCTACCCTAAAAAAAATATTTATCAAAATTTTATTTCACCACTTTGTCGGCGTGATTAATATTTATACTCATGCCAAATTACGGATTTCTAGCACTAATAGTCTTTGAGATTAACCGAGGACGGACGGACAGACGGACAGACGGACAGACGGACAGACGGACAGACGGACAGACGGACGGACATGGCGAAACTATAAGGGTTCCTTGTTTACTACGGAACCCTAAAAAACACAAGAGACAAAACGACATTTTAAAGAACCTATATCCATAATGGCACATCAAACACGCTCTAAAAGCTTGCTTTATAAATGCCCCAATATGTCACAGCTGAGAGTATCAACCAATAAAGCGGCAATTAGCCGCCGCCGTTTTTTTTTTAAATTCATAAATAGAACGGGGGCGCCATAATGTGATATCCTTGTTTGTTTTTAAAAAGAGAACGAACACCACTCAATTAGATGGATAAGTGTTTAAGGAGGTACCTACTTATAAGTTATAAATGGGTCTTTTTTAGGTGGTGTCTGTGTGTGCGCGTGATTATTTTTGTATTGGGATTTTGATTGTGATTTAGTTTAGACTTATAATGAACGGAAGTTCATGAATGTCTTTCGTTTTGATTAAATGTGCCAGAATTAGGTACCTACTAACGCTGTTTTTTTCCGTAAAAATATGTACTTACCTAGGTATTTAGTTTCAAAGATTGTCTCAATTTATTGTACTTAACTACTAATCTTTGACGCCGTGTAACTTTGGACCACATAATATTTTTAGGAAAATCTGACAAACTTAATTTAAGTAGATATTATGTAAGTTAATAGTTTGGTACATAATTAATATTATATTATATATTCTAAAAATATACGCGTCGCTCTAGGTCTAGAACGTGTCTACAAAATATAATTTAGATTAATTGGTTAATAATAATCAAATAAAGGGTCAAACTTCGTTTGTATGGGGAGCGCTAGGAGATTTCTCCTAAACGTCCCGTGGGATTTTTAAAAACTTAAATCCACGCAGATGAAGTCGCGGGCATCCTCTAGTAGATAATGAATAATTATAGATATCTAAGTAATAGAATTGTCTGTAAAGAGGTAGGAACGTGCGTAAAAGTAAGCAGACGTATAATATCAGCGAAAATCGCAGTTAAACCACTTATATCCAGCCGAATCCACCCCCGATCCGGTTAAAACCGGCTAAATCCGTATTAATAGTCTGTCAAATACACGACGAGGGCGCGCGGAGCGCACCTGCGCCCTCACACCCCCCGTGTCATTCTTATCGTGTCATGTTATCATTTTAAGTGAAGGCCACATTGGGAGCGAAGCGGGGCTTCGTTTCGCTTCGCTCATGCCGCCACCGCATCTTTTCATACTACAGTTCACACCGCGAATGACAGAGTGAAGCGAAGCCAGCGATGCGAACTTGCGAGTTCTCATGGTTTAGCGACATGAGCGAAGCGAAACGATGCTCATTTCGCTTCTCTTCGCTCCTAATGTGGCCTGCGCTTAAGGCCAGAAGAAGTAAAAAGTTTTAGTTGTATACCTACCTAGTACCTACCTAATATTGAAATTTTCAGTATTCAAAATCATTTATTTCACGTAGGCCAACGTGTGGCTCTTATGACATGTCAAGAATCTACCACCGGTTCGGAATGCTGATTCTGCTGAGACGAGCCGGCAAGAAACTCAGCAGTTGCTCTTTTCAAAACAAATGTTACAATAAGTGGCTTAACTGTCTTGTGGGCAGCTGAAGCAAAGCCGAATAGAATAGACATATTTTTTATTCAGATAAACTTTTACAAGTGCTTACGAATCGACAAATGAATCTACCACAGGTTCGGAATGGTGCTTACAATAATTCTACACATGTGAAGAAGGGCAGACAAAAGTAGCCCCATTTCCGACGGTGGCACCCGTTCACGAGCATGACGCATGATCCAGCCATTGCTTCGCTCAACCATATTCGAGGGAACGTAACAACCCGCACCACACGACACCACCATAGAAATGTTTAAAGAATTATATTTAAATATATATTTGATTAAGTACAACTTGAAGCCGCGTTGGACGGGCAGACGACCCGCGTTCTGTGTGTCGCAACCTTTACTGTGTTTTTATTATTTAGTTTTTGTTTTGATAGGTAGGTATAATCTACTTGACTTCGTATAAGCGTGTAAAGCCCTTCTATTCTATTTTACTCTATGGGGAATTGCTTATGATCATTTATTTTTTTTACTGTTGACAGATTTGCGCTTGGCTGCTGTATTTTCCTACAACGTGACCTATATTTGAGTATAATCTGAGTACGGTATCTAGGTACTGATTAAATCTAAAGTGAATAGGCATCTTCTAGGCAAGCGCGCTCACACCATCAAGTGTGATCACTGTCAAGCTACCTGTCAAGCAGTAGTAGTCTGAAGTAAGTATACCTACCTACCTATCTGCCAATATTTAAAAAGAGCACGTTCATGTTGTAGCATTGGAATCCCATCGAACTATGAGAGTGAAGGAATACAGAGTGCAGTGTAGGGTGGTGTAGGTACCTATGTATGCGCACACGCTTGTGCTCTATACTTATATATAATATGGGTTTATGGTAGGGTTCACCCTGTTATAAGTTATAGAGCTGTTATTGAATACTTATAGAGCGTTATAGCACTATTGAACGTTTATGAATAATGTTTTCGAGAACTTTGCCTATAACAAGCTAATAAAGCTTCTATAGTTCTTTATGAATAAGACCGTTAGTCTATATTGTATACTAATATAAACTCTTGCGTATAGTTGCCTAGTCTTTGCCTTGGTTGAGATATCGGCCGCCGTGGTGGAAAAAATAAAAATGTAAAATCAACCGCAGATAATATAATAAGTAAATGTATTTTTATAAAAAACTAACAACTTTTTACACAAAACAATCATGGCGGCAACATGGCGGACTGTCACATCGGGACCGTTCCCGCCATTTCGCCAAGGACACTCCAACAATTACTTATACACAAAATATTTTGTCAACTGTCACTTTACGAACCGTGACTAACGCGTCTTCGACCGCCGAAACAGTGAAAATGGGAATGACTTTACAACTCTATTCAAGTTATACCCATTTTACGGTAGTGGTCAATGGTTAAATATTGCAGACCAGAGGTGATTACCTACTATTTAGATTGCACCGCAATTTTTGCGGCAATAAAAATGGGACGCTTTTTGTTTTGGCGGCAACTTTGACAATGACGACGCTATATTTTACCCGACTGGGTAGGGTATATGTGTTTCACCTGTGTGTATGTATGTCCATTCCTATGTCCGCTTGTAACTAATCAACGGCTCAACGGATTTTGATAAATGATACGTCATTAGATTTGTCTCAATGACGCGAGTGTTATAGGGTACCTAAATTTAAAAAAAAATCAAAATGGCGGACTTTATGCGCTTTGATGTGCGAGCTGAAAAAAAATTTTTCTTCAAGACCCTCGAGTGGGGTATCAAAATAAAGGGATTCAAAAGGCAAATACGAAAATGTATAAATTTTGAAATGTATAAATTTTGAAAATGTATTTGGAAACAATTTGGAGTGATAAATCGTAGAAAATGACCGTTTCCTATGTCAGTTCGTAACTACTTAACGGCTCAACCTATTTTGATAAATTATACGTCATTAGATTTGTCTGACGTCGCAAATGTTACTGGGTACAAAAAATTCATAAAAAATCAAAATGGCGAATATGCACTTTAATGTGCATGCGGGCTGAAAAAAATTTTTTTCTTCAAGACCCTCGAGTGGGGTATCAAAATAAAGGGCTTTAAAAGGCGAGTACGAAAATGTATACAATCTATATGTTTTAAATCAATTTGGAGTGACAAATCATGAAAAACAAAATAAATAACAACTACACTGTAAGTGGTACGGTGGTAGTTTATTAATTTTTTAGTTCGTTTTTTAGCATGGCAGTCGGGTTTTTTTAATTTTTAAATTATAGCTTGTTTAAACTAGTTAATTAAAATAATCATTGTGAAATGTTGGAAAAGTATGTTTTTATACCTAGTTACTTATAATTTTATTTTAGGCAATAAAGTAAGTACTAATCTATCTATCTATAATATAATAAAACTGTAACAGATCCAATTCTGTACATTGAAGATATTTTGAAAATTTTTATCGGAGGGCACTCTATAATCGATACTGAAGCCAAAACTGCAATTTTTTTCATTTTTGTCTGTCTGTCTGTCTGTCTGTCTGTCTGTCTGTCTGTATCTTGGCCGCGCATCACGCCGAAACTACTAAATGGATTCGAATGAAACTTGGTACGATTTGAGTTTATACTCCGAGGTAGGACATAGGATACTTTTTATCCCGAAATTCACCACGGTTCCCTAGGGAGAGGGGATGAAAGTTAAAACGTGTATTTAGCTGTAATTCATTAATGCGTTGATCGATTTCACTCATTCTTTTTTTGTTAGAAAGGTAGTACTTTATATATTGTCCCGTAAATATTTCAAGGTCATAGATTAGTTAGTTCAGAAATGACAGACATTTATTGGGTTCAAATAACATGGGACCCGGGTCTTTGTACGTACGGCTTATTTTAAACTGGCGTGTATTTAAATTTATGTTTGTCGGTCTGTCTATTTGTTTCAACTAATCTCAGAAACGGCTGGATCGATTTTAACGGAACTTTAATGGCAGATAGGTGATGTTATAAGGAGTAATTTAGGCTACACGAGCGGATACCCGCGACTTCGTTCGCGTGGATATTGATCACATTGATTTTAATAATCCCGTGGGAATCATTTTGTTTTTCCTAAGCTCCTTTGAGCTTATATCTTGCTTAAAACTGTTAAAAGTTCACTGGCGGATGTTTAGGTACATCAAAATGTAAACATCCGCCAGTGAAAGTCCCATCAAAATCGGTCCAGCGTTTCAAAGATTAGCCAGTGGTCTTTAAAGTATCTACTTTCTAACAAAAAAAGAATGAATGAAATCGGACCACCCGTTAACGAATTACAGCTAAGTACACATTCTGCCTTTCATCCCCTCTCCCAAGAGAACCGTGCTGAATTTCGGGATAAAAAGTATCCTATATGTTACTCCATAGTATGAACTTAAATCATGCCGAGTTTCATTTCAATCCATTCAGTAGTTTTTACGTGATGCGCGCACAAACATACAGACAAACAGACAAACAGATAAACAGACAAACAGACAAACAGATAAACAGACAAACAGATAAACAGACAAACAGACAAAAATTTCAAAAATAGCTTTTTTACGTTCTATTACTTATCCTTAACATCCCCCAGTTATTATTTTGCAAAAATCTTTAATGTACAGATACGGCAAGTCTACGATTTTATTATATGTATAGATTTAGTTTAGGTACATAAAAGAATTAAGTATGGGATCCGATCCGATCCTATATAAAACCTATAAACACGCGAACGAAGTCGCGGGGGTCAGCTAGTACCTAATAGATTTGTGCATTACTTAGTTACAAAATAATTTATTGATCATTTACTTAGTTTTCGATGGAATCAGCTACCTATTCAATGAATAGCGTATGATAATATAAGTAGCGATGTAGATAGACTCGTGCCTATACTAGGATGAACCATTCTAAAATTACTACAAATCGACAGATTTATAATATATTAATAATAATAAACACTAGCTGATGAGTGATGCCCACGACTTCATTATGCGCGATTTAGGTTTTTTAAAAATCCCTTGGGAACTCTGTAGTTCCCTCTTCTCGAATGTCTAGTCTATCTCTGTACCAAAATTTGTCAAAATCGGTTCAGCGGTTTAGGCGTGAAAGCGTAACAAACAACAAACTCAATCTCGCATTTATAATCTTGAGTTTGTTGTTGAGTTTCGGTATTTCACAAATCCCGTGGGAACTGTGGATTTTTCCAGGATAAAAAGTAGCCTATGTTTTAAGTCGGAGCATAATCTATCTCCATTCAAAATTTCAGCCAAATAGGTTCAGTAGTTGCGGCGTGATTGAGTAACAACATCCAAACATCCAAACATCTAAACATCCAACATCCAAACATCCACACTTTCACATTTATAATATTAGTAGGATAGTAGGATAAACTAAGATATTATTAATATTTAGATTGAAAAGATAAAAGGAAATATTCCTATATCTGTTAAGTTCTACCTATAGCCAAAACATAAACAAGTGAATTTTCCAAAAACGAAAAGCTAAAGCCCCCCTCGCCTCTATAGAAAGAGCCTTTACATAAAGAATTTTCGTCTGAGACCTCAATAATCGGCCGGGTTTGCGAATTAAACTCTATAATATGCATGTTATTACTTTATTATCTATGGTAGGTACCTACCCTTAGCTACAGGATAGAATGAGACGGAGTGATGTATGGTGTGTCTTTACGCACACGAGGGAAAGAGACAGTCGGAGGGCAAAAAGGAGGGGTTTAATAACCCCCCCTCTTGCAGGGGGTGGAGGTGCAGATTATATTTTAATGCAATAATTCTACGTGATCATACAGCGTTTACGAGTGTTGGATGGTTCACACGAGGTTGATGGGAAAAGGATGCATCTCAAGATAAGTTTATTTATAATAATGACTAGCGATCCGCCCGCGCCCCGAGCTTCGCACGGGTAGTAATTACACGCTACTGTCCCACCATACATTGTTAAGTTATATCTTTACTCTTTAGTCATTTTGAAAAATACTAAACACAAAACCTAAGAGTTTTTAAGACAAATGGTTATTATTGGTATTGGATTGTGTTTAGGTAGTATACTAATTCGACTGCAGATCACGAGGTCCCAGGTTCGATTACCGGGTCGGACAAATAATTGTTAGGTACCTATTGGGTTTTTCTGTTAAGAAATTCTCAGTGCTATATTAGTCCGGAGTTGGTACTCCGCGGTATTTCACCCCCGTGCCTCGGAGAGCACGTTAAGCACTCTGTCGCGGTTATTATCACTGTGACAATAGCCGTTAAAGCCCGCCCACATTGGTGCAGAGTGGCGGGTCTAAGCTATAAAATCTTAAATCCCTCTCTCCAATGAGAGACGACAGCCAGTGGTACGTCAAAAGACTGTAGTGTAGTATAATAATAGAGCTAAGTTTCGATAGCGGTCCTCTTACATCCGTTATATCTTCAGATGAGTCTTTACAGCTGATTCTCGTGTACGCTTGTATAGCGAGAGCGCGAAGATTAAATTTGTCGAAATACAGCGAGGTGTACACCCTACCACACAGCAGCTGCGAACACTTCAACCAAAGTAAATTAGCAAAACGTGAGCTAAAACCTAGCTGGCTTGGCTTGTGCTAAGCTAGACTACATAGATCAGGACAGTTAGGTAACTAGGTAAGTAATTAGTAGTGCAATGATTATTTACCTACCTACTGACAAAATACCACAAAAAAGTGGTGAGGGTTGAGATAGGTATGTGGGAGGTCCCGGGTTTGATTCCCGGCAGGGGCGATTTGGGAATTTATACTTAGTTTCTAAATTGTCTCTGGTCTGGTGGGAAGCTTTGGCCGCGGCTAGTTTATCATGTATCACTAACCGGCAAAGGCGTTCCGCCAATCCATTTAGGTTTCCGGTATGATGTCGAGGTAGGTATATAGTTAGGTAGGTATAAATCGATCAAGAGCTTTATAAAAAGGGCCAAGGTACCTCGATGTAAACCCGCTTCCATCTTAGACTGCATCGTCACTTACCATCAGGTGCAATCGCAGTGGAGAGCTAAGTAACTTGCAGATGATTAAAAAAAGCCAACGGTGCACTCTCCATTCCTTAATTCATTTATTTTCTGTTTATTTGTATGTATACTAGTAAAACAAATTCGATTGATTTGATAACTTGATTTCATGAGAAAAATTTCTACAATAAGTAATTCACAACGATACTTGAGATGTTCATTGTATCGGGACCAAGGAATAATATTCAATTATTAAAACAATAATACTTCCTCACCGGCCGCGCCGCCCGGGACCAGCGCCATCTGACCTAGCCTTGGGGAATAATATTTTCAGCTCAATCTTTAGAAAATTAAAACCGCAGTCCGTGCATTTTCTGTATTAATTTTTCTTTTTATAATTTATTTAAAATATTATATTTATATTCTTGTTATTGCTAATTTATAATTTGTGTTGAATTTGTTTGTCGTTGAGCAAATAAATAGTTTTTTATACAAAATAAAAATGATAAACAATTCTTTTTTAAAATAAGTAATCCATTTTAAAACGGATACCACCATCTATTGCCAAATAGCAGTAGAAGTAACAAAAGGTTTCTTCTACTCAACGATAGATGTCGCTATGC
This sequence comes from Melanargia galathea, assembly GCA_920104075.1. Lineage (NCBI taxonomy): Eukaryota > Metazoa > Arthropoda > Insecta > Lepidoptera > Nymphalidae > Melanargia > Melanargia galathea. The sequence goes on from OV049868.1 coordinate 16,760,120, forward strand.
CTTCGCTAATCGCTATACCTTCACAAAAATCAAAATGATACTAAAATTATTTCACGATTTTTAATTTAGCGACTAAAAATACTGATCATAAATATTAAGGAATCATTAGTCAGTCCATTTTATTACGTAGTGAATGTTGTTATGTGATGTTAAGTGTTGAAATATTATGCTCAAAAAGCTAGAACCCAGAGCCATGAAGTTAAGTAAAATGAGACATCCGCTGTCATTTGTCATGTGTTTGTCATTGTCAATTTCAAAATTTATTACTATTAATACTTAAAACTTACAGACATACAAACTTATAGAATAATAATAAAGAAGAACAATAATCCTAAAACTAAAAACCTTAAAAAATATAATAACTAAGTATAATGACTAAAATATATTATTAAAAGGAGTCCCTGTAATATATATATTATATTGTAAGCAATCAGAAGTAGTTTTCAATAATTTGGAAACAGTTTTAATTATCACAAAGTATTGTTGTTGACTTAAAATAGAACATCCACGCAATATTTAATAGAAAAACATATTAGCAGGACAATAAGCTCTCTAGGCGACAAAAGCGCGGCAAAATCAAAATCAACCATAGAGGTGAAACCTCCACAGACATCCAGCCAAACCATAAATATTGGTGACCATACTCTGTGAAACAACCACAGATTCAAAATAGTTGGCATGTTGTAAACAATGTTGCCACACGACCCATTAAAAAGTTATCTCTCTGCTTATACGGCCGTTCCTGACACCCTGACGCTCTCGGCAGGAATGGAAGACAATCCTTCTTTTGGTTCAACGTCGTGTGTCAAGAAACTGATTTACATCTGAAATCATAATTTTTATTAGCAACACTCAGGGTTCAATATCGTTAACTTGTAAATAACGTTATTCCACTTGACAGAATTAACGTTAACGGTGAATTAACGGTGTTTTTCCTTTGCAACGTTTTGTCGACAACTTTTTTAACACTTGCATTTATTTGTGAAATCTGTGAAATGAGCTTAAAAAATCACAGAATATCACACACTACAGCAAAGAATTAAATAAATGTTGATCTAAGAATTTCCTTCTTTTTGTAGTAGGTATTAAAAACATTTTACCGAATACAATAGCGACTAACTTTGTTAACACTAATTGCATTTATTTTTGTAAAATCTGTGGAATGAGTTTTTAAAAGAAATTACAGACACACTACAGCAAAGAAAATTAGAATTTCTTTTTTTTTTTAGTGTTAAAAAAAATCAATCAATGGCATAGAACATTAACTTTTTATCACGACAGATGGCGCACAATCGTCTGTATCTTGTTTTGTTATTAAATCAGTTGTCGAATCGTATATGTAGAGGTTATCGGCATACATTTTAAAAGCACCTTACACTTCATCATACAAAACAACTTTAATACTGTACACAAGAAGTAGGTAAACAAGGTACAGTCGACTACAGCGCCATCTACACACAGCTTCGAGTGTGGACTTCATTACACAGACTGTACCGCTTTTAGATTAGGTTTTTAGCTATTTTCAGCCACATTAAATGAAATAATAGAAATGTATCGGGACAGTTTCACCGACTTTTAGCACAGAGTACACAGAAATAATTAGGCAGAAAATATCTCTAGCATCCATAGTAAATAGTAATGTGTGTCACGAGACCTAATTGCAGCAACAAGCTCACGCTTCTTTACATCTTTCATTCCCAATCCAAATTCCTTGACATAAAACATCACACTAAACTACATATTGAATTAGTTATCAACATTGTTTTAAACATTTTCAATTAAAGATGCATTCTGATAGCTTTTTCATTTTCAAATACTTTGTTAAGAACCTTAAGCACCAATTTCAAATAACTTGAGATGTTCCTTATCAATTACTATTGGCCCTAACGACATACTTCAAAAGAAGTATTAGCCACCAAGCCACATGCTTGAAGATGACGATATGCCATTGTTTTACACTAATCGTATGATTCTTAAGATGTTTATTAGTCATTACTAGGAATCATTACCATAGTTACCATATTTCATGCTGATGTTGACTAAAGATAGATACCATTTTCACATACCTCAGCTGATTGTTAATAAGTGCATCAAGTTTGTATACCTCCAGATAATAATTGGTCCAAGTTCACATATTATTTACCAATGCTCATTGCCTTGAGGAAACATTCTCATAGTTCTTCCTAAAACATAAGAATCATTGTAGGGTAGAGGTACCAAAATGTAACCTCGCGGTACCCTTTACTAGTTTGTGTACCACTCGAACTTCCATCGAAGCACAGCTGCAACATAAAAATCGTAATCAATAACAATGTAGTTCAGCACATCACAAGAAATCAAAACTAGTTTAGAACCACAGGCATAGGCAATGTTACGCATACTACTCGAGACCAAAACTGGACTAAATAACAGGCATAGGCAATATTACGCGTACCAAACGAAGAGAAACCTAGTCCGAAACCACAGGCATAGGCAATATTACGCGTACCACATGAGACCAAAACTGGACTAAATAACAGGCATAGGCAATATTACGCGTACCACACGAAAAGAAAACTAGTGCAAAACCACAGGCATAGGCAATATTATGCGTACCACATGAGACCAAAACTGGACTAAATAACAGGCATAGGCAATATTACGCGTACCACACGAAAAGAAAACTAGTGCAAAACCACAGGCATAGGCAATATTACGCGTACCACATGAGACCAAAACTGGACTAAATAACAGGCATAGGCAATATTACGCGTACCACACGAAAAGAAAACTAGTGCAAAACCACAGGCATAGGCAATATTACGCGTACCACACGAGACCAAAACGGGACTGAATAACAGGCATAGGCAATGTTACGCGTACCACACGAACAGAAAACTAGTCCAAAACCACAGGCATAGGCAATATTACGCGTACCAAACAAGACCAAAACTGGACTAAACAACAGGCATAGGCAATATTACGCATACCACACGAACAGAAAACTAGTCCAAAACCACAGGCATAGGCAGTATTACGCGTACCAAACAAGACCAAGACTGGACTAAACAACAGGCATAGGCAATATTACGCGTACCACACGAACAGAAAACTAGTCCAAAACCACAGGCATAGGCAATATTACGCGTACCAAACAAGACCAAGACTGGACTAAACAACAGGCATAGGCAATATTACGCTTACCACACGAACAGAAAACTAGTCCAAAACCACAGGCATAGGCAGTATTACGCGTAGCAAACAAGACCAAGACTGGACTAAAAAAACAGGCATAGGCAATATTACGCGTACCACACAAACAGAAAACTAGTCCAAAACCACAGGCATAGGCAGTATTACGCGTACCAAACAAGACCAAGACTGGACTAAACAACAGGCATAGGCAATATTACGCTTACCACACGAACAGAAAACTCGTCCAAAACCACAGGCATAGGCAGTATTACGCGTACCAAACAAGACCAAGACTGGACTAAACAACAGGCATAGGCAATATTACGCGTACCACACAAACAGAAAACTAGTCCAAAACCACAGGCATAGGCAGTATTACGCGTACCAAACAAGAAGAAAATTGGTCTAAAACCGTAGGCATAGGCAGTATTGCGCGTACCACACGAGACCGCAGCAGATAACTAAAATTCTAATCAGAAATAGTGATTGACTTGCATACACATAGACAAAGACATAAGAAACTTATAAAGTTCCTATTTGAAATAAACCCATACACTCAAAAAATCTGTGGTGCTATCATCAGTAACCTTCCTACCATGGATCATCGTCATACCTATCAATAAAGTTAGCACCATATCCATAATCCATAATTTTATTCATAATTCAAATGGCATCCACTATCTTTATTATCAAATAAGGACCCTGCTTATCAATATTCAACTTTGGTTTATGAGTTACAGTAAATTCAAAACACATCTCTCAGTAGCTCTTGTACTTTATAAACTCATACATACCAATTAGGTAGCAGCATAACTCAGATTCCAGTTAATCCATGATCCACAAGGCACCAATATTCAACTTACCATGGAGTAAGTCCACAAACTTACATACCATTGTGCCATAATATATTGGGGTATAGGTAAGTATACTGAAATACAGATATGGTTAATACAATAAAAGTAACAATCATCATCTCCCTGACTGTTCACCGTTCGGCCTTCCTTTAAATAGCCCTTTTTCTCTAAAACCTCTACATTAACACTTTTTAAGTTTTCTATTGAACAGTCAAGCCATAACAATTTAAAAATAGACCAACTGAAAATGGCTCATCATAATAGATTCATAATTAACTGACGGATTGATTTATTGTCAAAAATCATAACCACACTTCCCATGCTCCTTTTAACTTTAAATAACTAAGTACTACTATCAGAGTACTAGCGTGCCCATATATGTTTTGTTTGTGTGGCTAATTCAATCTAAGACCACACAACAGTATTTCTAGGCACACTTTAATATTAACATTGCAGGCTATAATGAATTGGCGGAGAGCAGTGAGCATCACATCTTTAATAGGCAGTATTCTGTGCCATTACAAATAAAGTACAACAGTATGAGACCTTCAGATGTACAGTACTGTTCATAGAAATTCAAAACTTTACATTTCATTTTGAAATATTTGCATAATTACATATGATTCATTACTAAATGCATAATGTGAATCTGACCACAAAGAATGTAAAACATTATTCTTCTCCTAGTGCAATCTAGTAAAGACACTAGATACTACTTCTTAGTAGTAAAACATAACTTTAAAATAAAAATCTGCACCTTATACAAATGTAACAAAATCCTTCGTGCAACCAGAAAGGTCACTTAAAATAAGTAAACTTCATGGTTTTCATTTCCTCCTCAGCTTCTCTCTGACTAACATTAATAAAACCACATTCAGCTTCAATTTGCATTGTGTAAACAAGGCTTAAGCCCCTAGTCTTTATTTTATTTTTATAAATTGAAGTCTTTAGATCCTAAGTCATAACAGACCGCAAGGCGCAAAGCTAATTGTTTTACTTACACAACTGATTCTAAAATATCAGTAGATACCAAAATAAACAATTATTCAGGAAATAAAGTCAAACATAACTTACAGACTCATTCGAAATTACTACTTAGAACTTCGTACTATGTTCATCACTTTCTTAAACAAGTGGAAAAGGCATTTTACACATTCTAGTACCTTCTTGTATCAAAAATCGAAATATACAACCTGATTTTTGTTGGAATCCATTTTGCATTTCAAGTTTCAACCTTTTTATTCAACTGGTTCCACGAACCGCTTACCAATCAAAACTAAAATTATTCCATTTACTAAAAAGTAAATACACTTGAAAATGCATAAAATCCCCATTACGACTAAACTAACAGCCAAACAAACTAAATATCACTGATAAGGTTCAAAGTCACCAACAATAACTTGGCAAGAGTGGGCAATTGAATAAGAATCCCACTTCTGATGTAAGCAATCAGAAGTAGTTTTCAATAATTTGGAAACAGTTTTAATTATCACAAAGTATTGTTGTTGACTTAAAATAGAACATCCACGCAATATTTAATAGAAAAACATATTAGCAGGACAATAAGCTCTCTAGGCGACAAAAGCGCGGCAAAATCAAAATCAACCATAGAGGTGAAACCTCCACAGACATCCAGCCAAACCATAAATATTGGTGACCATACTCTGTGAAACAACCACAGATTCAAAATAGTTGGCATGTTGTAAACAATGTTGCCACACGACCCATTAAAAAGTTATCTCTCTGCTTATAATATTATATATATTATATTTTGACATCATTTTGACATCTCAAAAAGAGGCCAAAGAGATCGCGATTTGTTTTGATTTAAAATTATCAAAAAAAACTGTATAGGTATTTATTTCCTTAATTAACCAAACTACAATGATTATGTAAGAAAGAACAAAGCACAAGTAGCGTAACCGCCGCCATGGAGCACGTGTATGCGCTCGGCGTGTCATGCATAGAGTCCATTCAGTACTGGTAAACAAAATATTGATTATTATACGGAAAGTATTGTCGCAATTCTTGGAATTCATGCTTATTTCGGACCCTTCTTCATGATTGCAATCGTCACGTTGTAGCTGTCAAGTCTGCCTTACCGGCTTCGGTTTCAAGCTTTCAATTCTACGGACCTGAGTCTTGCTTACCCATTCTGTATATTTATGATCATCAAGAGAATACTACCACCATCACTACAGCCCCGTCTCTCATATGAGAGTTTAGACCCGCCACGCTGCTCTAATATGGGTTGGCGGGCTTTAACGACTTGTCAAATGATAGTGATAATAACTGGGACCAACTGCTTAATGTTTTCTCCGAGGCACGGGAACAGACACTGGTATCTCGCCAACATTACGCTGACACTTAAAGTTTGATTACAGAAAACAGAGTTTCTCGACAGAAGGACTTTAAACACAATAAAAAACTGAAGGAAAAATGACCATGAGTAGAATGAAAATCGTGTCTTATGCTCATTTCTTATTCCACCTAATAAGTGTTGAAAACTCTGCATTCTGCATTCTATTCAAACTCGTATAACTGAAAAGTTAAGAGGTGTGTGCGGGGGATTGAATTAGGTCCTCCCGAAAGGAAGGCTGATGTCTTAACTGCTACGCCATCATCGCTTTACTCTCTCTATAGACAAATATAATATATAGGATGTAAGGGGACTGTTATCAAAAATGAAGACAGGTAATAATGATTACCGACAACTGTGACAAGATACCACAGAAAACAAACAAAAAAATTCTTGTATTTTTAAAAATACGCAATGTAATGCAATCAGCTGACACTAGAGGTCAACGAACGTTGGGTAAAAATTTGTTGTCACCGTGTTTTGCACACTATACATTGCCGGTTTGAAAAATAGTAAAACTACAAGTGACCGATGGTTATTGGTATTGGACTGTGTTTTGGTAGTATAAAAAAAGTTAAGTTTTCGATAGCTGTCCCTTTATAATAAATAATAAATACATAAATAAGCTTTATTTTCATTCCTTACATCCTCTTTCTACTTACATTAAATTAAACTTAATTTTTCTAATCCTAAACCTTATTTACTATCTGAAACAGTATTCTTAATTCTTAATTTAAATTACTGATTCTTAATTATTATTAATTTACCTATTTTGCTATTTATAAACCTATTTATATGTAAGGACCGCCTGTGGCAGTGAAAGCCTCCTCCAGTGATCTCTATTGGCACCTGTCTCTTGCTAGAGTGCTCCATATTTGTCTCTTTATACCTGTATATAAACTGTAATGAGTTTACCGCTATACATTCCAGGTTTGCAGGCTGGTCTGGTTACTTGGAGCTGGTGAACCACTTGGCTAACCCGCACTATGTGATGGAGATCCTCTTACCTGTTGTCTCCACTGTGGACTCTGTGTTTGCGTCTCAGCTGCTGCTGTGTATGGCGTTTGGCGGCTGGCTGAACAGTGTTATGAAATGGTAAATTCCTTTTATTGGAACGAAGTTCCTTATCGCGTGTTGCGAAAGGGGGCTAGAAAATTAAGACCAAAAGTAGTAACAACACTTTTTGCTATAGTTGTAAGCCGTGCGGCGTGCGCGTGTTTCTCTGTCTGTTTCTCTCTCTTTCTTATAGAAAGCAAGCCAGTTATTTTCGTTTCGTCTTTCTATCACGCCTTGGTGGTAGCTTATTCGGCAACCAGAAGACTATGTCCCTCAGAGGTCCTGCGAACCTGAAGGCGTCCATCAAACTCCTGGAATGGGTGTTTGAGGAGTTTCTAGGGGGATTGATAAAGAAGGGGCGAGTACAAAATATCCATAAGGGTTGAAGTACATTGGCTTTTAGCGGGCCCGATCAGAGGAAGATCTTTTAAGATAAGATAAGGAGGGTATCACCCCTTAAGCTTTAGTTAGTCATCTTTCCTATTTCCAGGTGGCTCCTGGAAGACCGTCCGTACTGGTGGGTGCATGAGACCACATACTACAGTAACTCTCACCGGCCACAGCTGAGACAGACTCCGCAGAGCTGCGAGACCGGCCCGGGCAGTCCGTCCGGCCACAGCGTCACAGCTGCCAGCGTGCTCGTACTGGCCGTCATGTGGACCTCGCACGTGCTCAACGACAGGTAACTGGCCTATATCCAGATTAGTGAGAATGGATGGCCAGCGAGACCTATAAATATTGTGCATCTGCAAACTTCAGAAGTATTTTTTTAAATTCATTTACAAGTTTTTTTTTATTCAACTACAAGTTAGTCCTTGACTGTATTCTCATCTGATGGTAAGTGATGATGCAGTCTAAGATGGAAGCGGGCTAACTTGGAAGAGGTATGTATACCCCTGATCGGTTTCTACGCGGCATCGTGCCGGAACGCTAACTCGCTCGGCGGCACGGCTTTGCCGGTAGAGTGGTAACCAGCCACGGCTTGAACTTCCTACTAGACCAGACCAGAGACAATTTAGAAATTGAAAATTCCAAATTGTCCATGCCGGGAATCGAACCCGGGACCTCCCACTTATAAGATCACAGCGCTCACTACTCTGCATCTGCCCATATTTTCTCCACTCCGTCTCACTGGATAGCATGCGTGCTATTAGGTTTTGAGGGTTTACCTCGCTGTTTTCTGCCTGTGCCATTGATCTCAGGTCCACGCAGGCAGATGCTGAGAAGTATAATGGTGAGGCGAGAGGCAAGAGAAAAAGAAGAGAAGAATAAGAGAGATGACACCTAGAGGGTCGGCACGAGGAAATGCAAAGCGGTTCCGTGTTGATCTTGGCGCTGCGAGGGGGTTGTTTTAGTCCGTGCAAGTCGGACACGCCCTGCCACAGGCAGAAGTCCGTAGGGATTTTTTCCTCCTCCACAAGAAAAAAAAAAAAAAAAAAAAAAGCGCTCACTACTGCGCCAGGGAGGTCGTCAAGGGAGTTAGCCTTCAACTGTGATCTCACTTTATGGTAAGTAACGATGCAATCTGGTGGAAGCGGGCTAAATGTCTCCAGAACTATACGCCGTTCAGTCAGCTAGTTCTCAGTCAGTCAGCCGTTCACTATTTGCCTGAAGGGACACAGCCTTATGCTGACTTTGTACTTCCGACACGGTGGTATCAATATTGTCGAGACATGCATGTCGTACAAAGTATACTGTTTATGTTCGCAGGAAGTGGGAGGTGCGGTGGTGGAAGGCGTGCGTGTACCCGTTGTTCGGCGCGGCGCTCGGCTCGGTGATGCTCGCGCGCATGTTCGTCGCCACGCACTTCCCGCACCAGTGTCTGCTCGGCTCTTTGCTAGGTAACTGAACGATGATGGGGCTAATTGTATTTCAAAGCAAATCAAACAATATTTAAATTTTAATAATTTTTTATTATGTCATGGGTTTTACTTAGATAATACGATATATATAAAACGAGCTATAACGATAGATAATGAGCTATATACCGTCGGAGGCGGGTATAAACTTGTCTTACCATGTCTCGTTGCTCCGTCAAAACATTTTTAAATTGATATTAGAGCCGAGACGAATGAGTCCGGATAATCGATGTTAGGATAATCGGGATTCTATTGTATATGTATATATTACTACTACTACCTTAACATACAAATTGAGGCAGCCAAACATATTTATGATAATTTTTAACATAAAAGTATTTTTCCTTTAATTTTGCTAATCTTTATTAATTTATTGTTTTTTGTTTTTTTTTTGTTTTAAGTTTTTTGATTCTTGTTCATAAGTTTTGTAGCGTGTCGGGCGGCGCATTTAATTTAATAATAATTATAGTCAGGAGCAAACTGAAAATCAGCGCTGGGTATTGTTGCCAATGCCCAGCACAAAGCTGAGTTTGCTACCTATTGTGTTTGTTGTTCGTTCTAATTTTTTGATTCCTTCTATCTGTTTTTCTTGTGTGTAATTTAAATGTTGAACAACAGTGTAACACAATAAAGTTTTATTTATTATTATTATTATTATTACATTCCAGGTCTGTTCACGGCGCCGGCTCTGTGCATATACGTGACGGACCCGTTCGTGTGGCGGTACGGCCCGCACGGCGCGCGGCCCGTCCCGCATGCGGTGCGGTGGCATGCGGGCTGCGCCGGCGCGGCGCTCGCCACAGCCGCGCTCACCTACTACAGTCTGCGACTGTGCGGCGTCGATCCCGACTTCACTGTGCAACTGGTGAACTCACTTACTGTTTTACACAACTATTGATAATGTCCATGTTTACGACAACACTGACTGACTGACTAACAACTATTTTATCAATTTTTAACCCCCGACGCAAAAACGACGGGGTGTTATAAGTTTGACGTGTCTGTGTGTGTGTGTGTCTGTCTGTCTATCTTAACTATCTTGTGGACAGCTGAAGCAAAGCCGAATAGAATAGACATATTTTTTATTCAGATAAACCCGTCAATTTAGTTTAGTTTAGAGATTGTGTACAACATAATTACCGACAGTAAGTGCCTGTTTCACCACCTTCTAATATGTATTAGATAGCTATCTACATCTTTTGTCTTTGTCACTTGACATAAAGTAAGAAAGTGACAAAACTTATGTTTAGGCTATCCGACACTTATCAGAAGGTGGTGAAACAGGCCGTAACTGTTGTTCGCAGGCGTACCGCTGGTGCGAGAACCCCGACAGCATCCACGTAACGACCACTCCGCTGTACGCGTTGGTGCAGTCCACTGCCAACCTGCTGGGCTGGGCGCTGTGCGTCACGCCCGCCGTCGCGAGGTACACATCACTTTATCTCTTTGATAACCATAAACAGTTATTATTAAAATTATGAATGTGTTTGAACATCTTGACATACGGCATTCCGAACCAGAGTAGATTCAATTGACGATTCAAAAGCACTTGTAAAAGTTTATTTGAATAAAAAACTTTTCTATATTCTATTCTATTCTATTCTATTCTATTCTATTCTATTCTATTCTATTCTATTCTATTCTATTCTATTCTATTCTATTCTATTCTATTCTATTCTATTCTATTCTATTCTATTCTATTCTATTCTATTCTATTCTATTCTATTCTATTCTATTCTATTCTATTCTATTCTATTCTATTCTATTCTATTCTATTCTATTCTATTCTATTCTATTCTATTCTATTCTATTCTATTCTATTCTATTCTATTCTATTCTATTCTATTCTATTCTATTCTATTCCAATCTATTCCAATCTATTATATTCTATTCTATTCTATTCTATTCATACATATAATTAACAAAAAAGCTTCGCGCAATATACACAAAATTAAGTGGAAATATATTAACAAAATAAAGAGAAAAATAAATTAAAAAGTAATTTCTGTTTCCAGGTACCGTCATTACACGAAAAACAGATCGCTAACGATATCGATATTCGCGACTGCGGTATCGATATTTTTACTGAAACGCCTAGACGCGAACATCCCTAGCACTAGTGGTGTGAGCTTCTACGCACTGCAGTTCGTATTGAATGTAATTCGGCCCGCCCTGTTGCTTAGGGTTGTGCCTATGTTGGCCATGTGGCCTTATTGCAGCGAGGAGAAGCGGAAGATTCAATAAATATGACACTATTGACATTTTGATTGACCACTTTTGACATTTCGTATAATTACCGACTTTGATATTTTTTATAGTTAGAATTGGAATATTATTTTATTTATTTTTATTTTATTTTATTTACAATACATATTAATATTTTTACATTGATTACTTCGTGCTCGTAAGCGCTAATGATAAAAATTATTGAAAACGGAAATGATTTATTGTATATTTTTTTTGTAGTTATAAAAAAATTAACTATTTGAGCACCTTTATTTAGAAGTTTTCAAAGTCTTAAACACGATTGATTATATTATCATTATCAATTTATATTTTTAATAAACCATTTATTATCAGTTAATTTAATACACCGAACTTCACTACAAAATTATGTATGTATTTAACAATATATTTTTTTAACAATTCTTGATAACTGTCAAAAGTGGTCTACTAAAATGGTAACTACTACATTATGATACCACATTGTACATAGAATAATGTTCAAAACACAGACTAGACAAATAAAAATAGTATAATAATAATTATTATGTATCGATAGAAAGGTGTATTTGAAGTTATCGATTAAATCGATATTAATATCGAAACATATGTACGGGTATTTTCTGTGACAATATTTTCAAATATCGTCACGAAATTAGATGTTTCACCAAAACTGATATATATCATACAATTAAAAAAATGTAAAGCATTATCGATGTAAAAAATCACAGAAATCCTAAAAAAGAACGATATAACGGGCTTAAGGGGACCACTCTCGGAAATGAAGACAGGTAATTAATATATATATAGCTGCTCGTGCTGATTCATTGACTGACTCACTGATTGATCACCCCTCCTGTAAAATTTTGTATGAAAAATTTTTTTTTCACTAATGGTTTCGTATAGAGGACAAAAATTCATTCGGAACAAAAATATGGAGAGAGCTGATGATTGAGGATTTCGGAGACAGGTGAGCAGCACGCTTAAGGTATTGAAGATAGGTGGGGGGTGCTCGAACAAATGTCACTCGAAACGTCATCCAATTGGCAGTTAACTGAAAAAAAATTCAAAATGGCGAAAAAAAGATGGCCGCCATACAAATTTCATCGGTCTCCATCTCGGAGGGTATAAAAGATGGAAGAGTGGTTTCTTCGCAAAAGATGATGAGGATCCAAAGGTCTACTTGATGAATTGAAAAAAGAATCAAAATGGCGGAATTTATTTTTCCATAGAAAATGTATGGCGAATATTGAAGAGACTACAAGTTGTAAACTATGCAAGGCTTTGATGCGATTCTTTGGAGAACTCTCAAAGAAAAATATGGAAAGACATGATGATTGAGGGTTTGGAAGATGGATGAGGAGCCCGGGCAGGGTATGTTAGATAGATGGGAGGTGCTCAAACAAAAATTACTCAAAACCTCATCCAATTGGCACTGAGCTGAAGAAAAAACAAAATGGCGGATTCAAGATGGCGGCTATACAAATTTCGTCAGAGTCTATCTCACCAAGCATAAAAGATGGAAGAGTGGTTTCTGGGAAAAAGATGATCAAGACCTAAAAGTCTACTTGATGAACAGAAAAAAACAAGATGGCGGAATTTATTTTTCCATACAAAATATATGGCGAATATTGAAGAGAATGTAAGTTGGGAACTATGCAAGACTTTGATACAGTTCCTTTTCAAAATCTGTTTTAATTATTCGGAGAAAAAAATATGGAGAGTGATAATGATCGAGGGTTAGGAATATGGGGGAAGATATGTAGGTGAAGGCTGCTCAAACAAAAAATACCTGAAAACAAAACCTCGCGGTCCGCTTGCGGGCCGCGCACCCACGCGCCATACTAGTTAATATATATATAGCTGCTCGTGCTGATTCATTGACTGACTCACTGATTGATCACCCCTCCTGTAAAATTTTGTATGAAAAATTTTTTTTTCACTAATGGTTTCGTATAGAGGACAAAAATTCATTCGGAACAAAAATATGGAGAGAGCTGATGATTGAGGATTTCGGAGACAGGTGAGCAGCACGCTTAAGGTATTGAAGATAGGTGGGGGGTGCTCGAACAAATGTCACTCGAAACGTCATCCAATTGGCAGTTAGCTGAAAAAAAATTCAAAATGGCGAAAAAAAGATGGCCGCCATACAAATTTCATCGGTCTCCATCTCGGAGGGTATAAAAGATGGAAGAGTGGTTTCTTGGCAAAAGATGATGAGGATCTAAAGGTCTACTTGATGAATTGAAAAAAAAAAAATCAAAATGGCGGAATTTATTTTTCCATAGAAAATGTATGGCGAATATTGAAGAGACTACAAGTTGTAAACTATGCAAGGCTTTGATGCCATTCTTTGGAGAACTCTCAAAGAAAAATATGGAAAGACATGATGATTGAGGGTTTGGAAGATGGATGAGGAGCCCGGGCAGGGTATGTTAGATAGATGGGAGGTGCTCAAACAAAAATTACTCAAAACCTCATCCAATTGGCACTGAGCTGAAAAAAAACAAAATGGCGGATTCAAGATGGCGGCTATACAAATTTCGTCAGAGTCTATCTCACCAAGCATAAAAGATGGAAGAGTGGTTTCTGGGAAAAAGATGATCAAGACCTAAAAGTCTACTTGATGAACAGAAAAAAACAAGATGGCGGAATTTATTTTTCTACACAAAAAAAAATTATTGATGGAAAAATACGGAAAGAGCTGATGATCGAAGATTTTGGAGACGGATGAAGAGCACGGCGAGGGTATTTAAGATAGGTGGGACGTGCTCAAACAAAAACTACTCGAATCCTCGCGGTCCGCTTGCGGGCCGCGCACCCACGCGCCATACTAGTAGTTTATATGTCTGCCAATCCGCTTGGCCAGCGTGGTAGACTATGGCCAAAACCCTTCTCACTCTGAACCCGTGCTCTATAGTGAGCCGGTAATGGGTTGATCATGATGATGATGATGAATAGTTTATAGTAGTAATGATTACTGACAAGATAGTTACCATTACCACAAAAAAAAAACGCAAACAAATATTAAAATATTTCCTGTATTTTTTTAAATTTCGCAATGTAATGCAATCAGCTGACGCTTAAATACCTAAAGTTGTCTCCGGCCGCCCGTCGCTCGCGGAGCATTGATCCCGAGTTGTGCACGCTAACATTGCCAGTTTGAAAAATACTAAACCACTACACTACAAGACGCATAAGACAAATGGTTATTGGTATTGGATTGTGTTTAGGTAATATAATAATAGCGCTAAGTTTTCGATAGCTGTCCCATTACACCCTGTATTATAGCATAGTATGAACTGTCCTCTAAATGTAATAAGGAAAGTAACCAACTGCACTAAAAATATTTCTGTGATAAATAGTACAAAGTACTTCCTATTTAATGTATTGTTTTTCATTTAGAAAGCACCAAATATTATTGTATGTATTTGAAATAAACACATTTTAAATAATTACCGTGTTTTATTTTAACTAGATGATATCCGCGACTTCGTCCGCGAGTGTTTAGGGTTTTTAAGATACTGTGGGAACTATTTGCTTTTCCGGGATAAAAGTTGCCTGTCAATTTTTGGGACGCATGCTACTCATACCTCTGTACCAAATATTGAGGGAGTTGTGAAAAAATATGTAATTTGCCATATTGTGGCGGCGGCCATGTTGGACCAATTTTCATCAAACATAAGTGCAGGCGATTATACCACACTACTTCTAGTGCACTAGGTTAGGGCACTACAAACAGGGCGTTCTGTTTACACTCCTGACTTATAGTCTGTTCATTTTCTTACGGTCGCCCTTTGTGTCTCGCCGCCTCCGCCGCGCGGTGTTTTACCAAAGACGCCGCCGCAACTACAAAGCATGCCGCGCGGTGTGTACAGGCACAAGGGGTGTTGGCGTTTTATACCTACTCATATTTTTTCATTACAATTCTCTTTCCTTTTTATATTCGTATTTTATTACAATATAACCATAAACATAAAATACAATATTCTCATGAACACGGGTCTTCTCTCAAAATGAGAAGGATTTTAACCATAGTCTACCACGCTGGCCAAGTGCTGATTGGCAGACTATTCGGAGATTCTGTTAGAATAGAAAAAAAAATTACAAACAGAAAAAAAGTAATAAAAATAAAAGCAGAATACTATAAGAGCACCTGCGCCTGTACCGACACTAAGTTACCGAACGAACTATACGTCCCTATATGCATGTACACTACGCTACATCTAGTGTTCTACATGATGTAGTGCTATAGCTAACAACACTCGAGTCTCGACTAAACTAATTCACCTTTCAAACAACAAATCGGTCCACCCGTTTGAGCGCTGCGAGAGAACAGACAGACACACACACACACAGACATGTCAAACTTATCGTCGTTTTAGCGTCGGGGTTAGTAACGGATCACGTTCTCGCAATGAGAATTCAAAAATAACGAATCAATCAGATGAATCTACCAATCTATGCTGGTTGCATGGTGTACAACCAGTGAGTAATTTAGATGTAGTAAAAGCTCGAAGCTATGGCGCGACATAAAGTACACGCGACGCCATCTATCACTGGCTGCTGTAAACTCTCACATCCACGGCAAAGTCATAGTAGAGTTGCGCTCGGCACCGAGGTTCCCGCAGCGGTCGTGTCTAGTCACCATAATATAAATATTCTTGCTCTTACACAGAGATGGCGTAAAATGACGTGGAAAACTGACTAGGGTGCTCTAAGGGATCTCGAAAACTATCAGTCGGAGAGGTACCGTCCCCAAACAAAAAATGTTCAAAACCTTGGGCCATTGGGTGAACCGACGAAAAAAATATGTCTACCAAACAAAAAAAAATTTCACCTCCATACAAAAAATTCCTAATTTTCAAGAGGCTCTCCAGAACAATTTTGTATGGAACTTTTTTCTCCTCACTATTTATATGCGTAGAACTTATGGGTCTTCCTTCAGGAAAAATATGAAACGTCATGAATGTGGAAAATTTACCAGAGTACCTCATGGGTCCTCCAAAACTACCAGTCATACAGGCATAGTCCCAAACAAATGTTGTTAAAGACCTTGGGTCATTGGGTGAATGGGTAAAAAAAAGATGGCCGCCGAACAAAAAAATATTCTCTCCATACAAATTTGGGTTCTTTTCAAGAGGCTCTTCAGAACAATTTTGTATGGAACTTTTTCCCTTCACTATTTATGTGCGTAGAACTTATGGGTCTTCCTTCAGAAAATTATGAAACGTCATGAATGTGGAAAATTTACCAGAGTACCTCATGGGTCCTCCGAAACTACCAGTCATACAGACATGGTCTCAAACAAATGTTATTAAATACCTTGGGCCATTGGGTGAACCGGTAAAAAAAAGATGGCCGCTGAACAAAAAAAATTCTCTCCATACAAATTTTTTGGGTTCTTTTCAAGAGGCTCTCCAGAACAATTTTGTATGGAACCTTTCCCCTTAACTATTTATATACGTTGAACTTATGGGTCTTCCTTCAGAAAATTATGAAACCTCATGAATGTGGAAAATTTACCAGAGTACCTCATGGGTCCTCCGAAACTACCAGTCATACAGACATGGTCTCAAACAAATGTTATTAAAGACCTTGGGCCATTGGGTGAACCGGTAAACAAAAATGGCCGCCGAACAAAAAAATATTCTCTCCATACAAATTTTTTGGATTCTTTTCAAGAGGCTCTCCAGAACAATTTTGTATGGAACTTTTTCCCTTCACTATTTATGTGCGTAGAACTTATGGGTCTTCCTTCAGAAAATTATGAAACGTCATGAATATGGAAAATTTACCAGAGTACCTCATGGGTCCTCCAAAACTACCAGTCATACAGGCATGGTCCCAAACAAATGTTGTTAAAGACCTTGGGTCATTGGGTGAATGGGTAAAAAAAAGATGGCCGCCGACCAAAAAAAAATCTCTTCATACAAATTTTTTGGGTTCTTTTTAAGAGGCTCTCTTAGACATTTTTGTATGAAACTTTTTCCTCCCACTACACGTATAAGTAAATAGAACTTAAAGATTTTTTTCACAAAAAATACAAAACGTAGTGAATGTGGAAAAATTACCAGAGTACCCTAACGGCCCTCAAAAACTATCAATCATAGAGGCATGGTCCTGAAACTAAAAATGTTCAAGACCTTAGGTCCTTTGGTGAGCCAGTAAAAAAAAGACAACTACGACACAAAAAAAAATCGTGTCCAGACAAAATTTCTTTTTAATTTTCAAGTGGCTCTCTAGAACATTTTTGAATAGATCCTTTTTTTTTCACTAAACGTATGCATATAACTGATTAGTGTCCTTTCAGAAAAGATACGAAACGTGATACCAATATTTCTTTCTATCTTTCAAGAGACTCTCCAGAATATTCTGGTATTTGGTATGGCCTCCCATTTCTTTATTTGACGAATATTAAAGATTACAAGGCCCGCGAGCTGCTTGCAGCTCGCGCACCGAGCGCAATATACTAGCTTATTATATACTAGATGATGCCCACGGCTTCGCCCGTGTGTATTTAGGTTTGTAAAAATCTCGTGGGAACTTTGATTTTCCAGAACCAAAAGTAGCCTATCTGTAGTAAGTAGTAACCCGTCCACAAAACGGAAAAATTCCGTGGGATCCTTACGATTTCGGAATGCAATTCCTTACAGCATCAGGGTTGAGGAGTTGGACATGTACCTACTCGAGGTCATTCAACAATAAAGTCTTTAATTGGTATCCCCAATATTAATTTAAATAACCGACAGTGCCTAAATCCCATTAGTTTTGGGGATCAGATCCCCTACAGCATCAGGATTGAGGAGTTGGAATCCAAATTTTTTGTAGGACAGTGTCGCAATGTTTCTCTATCGATTAAAAAAAAATTACGCAAATCGGTTCAGAAATCTCGGAGATATCGGTGTACATAGGTAGAAAAACACAACTCCTCCTTTTTTGAAAGTCGGTTAAAAAGTAGCCTATGTTACTCCCTGGTTAATTCTCTACTTGTATGTGAAGGTCCCGTCAAAATCGGTTCAGCCGTTCCGAAGATTAGCCCGTTCAAACAGACAGACAGACAGACAGACAAAAATTTTAAAAACGTGTGATTCGGTTATGGTTGCGTTCAAATAACCATATGAACTTAATATGAGGTAGTTATTTCGATATTACAGACATACACTTCAATTTTATTTATTAGTATAGAAAGTATAGATCTATGCCCACGGCTTCGCCCGTGTGGATTTAGGTTTTAAAAATCCCGTGGGAACTTTTGATTTTCCAGAACAAAAAGTAGTTTAGGTATCTGTAGTATCCCGTCCCCAAAACGGAAAAATCCCGTGGGATCACCACGATTTCGGAATGCAATTCCTTACAGCATCAGGGTTGAGTACATAGATAAAATGGTGGTTGAGTAGTTGTATATGTACCTACTTGAGTTCATTCAACGAACAACAAAAGTCTTTAATTGGTACCCCCAAATATCAATTTAAATAGCCGAAAGTTTCTAAATCCCATTAGTTTTGGGGATCAGGTCCCCTACAGCATCAGGATTGAGGAGTTGGAATCTAAATTTTTTATAGAACAGAGTCACAATGATTCTCTATCGATTAAAAAAAATTACGCAAATCGGTTCAGAAATTTCGGAGATATCGGTGTACATTGGTAGAAAAGCACAACTTCTCAACACACTAACCTCATATTAAGCTCATACGTTTTTTTAGCTGTACTTTATCCGAATCATACGTTTTTAAAATTTTTGTCTGTCTGTTTGAACGGGCTAATCTTCGGAACGGCTGAACCGATTTTGACGGGACTTTCACATACAAGTAGAGAATTAACCAGGGAGTAACATAGGCAACTTTTTAACCGACTTTCAAAAAAGGAGGAGTTGTGTTTTTCTACCTATGTACACCGATATCTCCGAGATTTCTGAACCACTCTGCGTATTTTTTTTAATCGATTGAGAAACTTTGCGACACTGTCCTGTAAAAAATTTGGATTCCAACTCCTCAATTCTGATGCTGTAGGTGTAGGGGATCTGACCTCCAAAACTAATGGGATTTAGAAACTGTCAGTTATTGAAATTGATATTGGAGGTAGGTACCTATCAATTATTAAAGACTTTATCGTTGAATGAACTCGAGTACATGCCCAACTCCTCAACCCTGATGCTGTAAGGAATTGCATTCCTAAATAGTGGGGATCTCGCAAGATTTTTCCGTTTTGGGGACGAGCTACTACAGATATGCTACTTTTTGTTCTGGAAAATTAAAAGTTCCCACGGGATTTTCGAAAACCTAAATCCACACGGGCGAAGCCGTGGGCATCTCCTAGTTTATAATATTAGTATGGATTTAAAGTTTCTGTTACAAACGACAAGTTTATTCATTAACCAAACATATGCATCTCTATTTAGAAGTTTTCAAGTCTTAAACACAATTATTGATTGCATTATTATTAATTTATATTTTTGGCAAACCGAAAAAAAATTTACATTATGTATCTATTTTTTTTAATAAATACTTGATAACTGTCAAAAGTGGTCTATTAACGTAGAAAGAGTATCCCACTTCTCTGTCTACGTCTATTAAAATGGTACTGTATTATGATACCCAGATACCAGATACCACATTGTACATAGAATAATGTTCAAAACACAGACTAGACAAATAAAAATAGTATAATAATTATTATGTATCGATAGAAAGATGCATTTGAAGTTATCGATTAAATCGATATTAATAATATTGAAACATATGTACGGGTATTTTCGCTATGACAATATTTTCAAATATCGTCGCGAAATTAGATGTTTCATCAAAAACTGATATATATCATACAATTAAAAAAATGTAACTCATTATCGATGTATAAAAATCACAGAAATCCTAAAAAAACGATATAACGGGTTTAAGGGGACCACTCTCGGAAACAAAGACAGGTAAATAGTTTATAGTAGTAATGATTACTGACAAGATAATTACCATTAGTTACCACAAAAAAAAACGCAAACAAATATTAAAATATTTCCTGTATTTTTTTAAATTTCGCAATGTAATGCAATCAGCTGACGCTTAAATACCTAAAGTTGTCTCCGGCCGCCCGTCACTCGCGGAGCATTGACCCCGAGTTGTGCACGCTAACATTGCCAGTTTGAAAAATACTAAACCACTACACTACAAGACGCATAAGACAAATGGTTATTGGTATTGGATTGTGTTTAGGTAATATAATAATAGCGCTAAGTTTTCGATAGCTGTCCCATTACACCCTGTATTATAGCATAGTATGAACTGTCCTCTAAATGTAATAAGGAAAGTAACCAACTGCACTAAAAATATTTCTGTGATAAATAGTACAAAGTACTTCCTATTTAATGTATTGTTTGTCATTTAGAAAGCAACAAATATTATTGTATTTGAAATAAACACATTTTAAACAATTACCGTGTTTTATTTTAACTAGATGATATCCGCGACTTCGTCCGCGATTGTTTAGGGTTTTTTAAGATCCTGTGGGAACTATTTGCTATTCCGGGATAAAAGTTGCCAATGTCAATTTCTGGGACGCATACTACTCGTACCTCTGTACCAAATATTGAGGGAGTTGTGAAAAAATATGTAATTCGCCATTTTGTGGCGGCGGCCATGTTGGACCGATTTTCATCAAACATAAGCGGCGATTATACCACACTACTTCTAGTGCACTAGGTTAGGGCACTACAAACAGGGCGTTCTGTTTACACTCCTGACTTATAGTCTGTTCATTTTCTTACGGTCGCCCTTTGTGTCTCGCCGCCTCCGCCGCGCGGTGTTTTACCAAAGACGCCGCCGCAACTACAAAGCATGCCGCGCGGTGTGTACAGGCACAAGGGGTGTTGGCGTTTTATACCTACTCATATTTTTTCATTACAATTCTCTTTCCTTTTTATATTTTTTTATATTCGTATTTTATTACAATATAACCATAAACATAAAATACAATATTCTCATGAACACGGGTCTACTCTCAAAATGAGAAGGATTTTAACCATAGTCTACCACGCTGGCCAAGTGCTGATTGGCAGACTATTCGGAGATTCTGTTAGAATAGAAAAAAAATTACAAACAGAAAAAAAGTAATAAAAATAAAAGCAGAATACTATAAGAGCACCTGCGCCTGTACCGACACTACACTAGCGGCACGCTATGATGGCCGGTTTGACACATTACAATAGTGATGTGGAATGTCAATTTATTCTCGAACAAAAAACAATTAAGTTTTGTTTTTGTACCTGATTAAATAGGTTTAATAAAACAAAAATGTATATGTTTATTTAATTTATTTGAACGAACTGAATATTTGAACGAAAATGAATATACATACTTTATATGCACACAAGAAACATATGAATACAAAAGATACCAAAAAAGGTGCCACAAAAGGCCATAATTAATCAGATTCGTCCATACTACTATTTTCACTGTCGTCACTGCTATCATCACATACATTAATAATTATATGTTCATTTTCTATAATATTATCTATTTTCACATCTCTTTCATAATCTTCCCTTATTAATTTAACAGTTCTATTCACAACCTTTTCCCAGTCTCCTTTAGTCACATGTTCACAAGCTTCTTCTAATAATTTTAGCATTTTTTTTTGTGGTAAATGGGGGTTCTGTATTGTGTCTTGCAGCATATCCCTTAATTTGAGCCCACACCAACTCAATCGCATTATACTCACAATGGTAAGGCGGTAACCGTATAACTCTGTGCCCATGTTCTAATGCTATTTCGTCAATGACGTATCGGATCTTGGTTGGTTTGTTTTCTTTTAAAAGACGTACTAATTCCGCTTTTAACATATTCATGTTTGCATCTACGCCATTTTTACGAAGCCATGCGACGATATCAGCTTTCTTTTGGGATTGGGCAGGTGGCTTGTCAATTTGCATCGAGTGGTATGGGGCGTTGTCCATAATTATAATAGATGGTTCAGGGAGGCTACACAACATTGAGGTAAACCATTCAGTAAACTTTTCTCCATTCATGTCTTCATGATAGTCTCCAGTGGTTTTTGACGCAAAAGCCATGAGAGAACCTTCGACAAACCCGTTGATGGTTCCGGCGTGACAAATTATAAGTCGCGATCCTTTTCCTACAGGAACTTTGGAAGTAGATGCTGCTGTGTCATCGTTCCAAGAACGGCCTACAGTATGGTTAGCATTAAGCCATGTTTCATCCAAGAACACAACATTTTGCCAATTTTTGATTTCTTTCACTTGCCGTAAAAAAGTATACCTTGCCATCGCTATATCAAATCTTTCCATCAATATTTTGCGTTTGTTACATTTTTTGTATCGAAATCCAATGGTCTTCAAAATCTTCGTTAAAGAACTTTCCCCACCGAAGAATAATCCAGCTTGCTTCAGTGAATGCACCAACTTTTTTCTTGTTGGATACTCCTTCTGTAAATAGTAGCCGTAAACATGTCTTCGGATAGCATCGGCATCAAAGCTATCGATGCCTACGACTGGTTTTGCTCGTTTTCTCTTTTTTGGTGTGTGAAGTTTATTTTCTTCTGTGCCAGTCTCGCCATATTTTTTTTTAGTTATCCGTCTAACAGTTCGTTGTCCAATATTAAGCGCATCAGCTACGCGTTCAACCACTGACGTTATAGGTAAAATTGGCCCTCCATTTTGAGCTTCACGATCGAAATAGTTACGAAGGCGTATTACGAACTCACGTGTCTGACTATTTAGAACAGTTCTCTGCGTACGTTCGGTCATATCGACGAAATCCACAACAAAGGGCTTGAACAGAGTCCAAATTAACGAGCAAGGGTCAACAGTAATGCAGTATCAATATTTGAAATCCAAAGCCAGGTCAAAACTATATCACAATCGCATTGCACTGACAGTTTATACTTTTCGAAGCAACGTCAATTCGAAACTGCTTTGTTTTGCATTGAGCATTGACGCGAGTTTGCCGGAGGTAGTAGTTGTGCTAGCCAGCGATCCTATGTGACGATCGTATTAGATTCCATTTTTAAAAATTTATTGATATTTTTTTGCGATTTCAGAGGTTTGTCCACATAGTGAAAATTGTTCATATTCACAAGTACATTCACCCCTTAAATGGTGCAAACTGATTTTTCTACACTTGTATACATTTAAGAAATCAATTTAATAAATAAATTTTGAGTCCTAAACCTAAAACTACATTCGATAAAATTTATGAATCTCTGCACATCACTATCGTCAATAAAGTAATACAATTATTTCCTTCAAAGTCGTTATCAATTAATACGGAACTTCATGAGCGGACAAACGTCAAACCGGCCATCATAGCGTGCCGCTAGAGTAAGTTACCGAACGAACTATACATCCCTATATGCATGTACACTACGCTACATCTAGTGTTCTACATGATGTAGTGCACTAGAAGTAGTGTAGTGTAATCGCCGCAAACACTCGATTAAACTAATTCACCTTTCAAACAACAAATCGGTCCACCCGTTTGAGCGCTGCGAGAGAACAGACAGACACACACACACACAGACATGTCAAACTTATCGTCGTTTTTGCGTCGGGGTTAGTAACGGATCACGTTCTCGTAATGAGAATTCAAAAATAACGAATCAATCAGATGAATCTACCAATCTATACTGGTTGCATGGTGTACAACCAGTGAGTAATTTAGATGTAGTAAAAACTCGAAGCTATGGCGCGACATAAAGTACACGCGACGCCATCTATCACTGGCTGCTGTAAACTCTCACATCCACGGCAAAGTCATAGTAGAGTTGCGCTCGGCACCGAGGTTCCCGCAGCGGTCGTGTCTAGTCACCATATAAATATTCTTGCTCTTACACAGAGATGGCGTAAAATGACGTGGAAAACTGACTAGGGTGCTCTAAGGGATCTCGAAAACTATCAGTCGGAGAGGTACCGTCCCCAAACAAAAAATGTTCAAAACCTTGGGCCATTGGGTGAACCGACGAAAAAAATATGGCTACCAAACAAAAAAAAAAATTTTACCTCCATACAAAAAATTACTAATTTTCAAGAGGCTCTCCAGAACAATTTTGTATGGAACTTTTTTCTCCTCACTATTTATATGCGTAGAACTTATGGGTCTTCCTTCAGGAAAAATATGAAACGTCATGAATGTGGAAAATTTACCAGAGTACCTCATGGGTCCTCCAAAACTACCAGTCATACAGGCATAGTCCCAAACAAATGTTGTTAAAGACCTTGGGTCATTGGGTGAATGGGTAAAAAAAAGATGGCCGCCGAACAAAAAAATATTCTCTCCATACAAATTTGGGTTCTTTTCAAGAGGCTCTTCAGAACAATTTTGTATGGAACTTTTTCCCTTCACTATTTATGTGCGTAGAACTTATGGGTCTTCCTTCAGAAAATTATGAAACGTCATGAATGTGGAAAATTTACCAGAGTACCTCATGGGTCCTCCGAAACTACCAGTCATACAGACATGGTCTCAAACAAATGTTATTAAATACCTTGGGCCATTGGGTGAACCAGTAAAAAAAAGATGGCCGCTGAACAAAAAAAATTCTCTCCATACAAATTTTTTGGGTTCTTTTCAAGAGGCTCTCCAGAACAATTTTGTATGGAACCTTTCCCCTTAACTATTTATATACGTTGAACTTATGGGTCTTCCTTCAGAAAATTATGAAACCTCATGAATGTGGAAAATTTACCAGAGTACCTCATGGGTCCTCCGAAACTACCAGTCATACAGACATAGTCTCAAACAAATGTTATTAAAGACCTTGGGCCATTGGGTGAACCGGTAAACAAAAATGGCCGCCGAACAAAAAAATATTCTCTCCATACAAATTTTTTGGATTCTTTTCAAGAGGCTCTCCAGAACAATTTTGTATGGAACTTTTTCCCTTCACTATTTATGTGCGTAGAACTTATGGGTCTTCCTTCAGAAAATTATGAAACGTCATGAATATGGAAAATTTACCAGAGTACCTCATGGGTCCTCCAAAACTACCAGTCATACAGGCATGGTCCCAAACAAATGTTGTTAAAGACCTTGGGTCATTGGGTGAATGGGTAAAAAAAAGATGGCCGCCGACCAAAAAAAAATCTCTTCATACAAATTTTTTGGGTTCTTTTTAAGAGGCTCTCTTAGACATTTTTGTATGAAACTTTTTCCTCCGACTACACGTATAAGTAAATAGAACTTAAAGATTTTTTTCACAAAAAATACAAAACGTAGTGAATGTGGAAAAATTACCAGAGTACCCTAACGGCCCTCAAAAACTATCAATCATAGAGGCATGGTCCTGAAACTAAAAATGTTCAAGACCTTAGGTCCTTTGGTGAGCCAGTAAAAAAAAGACAACTACGACACAAAAAAAAAATCGTGTCCAGACAAAATTTCTTTTTAATTTTCAAGTGGCTCTCTAGAACATTTTTGAATAGATCCTTTTTTTTCCACTAAACGTATGCATATAACTGATTAGTGTCCTTTCAGAAAAGATACGAAACGTGATACCAATATTTCTTTCTATCTTTCAAGAGACTCTCCAGAATATTCTGGTATTTGGTATGGCCTCCCATTTCTTTATTTGACGAATATTAAAGATTACAAGGCCCGCGAGCTGCGTGCAGCTCGCGCACCGAGCGCAATACTAGTTTATTATATACTAGATGATGCCCACGGCTTCGCCCGTGTGAATTTAGGTTTGTAAAAATCTCGTGGGAACTTTGATTTTCCAGAACCAAAAGTAGCCTATCTGTAGTAAGTAGTAACCCGTCCACAAAACGGAAAAATTCCGTGGGATCCTTACGATTTCGGAATGCAATTCCTTACAGCATCAGGGTTGAGGAGTTGGACATGTACCTACTCGAGGTCATTCAACAATAAAGTCTTTAATTGGTATCCCCAATATTAATTAAAATAACCGACAGTGCCTAAATCCCATTAGTTTTGGGGATCAGATCCCCTACAGCATCAGGATTAAGGAGTTGGAATCCAAATTTTTTGTAGGACAGTGTCGCAATGTTTCTCTATCGATTAAAAAAAAAATTACGCAAATCGGTTCAGAAATCTCGGAGATATCGGTGTACATTGTATAGAAAAGCACAACTTACAGATATGCTACTTTTTGTTCTGGAAAATTAAAAGTTCCCACGGGATTTTTGAAAACCTAAATCCACACGGGCGAAGCCGTGGGCATCTCCTAGTTTATAATATTAGTATGGATTTAAAGTTTCTGTTACAAACGACAAGTTTATTCATTAACCAAACATATGCATCTCTATTACTTAGAAGTTTTCAAGTCTTAAGCACAATTGATTGTATTATTATTAATTTATATTTTTGGCAAAGCGGAGCAAGAGCGGAGTATTGTTTGTCATATAGAAAGCACCAAATAATATTGTATTTGAAATAAACACATTTTAAATAATTACCGTGTTTTATTTTAACTAGATGATATCCGCGACTTCGTCCGCGAGTGTTAAGGGTTTTTAAGATACTGCGGGAACTATTTGCTTTTCCGGGATAAAAGTTGCCAATTGTCAATTTCTGGGACGCATGCTACTCGCACCTCTGTACCAAATATTGAGGGAGTTGTGAAAAAATATGTAATTCGCCATTTTGTGGCGGCGGCCATGTTGGACCGATTTTCATCAAACATACGCTAACAACACTCTCGACTAATTCACCTTTCAAACAAAAAAAAAAACCGTATTCAAATCGGTCCATCCGTTTTAGCGCTACGAGAGAACAGACATAGACACACAGACATATATAACTTATAACACCCCATCGTTGTTGCGTCGGGGGTTAAGAATGGATCACGTTCTCGTAACGAGAATTCAAAAATTATATAAATCATTCAGATGAATCTTTCAATACAGGCTGTATGGTCGGACCCTTGCCTTTCCTGGCTTTTATGGGATAAACCGAAAACATATTGTACAATATAAACCAGTGAGTTTAGATGTAGTAAAAACTCGAAGCTATGGCGCGACATAAAGTACACGCGACGCCATCTATCACTGACTGTTATAAACTCTCATATCCACGGCAAAGTAGGGATGAGCGATATTAATAAAATATCGATATCAATATCGATATAGATATCGGTAACTCAATATCGATATTTCGATATTATCGACCACAAAATATCGATATCTTATAATGTTTGAACGGGCTAATCATCGGAACGGCTGAACCGATTTTGACGGGACTTTCACATACAAGTAGAGAATGAACCAAGGAGTAACATAGGCTACTTTTTAACCGACTTTCAAAAAAGGAAGAGTTGTGTTTTTCTACCTATGTACACCGATATCTCCGAGATTTCTGAACCGATCTGCGTATTTTTTTAATCGATAGAGAAACTTTGCGACACCGTCCTATAAAATATTTAGATTCCAACTCCTCAATCCTGATGCTGTAGGGGGCCTGACCCCCAAAACTAATGGGATTTAGAAACTGTCGGTTATTGAAATTGATATTGGATCCCACTCCAAGTCATAACTCACGAGAGTTCAAACGCTAAAATAATAAATTATACTAAGTTTTTTTTTTTTTTTTTTATTGCGAAATAGGCTTACGCTTGACGACAATCATGCCTGAACAGCAATGATGAGGTCTAAGTTGGAACGCGCTTGCCTAGAAAATGCCTATTCACTCTTGCCTTGAAGGTACTTAAGTCGAACGAGGCGGGAAACACGGAAGCCGGAAGGGCGTTCCACACCCTAGCGGTTCGTATCAGAAACGTCGACCGAAAGCGCTTTGTTCGAGCCGACTGAACGTCAACCACATAGGGATGCCATCGTTCTCGACTTCTCGCTGTTCTGTGGTGAAATGGTGAAGGAGGAACTAGGTTAAAAAGTTCCTGAGCACACTCTCCAAAGTATATCCGATAAAAGACCGATAGACAAGCGACATTGCGTCGGTGCTGTAAACTGAGCAATTTCGCCTGCGTTAGTGACCGATCGCCTATGATTCTACGGGCGCGGCGATCAACCGAGTCTAATGCATCGAGTTGGTATTTGGCAGAGCCGTCCCAGAGGTGGCAGCAGTACTCCATGCCTGAGCGGATTTGAGCCTGGTAAAGTGTGAGGCGTTGTGCAGGTGTGAAGTACCGCTTTACCTTGTTCAGGATACCAAGTTTTTTGGCAGCTGTTTTGGCCTTCAACTCGATGCATTTCCCGAAATTGAGTTTGGGTGAGATGTCAATACCCAGAAGCTCAATGTGATCACTAATCGGAACGGATACACTTTGGAAAGTAGGAGCCAAGGTAAAAGGGCTCCTTTTTGCGGTGAATAAACACGCTTGAGTTTTGGTGGCATTAAACTTAACTACACTAGCGGCACGCTATGATGGCCGGTTTGACACATTACAATAGTGATGTGGAATGTCAATTTATTCTCGAACAAAAAACAATTAAGTTTTGTTTTTGTACCTGATTAAATAGGTTTAATAAAACAAAAATGTATATGTTTATTTAATTTATTTGAACGAACTGAATATTTGAACGAAAATGAATATACATACTTTATATGCACACAAGAAACATATGAATACAAAAAATACCAAAAAAGGTGCCACAAAAGGCCATAATTAATCAGATTCGTCCATACTACTATTTTCACTGTCGTCACTGCTATCATCACATACATTAATAATTATATGTTCGTTTTCTATAATATTATCTATTTTCACATCTCTTTCATAATCTTCCCTTATTAATTTAACAGTTCTATTCACAACCTTTTCCCAGTCTCCTTTAGTCACATGTTCACAAGCTTCTTCTAATAATTTTAGCATTTTTTTTGTGGTAAATGGGGGTTCTGTATTGTGTCTTGCAGCATATCCCTTAATTTGAGCCCACACCAACTCAATCGCATTATACTCACAATGGTAAGGCGGTAACCGTATAACTCTGTGCCCATGTTCTAATGCTATTTCGTCAATGACGTATCGGATCTTGGTTGGTTTGTTTTCTTTTAAAAGACGTACTAATTCCGCTTTTAACATATTCATGTTTGCATCTACGCCATTTTTACGAAGCCATGCGACGATATCAGCTTTCTTTTGGGATTGGGCAGGTGGCTTGTCAATTTGCATCGAGTGGTATGGGGCGTTGTCCATAATTATAATAGATGGTTCAGGGAGGCTACACAACATTGAGGTAAACCATTCAGTAAACTTTTCTCCATTCATGTCTTCATGATAGTCTCCAGTGGTTTTTGACGCAAAAGCCATGAGAGAACCTTCGACAAACCCGTTGATGGTTCCGGCGTGACAAATTATAAGTCGCGATCCTTTTCCTACAGGAACTTTGGAAGTAGATGCTGCTGTGTCATCGTTCCAAGAACGGCCTACAGTATGGTTAGCATTAAGCCATGTTTCATCCAAGAACACAACATTTTGCCAATTTTTGATTTCTTTCACTTGCCGTAAAAAAGTATACCTTGCCATCGCTATATCAAATCTTTCCATCAATATTTTGCGTTTGTTACATTTTTTGTATCGAAATCCAATGGTCTTCAAAATCTTCGTTAAAGAACTTTCCCCACCGAAGAATAATCCAGCTTGCTTCAGTGAATGCACCAACTTTTTTCTTGTTGGATACTCCTTCTGTAAATAGTAGCCGTAAACATGTCTTCGGATAGCATCGGCATCAAAGCTATCGATGCCTACGACTGGTTTTGCTCGTTTTCTCTTTTTTGGTGTGTGAAGTTTATTTTCTTCTGTGCCAGTCTCGCCATATTTTTTTTTAGTTATCCGTCTAACAGTTCGTTGTCCAATATTAAGCGCATCAGCTACGCGTTCAACCACTGACGTTATAGGTAAAATTGACCCTCCATTTTGAGCTTCACGATCGAAATAGTTACGAAGGCGTATTACGAACTCACGTGTCTGACTATTTAGAACAGTTCTCTGCGTACGTTCGGTCATATCGACGAAATCCACAACAAAGGGCTTGAACAGAGTCCAAATTAACGAGCAAGGGTCAACAGTAATGCAGTATCAATATTTGAAATCCAAAGCCAGGTCAAAACTATATCACAATCGCATTGCACTGACAGTTTATACTTTTCGAAGCAACGTCAATTCGAAACTGCTTTGTTTTGCATTGAGCATTGACGCGAGTTTGCCGGAGGTAGTAGTTGTGCTAGCCAGCGATCCTATGTGACGATCGTATTAGATTCCATTTTTAAAAATTTATTGATATTTTTTTGCGATTTCAGAGGTTTGTCCACATAGTGAAAATTGTTCATATTCACAAGTACATTCACCCCTTAAATGGTGCAAACTGATTTTTCTACACTTGTATACATTTAAGAAATCAATTTAATAAATAAATTTTGAGTCCTAAACCTAAAACTACATTCGATAAAATTTATGAATCTCTGCACATCACTATCGTCAATAAAGTAATACAATTATTTCCTTCAAAGTCGTTATCAATTAATACGGAACTTCATGAGCGGACAAACGTCAAACCGGCCATCATAGCGTGCCGCTAGAGTAAATTGGCGTCACCCCAATCAGACACCTCCTTGAGAGTCAAGTTAATGCGATTCACCATTGCCTCTCTTTGCTCAAGGATCTCAGTAGCACTGGCTCGAGAACTGGACGTGTATCTATCCGTAACGGTGCTGTCATCAGCGTACCCAAAGATACCGGGTTTAAGCAGATCGTTGATGTGCAGCAGAAAAAGGGTTGCGGATAGAACAGATCCCTGAGGGACACCGGCATTGATAGCCATTAGGTCAGACGAGTAGCCGTCGACGACTACCCGAAAAGACCTGTCACTCAGGAAATCTGATATCCAGCTACAAAAGCCAGTGGGTATTCCATATGCTGGAAGCTTACTGAGAAGACTGCCGTGCCAGACCCGGTCAAAAGCCTTTGAGATGTCGAGAGAAACGGCTAGCGCCTCTCCGTTTATTATACTAAGTACTTAAGTATAGTTTCTGTAAAAAAGCTGTGATAGCCTAGTGGTTAGGACGACCGACTTCTAATCGGAGGTCGTGGGTTCGATCCCGGGGCACGAACCCACGACCTCACCACGAACGCACCTCTAACTTTTCGGAGTTATTTGCGTTTTAAGTATTTAAATATCACTTGCTTTAACGGTGAAGGAAAACATCGTGAGGAAACCTGCATGCCTGAGAGTTCTCCATAACGTTCTCAAAGGTGTGTGAAGTCTGCCAATCCGCTTGGCCAGCGTGGTAGACTATGGCCAAAACCCTTCTCACTCTGAGAGGAGACCCGTGCTCTGTAGTGAGCCGCTAATGGGTTGATCATGATGATGATGATGAAGTACTTAAGTATAGTTTCAATAGACGTCGAGCGCGGATCGAAAACCGAAAAGTCGACGGTTCAAACTCCACCCGTTACACCATTGTCGTACCCACCCCTAACGCAAGTTTCCGCTTATTTGGAGGGGAAAGGAAAATATAAGTCATGTGCATCATGAGCTTTTTTTTATTAGGAATAGCGGGCAACCGAGCAAGCGGGTCACCTGATGTTAAGTGATTACCGCCGCCCATGAACATTAGCAGCACCTGAGGAACCACTAATGCGTTGCCAGCTTTTGAGGAAGGGGACTGGATCTTCAGCTCGCTGCCGGAACACGGATGCTTTGCGGCAGATTACGGCTGAAGTGTGGTCGCTAGCCACACCACACGAGTAGTAAATCTACAGAGGGAAAGCTTCCACAAGCGGCCCGCTGTAGGTATACTCACACAAACACACTCACCAACGGTTCACGGACGCGCGTTCCACTAACCGGTACAGTTGGTGACAAACATGCGCATATGTGTGAGTGTCCCTACAGCGGGCCGCTTACTAGAAGCTTCCCCTCTGTAGGTACTCTGTGGCCACACTGTGGCGGATTCGGGGTAGAATCCTACCACAAAGCGGTGATACCATCCAGATTACGTCGTGTGATATCAGGCACAACGACCCGTAGAGGGGACTGAGAGCGTCAGGGCCTCGTTAGCATATTGGCAGGGTGCACCGCGCGCAGGTGAGGTTGACATTGACTTTAGTTGACAGTTCATGACTAATTCTTTGTAAAAAAAATGTAGAAACTAATTAATTATGCAATCAACTTGTAAACGCCGAGCGTCGACCTAGCGGACACATGTAAAAGGCTATGAACCATTTTGGTAACATATTATTATGCATTTTGCTGGATACTCCCTCGATATACCATGTCCAAGATATACAGTGGTGAGAGTTGCCGATTCTTTCCTAATAAATCATAATCATAAATTATAATCATAGCCTTTATTAATTGATGGTGAATGAGAAGGGTTTAGGCCGTAGTCCACCAAGTTGGCCGAGTGCTGGTAGACTTCACAGTTCACACGGCTTTGAAAACATTATGGAGAACTCTCAAGCGTGCGCCGTGCAGGTTTCCTCACGATGTTATCCTTCATCGTTAAAGTGAGTGATATTTAATTGCCTAAAATGTACATATGACTCTGAAAAATCTGAACTAGGGATCGAAGTAGGTCCCCCCGAAAGGTAGGCCCAGTAGGAGTCTTAACCACTAGGCTATCACCGCTTCATCAATATATCGATTGTCGAAAATTTCACTCTTGAGGGGGTTAAATAGGGGCTGGAAGTTGGTATGACATTCATAATGTATCCACGTGGACGAAGTCGCGGGCATCAGCTAGTATATATTATAAATATATATAATACTAGCTTTTGCCCGCGGCTTCGCCCGCGTGAATTTCGGTTTTTCACAAATCCTGAGGGATAAGTAGATTTCTGGTCCACCCGCCCCCGCCGCGCGGCGGCGTACCGCGGTACCGCGTACGGCGGGCGCAGAGCGCAGGGGCGTGCGGCGCGGCGGCGCGGGGAGTTCCGTGCAGCGCGAGCGTCCGTCGGCCGTCGCGATCGCGCGCAGCGAAAATACCTATCAGGGCGTTTTTAACATAGGTACTTACCGATTTCAACACAACTCCTTTTTTGAAAGTCGGTTAAAAAAGTAGCCTATGTTACTCCTTGGTTAATCCTCTACTTGTCTGTGAAAGTCCCGTCAAAATCGGTTCAGCCGTTCCGAAGATTAGCCCGTTCAAACAGACAGACAGACAGACAAAAATTTTAAAAACGTGTGATTCGGTTATGGTATCGTTCAAATAACCATATGAGCTTAATATGTGGTAGTTATTTCGAAATTACAGACAGACACTTCAATTTTATTTATTAAGTAAGTATAGATTATAAATGCGAAAGTATACTTAACTCTGTCTGTCTGTTATGCTTTCACGTCTAAACTGTTGCATCGATTTTGATGAAATTTGATACAGAGATAGACTAAACTTGGAGAAGGACATAGGCTACTTTTTATTCCGGAAAATCATTTCCCAAGAAATTTTTGAAAAGCCTAAATCCACGCGGATGAAGCTAGTAACTTTAAATGTCTCTGTGCGGCAGTAAATATTCTATTTTATTTGCCTATTTAAAAAAAACAGTCTAACGTGCATCTTTGGTTTTTCAATATCAATGATATTAAACTAGAAATGGTATCGATTGCAAGGCATCTTCTTTCTTAAGGCAAAAAAAAATGTAATGACTATTTTTATAGCTCTCATTACCATACCTAATTAATCCTTATAAGTGAAAAGTTTTACTAATTAAGGTATAGTTCTTAAAAAGGTTAGCGTGTAATCTTTTCAATCTGTACCTAAAATACGTTAAGTAAATAAAGTTGTTACACTTACCTACTGATAAATATTTTTTATCCTACTAAGTACGTAAGGGGTATTTTGAAATAGCAGTAACGTGGTGGCACCAGTTATGGACAGGGTTAAGCGCCGAGTCAAACATGAGGAGCTATAACTTTTTTATTATTTAATCTAGAGTGTTATAATTTTACAATGATATACTCAGATATACAGAGCTTCTCACTAACTCCTAAAATTTAGAAATAGTCGAACGAGTTTTGAAATATGGAAACCTAAAAACGATCAACTGAAATATGTAAAAATCTTTATGATGGACAGTCTAAATCCAGTTATGGACACCCAGTGATGGACAGTTCGTTTTTATCCGATTACTGCAAAGCCAAAAGGAAGGGTTATGATTTTTGTAGTCTATGTATGTATGTTTGTATCCAATTTTTTTGTTCTAGCGAAGCACCTAAACTACTGGGCCAATGTTGATGAATGAGGTGTTAATTGATTCGTTGTTATAGTTTGGTGGTGACATAGGCTACATTTTATATGCGTAAAAATCGAGAAGTGACGTTCGCACAGCTAAATTGGAATATTAAGTTAGTTTTAGATAGACATAACAGATGGCGCCACTAGCCGCTTGCCCCACCTATTCTTCCATTAGTACACAATTGAATACACGTTTTTCTAAATTATTATTTTTAACCCCCGACGTAAAACGAAGGGGTGTTATAAGTTTGACGTGTCTGTGTGTGTATGTGTGTCTGTCTGTTCCCCTGTAGTGCTCAAACGGGTGAACCGATTTGAATGCAGTTTTATTTCGTTTGAAAGGTGAATTAGTCGACAGTGTTGTTAGCTATGTTTGATGAAAATCGACGGTACAAAATGGCGGATTACATATTTTATCACAACTGCCTTAATATGGGATTAAAGGACTTGACTAGTAGAATAGCATTATGCAAATCCAAGATGGCCGCCACCACAAAATGGCGAATGTCAGGGGTTTTTTTAATTTTTAATTTATACTTGTACTTATACTATTATGAGTAGTCGGGTTTTAGTTTAAGTATTTAAATATCACTTGCTTTAACGGTGAAGGAAAACATCTTGAGGAAACCTGCATGCCTGAGAGTTCTCCATAACGTTCTCAAAGGTGTGTGAAGTCTGCCAATCCGCTTGGCCAGCGTGGTAGACTATGGCCAAAACCCTTCTCACTCTGAGAGGAGACCCATGCTCTGTAGTGAGCCGGTAATGGGTTGATCATGATGATGGGTTTTAGTTTACGAACTTTATCTCTTGTTTTATTTTATATGGATTGTGGGCAAACGAGCAAGCGGGTCACCTGTGTGCTTAGTCTAAATCGGAGCACTCGAAAACGAACTCGAAAACTATTGATCGATTTCAGAGTAAAATAGACCTAAAATGGCTTGTATTAAGGTTTGAGTTCGCCAATACATTCAGCATTCGAACAATTGCTGAATGTATTGGCGAACTCAAACCTTAATACAAGCCATTTTAGGTCTATTTTACTCTGAAATCGATCAATAGTTTTCGAGTTCGTTTTCGAGTGCTCCGATTTACACTAAGCACACTGATGTTGAGTGATTACCGCTGCCCATGAACATTTGCATCACCAAAGGAACCGTACACGTTGCCAGCTTTTAAAGAATTTGTTGATCCGCTCCTTGATTATTTCGAATAATATATAAATATCAAAGTTACGTAGAAACAACCAAAGTTCGTCACATTTCAATTTGACACTTGTCTATTTGAGGACGTTTGCAAAATGGTTCCATAATTTTTTATTTGCTTCAACTCTTAATCCTGATGCTGTAGGGTACTACCCACCTAAACGAAAGGGATTCGGGAACTGTCCACTATGACTTCATATTTTTGGTACCAAGCTTAGATTAAATCACGAACCTCTGAGTCCCAGCTCCTTAATTCTGATGCAGCACGATACTGCTCACATAAGCAGCGAGGAATTTTCGCCTGTTTTTTGAAAAGATGAATAAGTGTTTTTCTAGGCCTGTTACCTGTAAAAGGTTTCCTTTCTTCTTGCGTAATAATTACTTGGACACTGTCCAAGAGGGCAAAAGGTGATCCTTAGCTATGGAGAATCTTCTTTCTAGGTGAAAGGAGGTTCCTCATTCATAGCTACTCGTATGACGCGTTTTACTATTAACACTTCTTTATTTTGTGTTAATATAGAGCTAGGCCCCATATTGCATACAAGCGGATGCCTGTGACTTCGTCCACGTGGATTTAGGTTTATTATAATCCCGCGGGAACTCTTTGTTTTTTCTAAGCTCCTTTGAGCTCATACCTACATTTCTAAAAAATGTTAAAAGTGGCGCATCTAAATGGAACTACAATAATAGGTATTAATTTTTTAACCCTTTCCCACCCATCAGATTTTTTTTCTGCATGGAAACCATAATTATTTTTTTAAAACAAGTATAATATTGTTAAAAAATAAAAAATATCAACTGCGTGATAATTTTTTTTCTCTTTCACTTTTGATCACAGTATTTTTTAGTCAAAAAAATTATATTTTTGGAATCACCTTTTCAACCCCTTTAATTTGACACCCCACTTGATAAGATTCGAAGGAAAAAAATTTTTAAGATGCAATCCTTCTACTATACCGAACTGAACCGATTTGGCTGAAATTTTGATGGAGATAGATTATATTGTCATGACTTAACACATAGGCTACTTTTTATCCTGAAAAAATCCACAGTTCCCCCGGGATTTTGAAAACACCAAAATCTATAGCTACGGTTATAGGTAGATTACTATAGCAAACCTCCTTGAAAGTAGCTATAAAAGTTGCATTAGGGAGCGGGAACGGGAACCGGAAATCCACGATTCCCTTGGGATTTGTGACAAGTATAAATTAAAAATATTAAAAACTCTTTTTGTGGTGGCGGCCATCTTGATTTTCATCAAACATAGCTAACAACACTCTCGACTAATTCACCTTGCAAACAAAAAAACCGCATTAAAATTGGTTCATCCGTTTGAGCGCTACAGGGGAACAGACAGACACACACACACACACAGAGAGAGAGAGAGAGACACGTCAAACTTATAACACCCCGTCGTTTTTGCGTCGGGGGTTAAAACACCGAAATTCACGCGGGCAGAAGCTAGTTAAACTATACAAGTTTAATTTTGACTTGTAATTGTGTTTAAATGATAAGAATAGATAGGTCCATGACTGGATTTTTGATGTGTTTCCGATCCAGTAATGGACATCCCCTCTAAAACTTGAAAATAACTCTATGTCTCATTTATTCCTTCACAAGCATGTTTTAAAGTTTATATCTAAGTGATTTAATCATTGTAAATTTACATTTTAATCAGAAACGAGAATCCATCGATCAAAACGTTTATTTACCTTCTTAGCGATTTGCTTAAGAAAACTATTGAAATCAAAAGATATTTGCACACAACATTTTGTTCGCCTTGCCATTTTAAAACAAAATGGCCGTTTCGTATGATATTTGTCAATATGACAAACAGATCCCTATTCTACGTGGTTTAAATGTTGCCAGCGGTAAAACTCTAATCTAGCTCTTATTTTTGTTAAAAACGGTGAAGGTGGTCAGCTACTGGTGCCTGGTCCATACCTGGCGACACCACGTTATGTTAGTTTATACTTATGTTTCCTCTTATCTCTCAAGTTAATCATCACATTTTGAATAATGAAAGCGCAAGTCATAGGTAGTCTAGGTAGGTATATTATATACATATTATAATGACATCGTAACAAATTAAAAATTGTAAGAGAAATAAAAATCAATCTAAGATTAATCTTATAATCATTGCCCGAAAATTTTTTTTACAAAAATTAATCAATTTAATGGTATCATTGTACTTGAAGGGATATCACTTCTTGAATCGATCATTTTTTACGTAAAATACTATCGCAATTTAAAAATCGTTATGCCCAAATATAGTCCGCCATTTTGTTCCGCCATAATTATGTCATGTGGCCAGAGAGATGTGTTTCACTAGAAGAGCAATCCTCGTCATGCATCAAGCACAAAGTCAACCTAATTGCCTTTTATTTGTAAAAGGTTTCCATCACACATTAAAAGTATTGTTATTATGATCGAAGGTAAAAGACAATTAGGTTGGTATGCTAGGAAACAAATAAATATTTATTTTTAAAAATAAATATTCGGTCTTACTATAAACAATTTAAATAGGTTTATCTGCAGGCTGGCACTGAGAATTTCGTAATAGAAAATAAACACCAATAATTTGCGTCACAGAATGACAAGAATTGCGCCGTATGACAAAGATACAGTGATATTATTAATCTATACTATACTAATAAATAAAATTGAAGTGTCTGTCTGTAATATCGAAATAACTACCTCATATTAAGCTCATATGGTTATTTGAACGCTACCATAACCGAATCACACGTTTTTAAAATTTTTGTCTGTCTGTCTGTCTGTCTGTCTGTCTGTCTGTCTGTCTGTCTGTCTGTCTGTTTGAACGGGCTAATCTTCGGAACGGCTGAACCGATTTTGACGGGACCTTCACATACAAGTAGAGAATTAACCAGGGAGTAACATAGGCTACTTTTTTAACCGACTTTCAAAAAAGGAGGAGTTGTGTTTTTCTACCTATGTACACCGATATCTCCGAGATTTATGAACCGATTTGCGTAATTTTTTTTTAATCAATAGAGAAACATTGCGACCCTGTTCTATAAAAAAATTGGATTCCAACTCCTCAATCCTGATGCTGTAGGGGACCTAATCCCCAAAACTAATGGGTTTTAGAAACTTTCGGTTATTTAAATTGATATTGGGGGTACCAATTAAAGATTTTATCGTTGAATGAACTCGAGTAGGTACATATCCAACTCCTCAACCCTGATGCTGTAAGGAATTGTATTCCGAAATCGTGGGGATCCCACGAGATTTTTCCGTTTTGGGGACGGGTTTCTACAGATTAGCTACTTTTTGTTCTGGAAAATCAAAGTTCCCACGGGATTTTTAAAAACCTAAATCCACACGGGCGAAGCCGTGGGCATCATCTAGTATTATAGAATAAAGGAGGACCATTTCCAATTTTCTGACTGACAAAAAGTGCATCTGGTGTGGTCATAAACCAGTGCGCCAACTCTTTTGCGTTCGCTCTTGATTAAAGTGCACTGATGCAGCACGAAATACCATAATTTAAGCAAATCACTACAATTGAGATTACAGCAATGATTGACTCATACAGCGACTTTGCTCAGAGTTAAAACTTGACAGATTTAAGTCTCGTTTTAACTGTGTCTCAAGTCTGAATAGAATCAGTATACGCTCTGTAGATCTCAGTTTTAGACAATCTATGCACAATTGGGATGAGTCCATTTTACGGAACAGTGCTGCTCCATGAC
Organism: Melanargia galathea; assembly: GCA_920104075.1. Lineage (NCBI taxonomy): Eukaryota > Metazoa > Arthropoda > Insecta > Lepidoptera > Nymphalidae > Melanargia > Melanargia galathea. The sequence continues at coordinate 16,799,722 of OV049868.1, forward strand.
ATGATAACTCTCTGGTCATGCGACCATATATTATTATAACGGCCGCCTCAAAAGACGTTCGGATACACGTACCTACACGTAGTTCGTACCAACCTTGCATTGTCAAAATATATGGGACTGATATGGCTATTGTGTTCATTATGTGAAGCTGCTCGCATTGTGGGCAGGAAGGCCAGATAGTTTATTAAAGAGTAACAATAAATAATTGACAGGTGACGTCGTTACCGATAAATAATTTTACTATAAGTAGTAGGTACTTTAGGTACCTACTACCTACTACTGTTAAATCGTCTTCCCGCTCTATATTTTACCTGTAGTGTGAACTGTCACAAACTGTCCCAATGACATTGAGTTGATGTTACGTTCAAGGAACTATAGTTATATGAATGTCAAAGAAAAAGTAAGTATAATCACCGTATAATCACACTAATATTATAAAGGCGAATTGTTTGTGTGTGTGTGTATGTGTGTATGTTTGTTACCCTTTAACTACTAAACCGATTTGGCTGAAATTTGGAATGGAGATAGATTATACTTTAAAATAACACATATGCTACTTCTATCTTGAAAAAAACCACAGTTACCGCGGGATTTTGAAAAAACCAAAATTTGCTACAGCAATCTACAGCCACAGCTATAGGTTAGGTAGATACTAGATAGGTATAGATATAGATATAGAGATAGGTAGGTAGCTATAGCAAACTTCCTTGAAAGTAGGTATAAAGGTTGGAAAAGGGAGCGGGAACGGGAACCCGGAAATCCACGATTCTCTTGGGAATTTTGAAAAAACGAAATTCATCATAACATCCAGTAACAATTTTTTCCCGACCCGGCAATCGAACCCAAAACCTCGGGATCTGCAGTCGAATATGCTAACCTATGCTGACTAACGAGGCAGTTGGCATTAATATGCACACTGATACGAAACACTACAATACTACTTACTTCGTTAAATTCATGATCATCGATCACGAATGACCAGACATTTTCGTTGCCTAAGTCTAGTAGTCTAGTCCATATTTTAAGAGAATTTATTTTATCGTACTACGGAAAATACTAGTAAATTAACACAAAAAAGCAACATTTTATTAATTTAAACTCTTATTTGCTAAGCCTGGCAATTTAAAGAGGCAAAAGCGCCAGTGTCTTGGGCACCATGCCCAAACGATCATGTATTGTATATTTTTTGTAAATATATATTTTAAATTGTAAATATTTGTAAATTTTTTTTTTAAACCTACTTAATATTATTTTTATTTTTTTAGGCTAAGTTCATATTGTAGGAGTGGAATTGCAATAAGTAAATTCTGCTTATTTAAAAACAGTTTGAAACCTCGGCACCGTGAAACCGTCATTAATAAAATTAATTCATTTAATTCGAGATATGTCGCTACGTAGATCCTTCCTTTTGAATTTTGCCGTTTATGTGAAGAAAGGAAGCGCTAATTGAAGGTGTAGGTAATTACAAGAATATTTGAGCGTGTTCTTTATTTAAATTAAGTAAATGTATGCAAAAATGTTGTTTTGTCTATGTTTAAATAGCCCTGACTGTGTCAGCAAACGTAACATGATTCATCTGTTACCTACTACCATAGATTGAGTTGATAGATAGTGGGCTTATGAGTGGGAGGTCCCGGGTTCGATTCCCGGCAGACGAATTTATAATTTCTAAAGTTTCAGGTCTGATCTGTTGCCCGACCCGGGAATCGAACCCGGGACCTCGTGATCTCCAGTAGAATATGCTAACCACTAGACCAATGAGGCACTAGACCAAAGAGGTACCCTCAGTAACAAGGAACCGAGAAAGGCGTATTAAGAATGTATGATTTATGAATATTATTCATCATCATTATCAACCCATTGCTGGGCCACTATAAGGTACGGGTCACATCTCAGAATCAGAAGAGTTCAGGCCGTAGTCCACCACTCTGGACAAGTGCGGATTCACTCGCCTTTGAGAACATTAAATAAATAAATAATAAATCTTTATTTATTAACGTACATAATAATAACATTAATATGAAGCCCTGTCTCCTGTGGAAGTAAAACCTGTGTTACATACTATGGAGGACTCTCAGGCATGCAGGTTTCCTCATGTTGTATTCCTTTAACGATAAAGTGAGATTTTAAATTTTAATTCCTTAAAACGCACATAGTTAACTCTGAAAAGTTGAGGTGCGTGCCGGGGACAAACTTGGTCCCTCCGACAGGGAGGCCGTAGCCTCTACGCTATCACCGTTGACGAATATGCGTAATTAATAAATTAATAATTATGTTCAAAACAATTAAAACACCTTTCCTGCTGAGAGATCATATTCGGATGCCTTCAGTCCTTGCGCTACCCAAAATGGCGGTCATATTTTAACAACTACAAAGTATGTATGATTAAAACAAGCAGATGTTCTTGTTTATACGTATGTTGATGCATGCATCAAAAGGTCCATTACCTACTCATCACACAATATTAAGTTTCGGTTTTTATTTAATAAGTAGGTACGCTTCAAGACTTATCTTTTTAAGGTGGTACGTTTTACATGCTAATTTATTATTACCATTTAAGAACGAATGGATTATATATTTACACTGAAATTACATCGCACAGCCTTAATTTAATGTTTAATTTGCGGAAAATTTTATTTACATAAAGAAAACATTACATAAACAGCTAAAGGTGAAGTAAAGCCATCTCGGTCAGCTAGGCAAAACAGCGTTTAATAGATGGCTATTATAATAATTAAGCTGTCTATTATACTGTCTGTTTTCTTTATGTAAATATAATTTCGCGCAAATTAAAAATTATATTAAGACTGTGCGATGTAATTTCAGTGTAAATATATAATCCATTCGCTCTTGAATGGTAACATGAAGTTAGTATGGAAAACGTAACACCTTAAGTAATTTTACTCTCACGCCCGTGTACGAAATTACTTAATAGGTACTTGTATGTTATTATATCGAGCGGTGATAGCCCAGTGGTTAAGACTTCGGCCTCCGTTTCAGGGAGACAGAGTTCGATCCCGGCACACACCTCTACTTTTCGGAGTTATGTGCATTTTAAGCAATTAAATATCACTCGCTTTAACGGTGAAGGAAAACATCGTGAGAAAACCTGCATGCCAGTCAAGGGCGTGTGTAGTCTACACAGTCGCACTCGGCCAGCGTGGTGGACTACGACCTAAACACTCTGAGAGGAGACCCGTGCCCTGTATAGTAGGCCGGATATAGGTTCATGATGATGATCTTTCGGCAGGAATTTCGTATCTATTTAGGAAATATTTGTATAAAATAATGAATAAAAAATCTTTTTTACTTTACCATATTTATTTACAATTTTTACACATTTTTTTACAAAAAAAAAACCAAAACGCTTAGCAAAAATCAGTTCGAGTTATTTACAATTTCTCATAAGGTAGGTACGTATAAAATATGGCAGTGACATTGCTAATATACACAGAATTCCTACAAAACATTATTATTGACAATACATATACAATATGGGCAAGAATATAATAGCATTCAATCCAACGCTGAATGCAATTAAATTTTGAACTTGATTGAATTCAACTCTGGGCTGAACCGCATTAAAAGTAGAATGTCATGCAACCGAGGGATAAATGACATTCTATGAGGCCTATTTTGAAGAGGTACAAATATCACAGTGACGTTTTGCAACCACAGAAACTGCAATGGCATATAGTGATGAATTCAATTGAGCCCTGTTATAAAGAGGTACAAATGTCACAGTGACGTTTTGCAACCACAGAAACTGCAATGGCATAGAGATGAATTCAATTAAGCCCTGTGTCGAAGAGATACGAATGTCGCAGAGATGTTTTGCGGTGAAGACTGGCATTAACATATGTCGCGGGTCCGGAAGGCTGGCCTGGCGTCTAAACTGTTCACCAGCAGTAGGGGTAGTTGGGGCAAGCGGCCGCGTTGAAGTTGGCCGGGTATTTGGGAGCGATGTTAGCGTTGGGGCTGAAACAAGACATAATTTTTATTAATTTACCCAAATAAATGTTAACAATTTATTTATTAACACAAAGATTTGGTGATAGTCCAGTGGTTGAGACCTTGGCCTCCCTTTTGGTGTGACCGAGTTCGATTCCCGATATTCGGAGTTATGTTCGTTTTCAAGCAAATAATTAATATAACTTTCTTTAACGGTGAAGGAAAACATTGTGAGGTGTAAAGTCTATCAGTCCGCATTTTGCCAGCGTGGTGGACTACGGCCTAAACCCTTCTCACTCTGAGAGGAGACCTGTACCTGCACGACAGAACGAGACCGTAAGGGATGATTTTATTACCGTGGTTTATAGAGCGTGCCCATGGTGGATTGTCATTGGCTGTTCGATCAGGGTCGTTCAGCTTCAATAAAAACATGTCAAGTATGATTCAACTCCGTGCAGCGCCATCTAGTTCGCGATGAAGTAGTAACTAGTTTCACTCACTCAGCGGCCGCTACGGGCAGGATGGAGGGGTTGTAGACCCACGCGGGGATGGGCTGTCCTTGAGAAGGGGTAGTTGGGGCAATTCAACCCCGTGCAGCGCCATCTAGTTTACGATAAAGTAGTAACTCGTTTCACTTACTCAGCGGGCGCTACGGGCAGGATGGAGGGGTTGTAGACCCACTCGGGGATGGGCTGTCCTTGAGAAGGGGTAGTTGGGGCAATTCAACCCCGTGCAGCGCCATCTAGTTTACGATAAAGTAGTAACTCGTTTCACTTACTCAGCGGGCGCTACGGGCAGAATGGAGGGGTTGTAGACCCACTCGGGGATGGGCTGGCCTTCCGGGGTGAAGCGCGCGAAGGCGTTGGTGTCGCAGAAGGGGTAGTTGGGGCACACTGCGGGGTGGAGGCCGGCCGGGTACTCGCGGGCGAGCGCTACCGCGGCGACGACGCAGACGATGAACTGGGGACAAGCGGAACATACGACTTTATTATTTGTTAACAATGTGGCTAATTCTGTTGTTCACAATCTTTAAACTAAACTAAATATTGCTATATTTTTTTCGCAGGGAGCATTGTGAAAGATATCGGAATAGATTTAGACGTGCAATTTTAGTTTAGTTTAGAGATGTGTTAAACAGAATTAGCTCCAGTATTTTATTTTTATTTATTAGGAAGACGTGTATATACAAATCAATTCACAAAACGATCACGAATTTTGTGAGACATGATAATCAGCTGTCGTGGTAGCTGTAATAATAATATTTTATAACGAGTGGGTAACTAACTCTGCCTCAGCGGTAAATATTCAACACGCGTACAGTTTCAACAAAATAGAAGGTTGTATGGTGACACACAAAGTGCGTCCAGGTTAGGCAGGAGAGTCCTTGTTTGATAAGTAATTGTGAATATGCGCCATACAATTTTTTTTATTCAACTACAAGTTAGCCCTTGACTGCAATCTCACCTGATGGTAAGTGATGATGCAGTCTGAGATGGAAGCGGGCTAACGTGGAAGAGGTATGTATAGTGTATACAGATACTGTATACTTCCCTGATCGGTTACTACACGGCATCGTATTGAAACGCTAAATCGCCTGGCGGCACGGCTTCACCGGTAGGGTGGAAACCAGCCACGGCTTAAGCCTCTCACCAGACTAGACCAGAGACAATTTAGAAATTAGGCATGAAATCCCAAATTGCCCCTGTTGGGAATCGAACCCGGGACCTCCCACTTATAAGACCACCAGTGCGCCAGGGAGGTCGTCAAATATAAAAATATGAACGAATTGATTGATACGTAGACCGACGCAACGGTACTATCATTATCATGATCAACCCATTACCGGCCCACTACTGCAGGGCACGGGTCTCCTCTCAGAGTGAGAACGCTTCAGGCCGTAGTCCACCACGCTGGCCAAGTGCGGATTGGTAGACTTCACAACCTTTGAGAACATTATGGAGAACTCTCAGGCGTGCAGGTTTCCTCACGATGTTATTCCTTCGCCGTTAAAGCAAGTAACTTGCCCTTAGAGCAACTGCCCTTAGAGCAACCAGCCTGTCAATTCTGCTGGGCAAATTGATCGACAGATCAATTCAAAAATGAAATCAATTCAGAGCAAGAAATTAAAATCTTACTAAGTTTAGTGTAAAAGATTTAGTATTTTAATGACAACAAATCGTGGATATAAGTTGCCATACTTAGTCTAAATGATATGGTGATAGCGAAAAGAATACTTGATCGAGTTTGTTGTGGGCTCTTCTCAGACCGGGGCGTGTTTGGAACCCTAGTAACTTTACTTTTAAGTTATCGTAAGTAATTTATCACATTCAGTATATAGTGAGTATCAGTTCTGTATAAATATCATACGATTGAATGTAATTTTGATACAATTTAATTTAGCTAGAATTTATTACAATTTAATTTTCTTAATCATTTTTACATTCTCACGGGATTTTTAAAAACCAAAGTCTACGCGAACGAAGTCCGCTTGTATTTTTATAAAACAAAACAATTTAGCCAGAATGTTTTCCCGCATCCAAGCGGGGTTCGAGCCGCCATATTGCTACTTAAAGACCTGTTGTGAAAGGTATGTCGTTTGTCATGTACAATTTCACGATTACAAATTAGAAATTATAATTAGTTCCCGAACTCGGAATGCCAGTTATTCAAAATCAATTGTCATCTGAATGTATAATATAATGGCCGCCTAAACACCGAATTTATTGAACCTGTACACACAAACGATCTGTAGGGTTAGTAAGACTTAGCACAAAGCGATAACGTTACTAGATTTCGAATATCGAAAAATTACAATATCAGAGCAAAATGGACCCAAGGTGTCTTATTTTAAACTCGTACATTCAGCACTTCCAATTTTTATTTTGCAAAATTTCCGCTTGGGGTGCTGGCTGTAGATGTATGGACAAACTCAAATCTTATTAAAACAAGCAAGGTTAGCTTCTTACCGATTTTATTCATCTAATTTTCTGTTTAGGGTGCTAACTATAGATAGATATGGACGAACTCAAACCTTAAAAGAAGCCATTTTAGGTCTATTTTAATTTGAAGTTATCGTGTTGTTTCGATACTCGAAATTGAACAATGTTGTCGAAATGTGGAAACTCGGCATAACCCTACTGATAGGTAGTGCCTGTCGTATGTGCGTGGGCGGAGATACAAACTTGTCTCGCTTTGGTATTTAGATTGTTTATTGTTGTATTACGATAAGTTGTTATCGAATTATTGCATATATTTGTCATCGACAATACAATATAACTGTAAATTATTTAAATAGCCCCCAACCTGAACGGACGTCCCACCACCCTCCTGCGCCAAACCACACGTATCACGTAGAGGTATGAAAAATTTACGTCCTATTCTCAGACCTAACTAACGAGTAAGAAAAAATTTCATAAGAATCGGTCAATCCGTTTCGGAGGAGTTTTGTTACAGTCCACGAGAATTGTATATAATACAAGCGGAAACCCGCGACTTCGTTCGCGTGGATATTGGTTTTTAAACATCCCGTGGGAATCATTTTGTCTTTCCTAAGCTCCTTTTAGCTCCTTACTAAAAACTGTTAAAAGTTCACTGGCAGATGTTTATAGGTAGATCAAAATGTAAACATCCGCCAGTGAAAGTCCCATAAAAATCAATCCAGCCTTTTAGAGATTAGTCGGTAATCTTTAAAGTATTTACTTTCTAACAAAGAAAGAATGAATGAAATCGGACCACGCGTTATTGAATTACAGTTAAATACACGTTTTGACTTTCATCCCCTCTCCCTAGGGAACCGTGCTGAATTTCGGAATAAAAAGTATCCTATATGTTACTCCATAGTATGAACTTAAATTGTACCAAGTTTCATTTCAATCCATTCGTAGTTTTTGCGTGATGCGCGCACAAACATAAAGACAAACAGACAAACAGACAAAAATTTCAAAAATAGCTTTTTTTACGTTCTATTACTTATCTCTAACATCCCCCAGTTATTATTTTGCAAAAATCTTCAATGTACAGATACGGCAAGTCTACGATTTTATTATATGTAGTAGATATAGAAGATATAGAATATAGAAAATAGAATAGATTAAAACTATATTTTTGTATAAAGTTATTTAAATACATAAATAAATTAGCATATTTGACGGCCTCCCTGGCGCACTGGTGAGCACTGTGGTCTTATAAGTGGGAGGTCCCGGGGTTCGAATCCCGGCAGCGACAATTTGGGAACGGGGCGGCAACGTGTAGAAACCGATCAGGGGTATGCATACCTCTTCCAAGCTAGCTAACTTCCATATTAGACTGCATCATCACTTACCATCAAGTGAGATTGCAGTCAAGGGTTATAACTTGTAGTTGAATAAAAAAAAAGAAAAAAAAATTGTGATATTTTTTAACTATGAAAAAAGTTTCCAAATATCGGTCTATGATGTATTTAGGTAAACACTAATATTGTTGTGAAGTACACTGTCAAAGTAAATGGAGCATAACTCGCACTGCATTGCAGGTAAGTAGCTTACGTAAAACGCAATTTCGCTCGCGGATTTGATGAAACGGTCATATGTCACGAAATTCTTCGTTTTAGGGTTCCATAAGTCGAAATAGAACCCATTGGGAGAGCTAATCCAACATCTACTTAATTGAAAGTCGCAAAGTTATCTAATCAAGATTTTATTTTTGTATTATAGGATTTCTTAAACTATGTACCTGTATTGTATTGAAAAATCAAAAATTCTAGAATATCTAAGTACTACAGCTACCAAACAAATATACAAAATTTTATAGATGTATGTTTGTACGCATATATTTTTTCCGAATCTATTAATTGAATTATGAACATTCTTTCTTTACTTTAACTAACATTTACTTCAACTTAGGTAACAGTGCAAGTTTCATTAAAATTGGTTCAGTAGTTTTCAAGATATGGATAATTCCTTACTTTGGTACAGTAAAATCGGTTTAATTTTTCTTAAATTATAGCTTTTTTTTTTGTTGCTTATCACCTTTTCGTGTACCGTAAGTAGTTTACTTTCAGCATGACTACGGAACCATGTCTTGTGGGTTTTGCGATACGCACTTGACCATTTATCTAGTATTTTGCTCGACTTTGTGAAATGTACTGACAAAGAAGAAAGAATTGTTTCGATAGCTATTGCAAGGTTTAAAACGTTCGCGATTACGTATATATAAAGTAGATTTTAAATTACTTTAGAGTTTTTTAATCGACTTCAAAAAAAGGAGGCTGCCAAATCGAAACGTATAGTTATTATTGAAACCAAAATACGAGTATATTCAGATATGACGATATACTAGGGCTTCCAAACAAATATCTTTCCAAACAAGACCTATGTATGATTGTTATATAGAGCGCTCCCGGGAGCTGTCGAGAGTGATTTCTCTTGAAAGGTAAAGTTTCTTTTGGCGGAAACGCGTATGTTCGAATTTTGGTGTATAAGACGTTATTACCGCGAACTAACACTAAAACTGTGATACAACTTACAAGGTGAAAGACCGAACTTTAGAACATCTAAAGCGCCGGGCAAAGGATGTTTTTCCGAGAAACTTTCTGCGATTTGTTTATCTTTTAAGTTACTTAACTTTTTTTACTTAACTAATTTAGGAGTTGTTTGTATTGAAATTTTTTTTATTCGTACCTTCGTATTTTAATGGCTAATTATGGCTAAATATAGGAAGACTTTTCTGGGATAAGAAGTATCAAGTCGTGATCACTTTAATTGCCTGTGAAAGTCTCGTCAAAGTCGGTTCAGCCGATCCGAAGACTGGCTTGTAGATTTACACTTTATAACAATAATAATTATTACATTTTATTTTTCAAATTAAATGTTACGGCACTACACAATATTATTAAGCATAATTTGTTTAATTAATGAAAAACGCAGCTGATCAAATTTTTAAACTTTAAAAAACTGTATACTTAAATGTTAAGTTGTTTCGAGAATTTCGTTATTATAAGTACTTATTGTTATTTATTTTTTTCATTATGCTCAACAATTTAGGAAAATTATTTTAAATTTTGAGTTCATTGTTAAGAGTACTTAGAAGTAAAATAGCTTTTAATACTAAGTAATGATTTAAATTTATTATCCAAAAATAAATTGTACAAATTGATATATTGGCATTTTGCTACGAAAATTTAATGTTAGTAAATTGTTCATCATTTTATAATGATGTTTTAATTTTAAACATTTTTGAAGATTTTTTTATTTATTATTCTAAAAAAAATCCTTATAAAAAACCTTCAGTATCATATAAGCAAAAAATAATAATATAGACCGCACCAAATTAATACAATAATTGAATGTTGGTGTATTATTTTTCACTATGTCTCCATAACAAAGATTGCAGCAACTTATTTACTGACTTTATTAAGTTTAAATGAAACGAAAATAATTTATTATTATTAAATGTAAATAATAAATGAATGTCTCTCACCAGTTTAGCGTACATGTTTGTGTTATCCTCTCGACAAAGTGAGACTGATAATGCTTTACGACTCGCTCACAGTATTTATATAGTCGTCGCGCGCCCTATTATATCCTTTTTGATATTATATTACATATCATTTATATGAAATACGGTCAAAAATGGATCGGAATGTTTACCCTTATTAAAGTAACAATAATGTTTTCTTTTTCGAACGGCTTTTACATGTATGTATATGTAGCAAAATACAACTCGAATTTAGAACTTACTAGCGACCCCCCGGATTCGCACGGGTAGTAATAACCCGCTACTATATTTTGTTTTGTTATAACTATCTCAAAGGGATTAGGCAGCGTTTTCGATGAAAGCTGCCAGGCGGCTTGTTTTTTCGACATTTTCAACAATTATCATGTTTCAAGCAATTTACACAAAACCTTAAATTATACACTTAAACCTTCCTTATGAATCACTCTGTCTATTGGTGAAAACCGCATGAAAATACATTCAGTAGTTTTTGAGTTTAGCGCGAACAGACAGACAGACGGATGCGGGACTTTTTGTTTTTTATAGTATGTAGTGATGGTAGTTATGAAACACACACATAAATTAAATACGGTAAAAATGGATCGGAATATTTACCATTTTTAAAATATCAAGAATCTCTCTCTTTTTCAAACGGCTTTTGCATGTTTATGTAGCAAAATATAACTTCAATTACTTAAGTTGGTACCTACTTACTTATTTGACTGCCTCGTTGGTCTACCGGTTAGCACGTTCGACTGTGGATCACGAGGTCCTGGGTTCGATTCCCGGGTCGGGCCAAAAAAAATGAGGGATTGGGTTTTTCTGTCAAGAAATTCTCGGTGTTAGATACACCCCCGTGCCTCGGAGAGCACGTAAAGCCGTCGGTCCTGCGCCTAATCTCTCTCCGGTCGTGTCGCATTGGCGTCCCATCGGACTATGAGAGTGAGGGAATAGAGAGTGCACCTGTGTATGCGCACACACTTGTGCACTATAATATCTCCTGCGCAGATGGCTAGTCTCTGCCTCGGTTGAGATTGGCCGCCGTGGCCGAAATTCGGTCAGGAGGACATTATATTATTATGTATTACTTATTTGACATGCGGTCGGTTTACGGTAAAAATTCGATTTGAATGTAAAATTTTTATCAACAAAAAAAAAACGGGAATTTGAAAATACTGCAGCTCGAAAAAATAAACATTGATATTTGACGAGCCTGCCGCAGTTGCATGTGGGGAGCATATAAGTGGGAGGTTCCGGCTTCGATTCCCGGCACTCCGGCAGGGGCAATCTGAGAATTTATAATTTATAAATAATGTTTCTGATCTGGTCGGGTGGGAGGCATCGGACGTTTTTAGATGCCGCATTTTTTTGAACAGGTTATATTTATTAACCGACTTCAAAAAAAGGTTATCAATTCGACACATAGGTACATAATATGTATGTAAAATTATTGGAACTGCAAAATATTCACATAGCATAATCTATAACAAAACGCTTCCAAACAAATACACACCTCGTTGGTTTAGTGGTTAGCGTATTAGACCGCAGATCACGAGGTCCCGGGTTCGGTTCCCGGGTCGGGCAAACAAATAATTGTTAAGTATTGGTTTATCTGTCAATAAATTCTCAGTGCCAGCCCGGAGTTGGTAGTCGGCGATGTTTCACCCTCGTGCCTCGGAGAGCACGTTAAGCAGTCGGTCCCGGTTATTATCACTATCATGTGATAATAATCGTTAAAGCCCGCCAACCCGCATTGGAGCAGCGTGACGGGTCTAAGCTCTAATCCCTCTCTACTATGAGAGAGGAGGCCTGTGCCCAGCAGTAGGACGTTAAAAGGCTGTAGTGGTGGTATTGGTGGATGTATGTTTGTCTGCGGATTTCTCCGAAACTATTGATCGGATTGTGACCATTCTTTTCGACTTACATTTACCTAGCTTAGGGAACACTGCAAGTTTCATCAACATCGGTTCAGTTTTTAAGATATGGACTGTTAAATGTGTGATGAAGTCGGTTTAACTTTTAATATTTCAGATTGTCACTTATTTTTATTCTGCATTTCCGCTCGGTGCGCTGGCTGGTGATGTATGGACGAACTCAAACCTTAAAACAAGCCAGTTTAGGTCAAGTTTACTTTGAAGTTTTTGTGTTCCGATTTCGTTAAACTGTGGTTTCGATACTCGAAATCGATCAACGTTGTCGCAATGTGTCAACTCGGCATAACCCTACAGGGTGTGTTTTCGTAGCAAAATAGAATTATTTCTCCTTGTGAAATACTAATTAAACATTTACAATTTACGAGTGCGAAATTCCGGTAGAGTTAGCATACACGTCTTTTTAATTGGAAACTAACTTAATGTGTTTGGCATTTATTATTTAAAAATATGTAGTACCTATCTAGCTTTAGACAACAGCCTAGAGGCATAATTTAATAGATGAATTACTCACTTTCCAAAATACGAGTAGTAAAATATAGTATCGGAAAACTACTTTGCACATGAGGGTTTACTTGTTTCGAGACGAAATGTGTATGGATGCATAATGTGAGCCTTAACTCATATGTACCTACTCTCTGTGACCTTACTCGTGAAATGTTCTAAATGACGGTGAAAAATGCATCACAATTCACAATCCATCATGTTGTTTAGAAGCTAAGTAATAATCTATACTAATTAATAAATAAAATTGAAGTGTCTGTCTGTAATTTCGAAATAACTACCACATATTAAGCTCATATGGTTATTTGAACGATACCATAACCGAATCACACGTTTTTAAAATTTTTGTCTGTCTGTCTGTCTGTTTGAACGGGCTAATCTTCGGAACGGCTGAACCGATTTTGACGGGACTTTCACAGACAAGTAGAGGATAACCAAGGAGTAACACAGGCTACTTTTTTAACCGACTTTCAAAAAAGGAGTTGTGTTGAAATCGGTAAGTACCTATGTTAAAAACGCCCTGATAGGTATTTTCGCTGCGCGCGACGGCCGCGTACGCGGTGCGGCGGTACGCCGCCGCGCGGCGGGCGGGTGCGGTGAAGAGGGTGCATGCTCCAATCCAATTCCAATCTCCATTTCGAACGAGGGAGCTAATGCGTGCGGATGTGTACTGCGTTTGTTGCGTGCGTTTTCGTAATTTTTATTTTGAATCGGAGATTTTGTTTTTATTAGGGGTTATGATGTTTTTTATTAACCGACTTCAAAAAAAGGAGGTTCTGTATTCGACCCGTATGTATGTATGTAAGTATGTATGTATGTATGTATGTATGTATGTATGTATGTAAGTATGTTCGCGATTATCTCCGCAACTAATGAACCGATTTTGATGATTGTTTCACTATCGTTATCTACATACTTTCAAGAAGGTTTTAGTATATCATTAGTAGTTTTAACACATCGAGTTATCATTCTTACGTACGAAGTTATAAGCATAAATGTACACATATGTCACTAATATGTTCTTTGAGATTGCCAGACCTATTGCTGAAGTCTGATATAGCTATTCTGTCCAAAGACTTCACTCTGCTATGCCTACGTAACATTGACCTTTTGCAAAAAGTTTTGGGCCGAAGTCAGTACAGTTGCATATAGAGTGATTCCTTGGAGTTTGTGCATGGTTACGTGTATTTCCATTCTATACAAAGCCAAACCGCAAGGGTGTGAAACTAGTCGCGTATAGATTGTAAATTACGGTCTATCCAAATTATACAAGAGTTGTACGCATACAAACTAATCTTGTATAGATCAGAAGTTAGGTTAGGTTGGGTTAGAACATAATAAAACCACTCACCTATAGTATGACACATAAAATATATATGTCACAGGATATTTAATAATATAATTAATAATATATAGGTCATAATCTATTTTACATTGTTCTCATTTATATTATTATTATTATTACCTAATATAAAGAAAACAAATCACTAAAAAGCATAAAATAATTTTTTTCAAAGAAAAATGAACCGACTTCAAACGAATCGAACTAAAAAGTTTAAAATAATTTTTTATTCATTTAGATTGACGATTAAACTACCTAACTCAAATGATGTATAATTTTTTGAAGTCGGCGCCAAACCACATTCAATTCGTGTAAGTAAAATCAGAATATCCACTTTTGAATGCGATGTGAACACGGGGGCACATTTTCGACTTGAAGTCATTTGGCGCCGACTTCAAAAAATTATATATCATTTGAGTTAGGTATTTTGTTTTTATTAGGGGTTATGATGTTTTTTATTTCTTTAGTTTGTTTTAGTCGTATGTATGTCGAAGGCAGGGTCACTGCCAACCGCACCAACGGGCCAGTCAAAACTACTGAACAGATTTGGCTGCAATTTTGAATGGAGATAAAAAATTCCCTAAGTAAGTATAAAGGTTGGAAAAGGGAGCGGGAACGGGAACCAGAAATCTACTTATCCCTCAGGATTTGTGAAAAACCGAAATTCACGCGGGCGAAGCCGCGGGCAAAAGCTAGTCTATACTAATATTATAAAGCTGAAGAGTTTGTTAGTTTTAACGCGCTAATCTCAGGAACTACTGGACCGATTTCAAAAATTCTTTCACCGTTGGATATGTACCTGATTCCTGAGTGCTATAGGCTATAAATATTATGAACCACGAGCGAAGCCGGGGCGGCCCACTAGTACCTAAATAAAAGAATGAAACTATTAATATTTACGAATAACGAATACCTACCTACTTAGACAAAAGCGGATTGTTACTTTGTTAATTCTATTTTTAGAGAAAAGATTACTTAGATTCAAATTGAAACGCGATACTTACAGAATTAGATCACATTCATAGATGTACATAAGTAAGTATTATTTTTTGTGTGGACTTGATATCAGAAGTGTCATACCCTTTTTTAACGACATTTTTTTAGCGCAATCGGTTTTTGTTCGTTTAATTATTATTTTGTACTATTTGTGCGCAACTTTGTCCGCGTGGTCATTATATGAATACCTACCATGCGATTTTTTTGATTTTCCGGGATAAAAAGTATCCTGTGTCCGGCTTCGGGATGTAAGCTCTCCCTAAGCCGAAAATCGTCAAGATACGTACATAGTTACATTTTTAATAATCCCGTGAAAACTGTTGATTTTCCTAGATAAAAAACAGCCTGTGTAGTCAGGATCAAAGCTATCTCAGTTCCAAATTTCGCCAAGATCCAGTCAGCGGTGAGCCTTGAGAAGGTAACAGACAGACATACAAATTAACTTTCGCACTAATAAATAATTATTTTTTATTTTATTTAATTTAATAACAAAGTTGGTTTATACATAATATTGGGTTCTTCGTGTTAAGCGCTTGACGGTTTGTCTGAGTACAAATTTATTAGTGCGTATTTTCGACGATTGACATAGCTATACTTCTTAACGAATTTTGCGCATTCTTTTTTAAGAACATAGCAACAGGTTTGATATTTATGTACTTATTTGCTACGATTATTCCAAGGTTCTGATTCTCTTTGGCATTGAACACTAAACTTTTTTAGGGTTTCGGGCGGCACAACCTGTCCGTGCAACAAAATATTCTAAATGTATACACACATAAGTAAAAATCAATATATATGTACATACTTCAGTATGTTTGCGGTAGCCATATAGTATGTTATAGCCTAGTGATTAATACATAGGCCTCCCTTTCAGGGAGACCGAGTTCGATTTCGGCACGCACCTCTAACTTTTCGGAATTAATGCTTTTTAAGCAATAAAATGTCACTCGCTTCAACGGCGAAGGAAAACATCGTGAGGAAACCTGCACGCCTGAGGGTCCTCAATAATGTTCTCAAAGGCGTGTGAAGTCAACCAATCCGCACTCGGCTAGCGTGGTGAACTATGTTCTAAACTATTCAGCCAATTATAATGAAACTTTGGTGAGTTGCTCTTCATACGTCCGCGAAGGTTTTTGACTCAAAAAACTATATCAAAATTATTTTTTGTATATGTTTGTCTTCTATGCGTTCCTAAACGATACTTTACTTGGCATTGCAACGCATGCCGATAACAGCTGATATAAATTAAAATCAG
The DNA here is from genome assembly GCA_920104075.1 of Melanargia galathea. NCBI lineage: Eukaryota > Metazoa > Arthropoda > Insecta > Lepidoptera > Nymphalidae > Melanargia > Melanargia galathea. The sequence goes on from OV049868.1 coordinate 16,816,172, forward strand.
TGTATAATATAAGTATGTTTTTCCTCTACACATCCCTAAACTATTCATCTCATTATGATGAAACTTGGTGAGTTGTTCTGCATACGCCCGCGTTCATCGCCCAAAAAAAAAATTAATTTAAAAATAAATGTTTCAAGTATGTTTGTCTTCTATGCGTTCTATGGTAATTTACGTGGCATTACAACGCATGTCGGGAAACGAAATAAAAGTATTCACTGTGAATCATTTTAATTAAGGTAAACCTCGCAGTGTCGTCCCGCAAACTGACATTCGATGTCAATTAACTGCGATATGGAAGTAATTATTTATATCTTCAGTTAAAAAAAACATAATAACTGTCTTAATTGACAAGTAAAACAGTACCACATCGCCGTCGGGTCAATTATTTATTTATATTATTACATTGACTTATATTATTACATTGACTTATATTATTACACTGACTTATATTATTTACATATAACGGGTGTATACTGTATAGTGACCGCTATTAAACGAAGACTAGTAGTGACGATTACTGAAAAGATACACAAAAAAAAAACGCAAAAAAAATTAAAATAGATAATATATCCTGTATTTATTAAAAGTTCGCAATGTAATGCAATTAGCTGACGCCTAAATACCTAAATAGTACTACAAGATGTATAAGACTTAAATGATTAATTGGTATTGGAATTTGTTTAGGTAGTAGGTATAATAAATAATAATAGCGCTAAGTTTTCAATAGCAGTCCGCTGGGTATACCTTGTATATACCTACTAATAGTTGTACCATATGGTTGTTACAATGTTTCCGGAAAATATAGTTTTTTTAATTCGATAGAATTCAATTACTCAGTGCGTAGTGAGTAGTGACATCGTCTATTAAAACCAAACACATTAAATAAAGATTACAAAAAAGCCAACTTTTGTCCTAAAAAAAAAACACCTTTTATCCCATAAAAAAATAGAAAACTTTTGATCCTAGAGAAGATTTTCCTTGAGAACGGCGTCCTTTACGCGATCGCATATCGTTGGTCCGATCGAGCTGTTACTTGGCACAGGGATATCTTGCATCCTGGTCTTAGAATAAATAGGTAAAGAAAGGCAGTCGTCGACGCTGCGATAAGCCGTTTTTAACGGGCCCTAAAAGGCTCGATACGTCTATCGTCGCGTCAGTGCTCAAGGTACTCATGCGCTTGTGTGCGTGTCGGCAAATGTAATTACAGGGCACACGTGGGTTGGTTTATAGCTTACGTTTCGAGCGGAAATTTGTTAGAAACTTCCATTCTAAGCGTAATAGTTCGATGATCCTGGTGACTGACATACGAGTATAGGATACTTTTTTCCCGGATAAAAGTTGCCTCGGGAACGAAGTCGCGGGCATCGGATATTTCGCAGACTTACTAAAAGAGTTCAACGCGCCTTCAGCACCTCAGTAAAATCATCATCTTTCTAATATTGTAAATAACTTTGTAAAATACACCCTTTGGATACGAAATCCTAAGAAGTGATAATCTTAAAGATTGAAACTTAACAGTGCATATCTCAAAAGCTACTGAACCAATTTTGATGACACTTGCACTGTTCCCTAAGTTGTTCTCTAGTAAGCCAATAAAATTAGTTGGTAAAAGAATTGTTACAATCCGATTACAAAGTTACATCGTCTATTAAAACCAAACACATTAAATAAAGATTACAAAAAAGCCAACTTTTGTCCTAAAAAAAAAACACCTTTTATCCCATAAAAAAATAGAAAACTTTTGATCCTAGAGAAGATTTTCCTTGAGAACGGCGTCCTTTACGCGATCGCATATCGTTGGTCCGATCGAGCTGTTACTTGGCACAGGGATATCTTGCATCCTGGTCTTAGAATAAATAGGTAAAGAAAGGCAGTCGTCGACGCTGCGATAAGCCGTTTTTAACGGGCCCTAAAAGGCTCGATACGTCTATCGTCGCGTCAGTGCTCAAGGTACTCATGCGCTTGTGTGCGTGTCGGCAAATGTAATTACAGGGCACACGTGGGTTGGTTTATAGCTTACGTTTCGAGCGGAAATTTGTTAGAAACTTCCATTCTAAGCGTAATAGTTCGATGATCCTGGTGACTGACATACGAGTATAGGATACTTTTTTCCCGGATAAAAGTTGCCTCGGGAACGAAGTCGCGGGCATCGGATATTTCGCAGACTTACTAAAAGAGTTCAACGCGCCTTCAGCACCTCAGTAAAATCATCATCTTTCTAATATTGTAAATAACTTTGTAAAATACACCCTTTGGATACGAAATCCTAAGAAGTGATAATCTTAAAGATTGAAACTTAACAGTGCATATCTCAAAAGCTACTGAACCAATTTTGATGACACTTGCACTGTTCCCTAAGTTGTTCTCTAGTAAGCCAATAAAATTAGTTGGTAAAAGAATTGTTACAATCCGATTACAAAGTTTCGGGGAAATCCGCGGGCAAATACATAGGTACATATGATCTATGAAATTTTGTATAAGTATTTGTTTGGAAGCCCTTATATATTGTCATAATATTATATGTCAACTGACTGCCTCGTTGGTCTAGCGGTTAGCACGTTCGACTGTGGATCACGAGGTCCTGGGTTCGATTCCCGGGTCGGGCCAATAAAAAAAATTAGGTATTGGGTTTTTCTGACAAGAAATTCTCAGTGCCAGCCCGGAGTTGGAAGTTGGCGGTGTTAGATACACCCCCGTGCCTCGGAGAGCACGTAAAGCCGTCGGTCCTGCGCCTAATCTCTCTCCGGTCGTGTCGCATTGGCGTCCCATCGGACTATGAGAGTGAGGGAATAGAGAGTGCACCTGTGTATGCGCACACACTTGTGCACTATAATATCTCCTGCGCAGATGGCTAGTCTCTGCCTCGGTTGAGATTGGCCGCCGTGGCCGAAATTCGGTCAGGAGGACATTATTATTATTATTAATATTATATGTGAATATTTTGCAGTTCCAATAATATTACACTTTTTTAAGTTGATTAAAAACGTCAAAGATGTAAGTTGTTTGTGACGGTCGAAACAAAACGATGTACTTGTATGTACCTACTTATACATAGGTAGGTACTGTGTATGCTCAATATACAATATAGTGCATCTTACTCTAACTGCGGTCTCCAAGATATCGGTTTCAGTAATTATATATTTGTGTCAAGTTGGTGACAAGAATCACTGAACAAATGGACCGAAATGTGACCTCCATTTTGAATATTATATTCATTACATAAGATTATAATATAGAGTCGTAACTAGATATAATAATAAGTCTAATAATAGAGTCCCCCCGAATGGTAGTGGTATTTACTTATTACAAATAGTTTTTTTACTTAAAAGCTATTTCTACATCTCAGATAGGATATATCTAGTAGCTATACGTATTATTAATATCTATGAATCAGTGCAGTTTAATAACGTAGGTACCTTAAAGTGGTAACATTTTTGGACCGTAACTGTAAATATTATTATAATTAAATATTACTTACCAAACTTTGAAAAAAAAAAAGTTTTGAATTCTTGCCCTACATCATCATCATGATCATGATCAACCCATTACCGGCTCACTACACAGCACGGGTCTCCTCTCAGAATGAGAAGGGTTTTGGACATAGTCTACCACGCTGGCCAAGCGGATTGGCAGACAGCCTTCCAACTTCTTGCCAGGTACCCAATAAATATATTTAAGATTGTTTCGTAAAAAACTGTTAATATTAGAGACAAGGCTGCATTACATTTTATCCTGGAAAAATGCGGACGAAATCGCGGCCATCAATTAGTCACAGATACATTTTAAACTAGCAGCATGATTTATTTACAACAAATTTTCATTGAAAAAAACAATTCATACATTCATAATAATATAAACCAGTCTCGACTATCGAATGCTCTTTACGTTTTTTGTTACGCTATAAAGCCAATAACTACATGAATGATATAAATAAATAGTAAGCAATCGATTACCGGCAATTATTGGGCTCATGTGAATTGCATAAGGCCTGAATGTTTGAATACTGATTGATCATTACGACAGGAATGTGACAACTCTGAACGCCTGCAGCGTTACATTTGCAAATTCTTGCTACGCCCCCGGATATGTACTCGTATATCTTCAATAAAATCTATACCCGAATTACTAATTCCGTGGAATTCTGACATTTCGTAACGTTACCAGAGATAAAACAATTCCCACAAAAAAAAGATAAAAAATTCAAAACTTATACAAATACAAATTAACTGCCGCATGTAGATATGACAAATGCCTGACAGACACTTCATGGTAATAATGTCATTCGACATCCATTTTTTAATAATTTTTTTCAATGTGCTTCTTTTGTTTTCTATTGCTGTTAGTGTGCACTTTCTAGTATTCACTCTCGGTGTTTTCTATTTTAAGGCGAAACGAGTAATATTATTACGCGGCATATGGATTTTTAGGGATTGACAGGGAATTAAAGTAGTTTGGGATAAAATCGCTATTTTTTCACGATTTTTACAGGATTTTAAAAAATCTACATCCACGCGGACGAAATCGCGGGCATCAGCTAGTTCTACTCTATAATCGTACGATCATTACAAATACCTACATAGGTAGATATCATTACAAATTAACACAAATCAGCTAAGTAATTTGTTATTCTAAACAATATTCGATAAGTAGTGAATAGTTGCATAGTCGCATACAAACATAAATAAAATAAAAGGCAAAATAATAAGTGCAATCTACCTATATACATTTTTACATATAATAAAATCGTAGACTTGCCGTGTTTGTGTGCGCATCACAGAAAAACTATTGAATGGTTCAATTTAAGTTCATACTACGGAGTAACAGATACTTTTTATTCAAATTCAGGACAGTTCCCTTGGGAGAGCGGATGAAAGTCAAAATGTTTACTTCGCTGTAATTCATTAACGCGTGGTCCGATTTCAATCATTCTTTTTTTGTTAGAAAGGAAATACAGTTTGAGTGGGTCTTTGGATGGTTAGATTTAAAATTGGAAGGCTGGTAGGTGGCGCAGCTGTTGGTACTAGGATTTTTTAATTTTATTACGGACAGATTTTGATGTTTCTCATGTGTATTTAAGTTGGTCTTTGGGGGGTTTAGATTCACAATAATTGGACCCGGTAAGTGCCTCTGCAATCGGTTTCTAGGTTCAGTGCAGGACAACGACTGGCGGACCCACTAGTCTATATTACTAATAAATAAAATTGAAGTGTCTGTCTGTAATATCGAAATAACTACCTAGCTCATATGGTTATTTGAACGCTACCATAACCGAATCACATGTTTTTAAAATTTTTGTCTGTCTGTCTGTCTGTCTGTCTGTTTGAACGGGCTAATCTTCGGAACGGCTGAACCGATTTTGACGGGACCTTCACATACAAGTAGAGAATTAACCAGGGAGTAACATAGGCTACTTTTTTTACCGACTTTCAAAAAAGGAGGAGTTGTGTTTTTCTACCTATGTACACCGATATCTCCGAGACTTCTGAACCGATTTGCGTATTTTTTTTAAATCGATAGAGAAACATTGCGACCCTGTTCTATAAAAAATTTGGATTCCAACTCCTCAATCCTGATGCTGTAGGGGACCTAATCCCCAAAACTAATGGGTTTTAGAAACTTTCGGTTATTTAAATTGATATTGGGGGTACCAATTAAAGACTTTATCGTTGAATGAACTCGAGTAGGTACATATCCAACTCCTCAACCCTGATGCTGTAAGGAATTGTATTCCGAAATCGTGGGGATCCCACGGGATTTTTCCGTTTTGGGGACGGGTTTCTACAGATAAGCTACTTTTTGTTCTGGAAAATCAAAAGTTCCCACGGGATTTTTAAAAACCTAAATCCACACGGGCGAAGCCGTGGGCATCATCTAGTAATAAATATTATTATTTAAATTACACTTACTTATAATATGACTCATGAATCATGATACAATTATTAATACATAATAACTCATTCAGAAATAAATAATTCATTGCCTATTATAATTTTTAACATTATGAATTGTTTAACACTTAGGCCCTGTTTCACCACCATCTGATAAGTGTCGGATAGCTTGTTCACAAATTTTGTCTTCTTCATTTGACATAAAGTAAGAAAGTGACAAAACTTACGTTGAGGCTATCCGACACTTATCAAAAGGTGGTGAAACAGGCCCTTAGTGATCTATTTTTGTTCTTTACAAACCTTGCACTACTAGTACACATACGATATTTTTTATTCACCTACAAGTTAGTTCTTGACTGCGATCTCACCAGAATCCATCTGAATTCTCATTTATACACGGAAGAAACGCCCGACAAAGAACCGTGCGGTTTTTGCATTTTTTTATGGTTTGCGTTATTGTAGTTATATACCTACCTACCTTACTCGCATTTATTAGAAATTACAAAGATATTGTTTTTTTTTATTCATCTATAATTTGCATTGACTATTTTCATTGACTGCAATTTCGCCTCAAGGTGGCTAATCTGGAAATAGTATGGCAGTTTTCATGAAACCCATACCCCTGATCGGTTTCTACGCAGCATCGTACCGGAATGGTAAACCGCTCGGCGGCACGGCTTTTGCCGGTAGGGACCAGGCCAAACCAGAGACAACTTACAAATTATGAATTCCCAAATTACCCCTGACGGAAATCGAAATCAGGAACCTCCCACTCAGTGAAACACCACTGCGCGCTGTTGTCTTATAAGTGGGAGGTCTCGGGTTCGATTCCCGGTATGAGCAATTTGGCAATTAAAGTTTAATTTATAAACTGTCTCTGAATTGTCAAAGCTATTTAGCATTCCTGTACGAAAGACGTTCAAAGCCATCAAACCTTCTTTAAATGAAAATAATACATGTAGTTTGCTCTGAAGCGCCTCGCCCGGGACAGGAACGCGGAAGGAGCCCACACGAAGCGCTACCTAGTTAGCCAGATATTTTATACGTATGTATACATTACCTACTTAATGTGCACATGGCATAGAAAAATGTACCTAATATGGATACGGCAATTCAGTAACGCTAAGCAAATAAATGAAGAAAACCCTGACGAATTTATAACGACCTTCTGGCGCAGTGGTGATCGACTGTGGTCTTAGGATTTGATTGCTGGCATGAGCAATTTGGGATTTTATAATTTCTATATTGTGTCTGGTCTGGTCTGATGGGAGGATTGAGCCGTGGCTAGTTGTAACCGTGCTGCCAAGCGATGTAGCGTTCCGGTACGATATGAGTAAAATTTTAACAGATATCTGTGTCCTCCATCATAAATAATCCGGTAGACCGACAACCGTACAACCATACACATGTCACATATACATATGTATATACAACAATACTGTGAGAAAAAAAAAACTATTTTGTTTGACCAACACAATTGAACAATTAACAAAAAAATAAAGTAAATAAAAATAAAATAAAATATACTTAACTAAACCTACTTCAATAAAATAAAAATATAAAATACTTAAACCAAATCCAAATTTAAAAGGACAATAGAAAACGAAGTACAAAAGACACCATATAATAGAGCAAACACATTTAAAGCGCTGGAACGATTGATTTAGGAACTTTCAACTTTGTAATGATAATGATAAGCTTGATAATGATAGTAATAAGAGCTGATGGTACTTTTTTTTTGAACTCATATCGCTTGTCCCGCTGTCGGGTAAAACACGCCGCATCCGTTGAATGACACTAAAACTTTCTTACATGTAGGTGTGTGTACTTAAATCGATAACTTTTTAAGAGCACTTTTTGCGATGCGCCGGACAAGATTTTATTTTAGCAGTAATGGTCCAGATGGAGCCAGTAGGGTTACCAATTGACTGAGCATCGCCGGACTAGATCTTAAACAGGGTATAAATAAGGAGACCACTATCGAAAACTTAGCGCTATTATTATACTACCTAAATATACCTAATCCAATACCAATAACCATATTATTTGTCTTATACTTACGAGCTGTAATAAGCTGTGATAGCCTAGTGGTTAGGACGACCGACTTCTAATCGGAGGTCGTGGGTTCGATCCCGGGCACGCACCTCTAACTTTTCGGAGTTATGTGCGTTTTAAGTATTTAAATATCACTTGCTTTAACGGTGAAGGAAAACATCGTGAGGAAACCTGCACGCCTGAGAGTTCTCCATAACGTTCTCAAAGGTGTGTGAAGTCTGCCAATCCGCTTGGCCAGCGTGGTAGACTATGGCCAAAACCCTTCTCACTCTGAGAGGAGACCCGTGCTCTGTAGTGAGCCGGTAATGGGTTGATCATGATGATGATGACTTACGAGTACCTACTTGTAGTATTAGTTTTTTCATCAGCTGATTGCTTTACATTGCGAACTTTTAAAAATACAGGAAATATTTTAAATTTTTTTTTCTCGTAGTGGTATCTTGTCAGTAATCATCTCTACTATTACGTGTTTTCGTTTCCGAGAGCAGTTTCCTTACACCCGTTAATGTTAAGCGCATTAGGCCCGTGACTTTGTTATACAATGAACACAAAATTACTTTGCTATAGGTAATCCGCTAACAGTGACAAATTTGTAGGCACAACACCACACAAATTCACCACAAATTTAACTCGACGATCGTTTCGCTCCGACACCGGAGCATCTTCAGGAGATGTCGACTTCACAACGGACGATTGCAAAGTCTTGACTTTGCAATCGTCCGTGAATTTGTGTGGTGTTGTGCCTTCAAATTTGTCACTGATAGCGGATTATAGCAAAGTAATTTTGTGTTCATTGTATAATATCATGGAATTCCGCAAACTAACGCCTCGTTCGTTCGTTCGTTTCAACCAATGGACGTCCACTGCTGGACATAGGTCTCTTGCAAGGATCGCCACAGCACACGATCTTGTGCCGCCTAACTAACGCCTAACTAACGCCTGCTTCTATTCAACCCGTGACTTTGTCCGCGTGGTTGCAGGTTATGCACAAAAATTTGGTCGGAATTTAAACAAATCTAGATGTCGACAACAGCACCACCTATCAGGTTCAACTAATAGCTAAGGACCATCCAGGTTGCCGGGACTCCATAGGTATACAAGCTAATAATTTAAGAAAAAATAAACCAACTTCAATTCAGTAATTAATAATTATTGTTTCGGTATATTAAAGTTGGTTTAATTTTTCTAACCTATCTATTTATAAGATTTAAAGTAAAACTGACTCCACCACATACTTAACAGTCCATATCTCGGAAACTATCGAACCGATTTTAATGAAATTTGCACTGTTTCCTAAGTTGAAGTAAATGTAAGCCAATAGATGAAATGCGCTGACAAACATACAAACATACACCTCTAAAATTTTGTATATTTGGAAGCCCTTATAGATTATCATCATAATTATATGAATATGCATATTGCGGTTCTAATAATATTACATACATAACATACGTGTCGAATTGGTAACCTCCATTTTTTGAAGTCGGTTAAAAGCAAAACTGGTGGAAGAGATCTATGTCCAGTAGTGGAAGTCTATTTGTTTCAAAATTATATGAAAATCTATATTTATTTATTAATTTATTTATTAAGGACCGCCAACAGAGCAACATATCAAAAATCATGCCAAAACAAAAATTACAGGTACCAAGCAGATATGCCACCCCAACTAAAGGCAGCCACAGCATGAAAACAGAGACAAGCCGTAATACAACACAACCACTAATATATCTAAACACATATATGTATACAAACACAAAATTGAATACATAAGAGAGGACTAATATTAATAAGGAAATAACCGGATTGTAAAGTACCAATTGTCGCATCAATTGTCATCTCCCGGTGAGGTGTCTAGGGATTTAAATAACTTAACTTTGAATTTAGTTAACTGTACTAGTATTTAAATGATATACTAGTATTTAAATAATATACTAGTATTTTAATGAGTGTACAGCATGGTTCGTGGTCACCCTATTCACTGTGTACCTACATACCTGTCACCCACTAAAATGTCACTTGTCGTATCTATGTATGTACGTACATACATGTAAATATAATGAAGTTACTGTAAGGACCAACTTAGCGATTCGGTGCGGAAACGAATACTAACTTGTTATCTTGTACCAGTATGCTTAGTCTCACTTTGCAGAGCTCGAAAACTTTGCTGTATACTATTGATCGAATCACAATGACTTTAGAGTAAAATGGACCTAAAATGGCTTAAATGGTTTAAGTTCGCCAATACATTCAGCATTCGAATACAACCAGCCAAGGGCGTCGCCACGTAGGGGCAGGGGGGGGGGGGGGGCAGCTGCTGCTAGAGATTTGAAAAAATATAGATATGCTATATTTTGCATTAAGTATCTAAATTAAACCTGGCGCAAATTCAAAAAAAGGGCAAATTCAAAAATAAATTAAGAGCTCGTAACCAGCTTCAAAGCTTTGGACTGTACCAACAATACTTTGTACTTTTCCCATACTTTAATAATTATCATCAACTTGCCCCCCCTTGGCCATCGGCTGGCGACGCCCTTGCAACCAGCGCCCCAAGCAGAAATGTTGTAAAATAAATATTCGAACTATTGAATTACGACTTTAAAATAAGAGTTTTTGGGGTTATTTTTGCTCTGAAGTCATTGTGTGCCGATACGTCTTGAATTTCGATCATCGTTGCCACTATGTACAAAGTCGGCATAAGGCCTCAGTTTGTGCCCGTGCACTTAGTACGATTTTACACATTACGACATGTTGGTGTACCTATAGCATATTCCAACGCAGATCACGACGTCCCGGGTTCGATTCCCGGGTCGGGCAAATAATTGTTAGGTATTGGGTTTTTCTGTCAAGAAATTCTCAGTGCCAGCCCGGAGTTGGAAACTGGCGGTGTTTCACCCCCGTGCCTCGGAGAGCACGTTAAGCAGCCGGTCCCGGTTATTATCATTATCATGTGACAATAGTAGTTAAAGCCCGCCAACACGCATTGGAGCAGTGTGGCGAGTTTAAGCTCTAAATCCCTCCTATGAGAGAGGAGGCCTGTGTCCAGCAGTGGGACGTTAAAAGGCTATAGTGGTGGTAATTATAAACCTCGCTACTGTTATGGTTCACCGACCTTAAGTATCTATAATATAATAAAACTGTAACGGATCCAATTCTGTACATTGAAGATATTTTGAAAATTTTTATTGGAGGGCACTCTATAATCGATACTGAAGCCAAAACTGCAAATTGTTTCATTTTTGTCTGTCTGTCTGTCTGTCTGTCTGTCTGTCTGTCTGTCTGTATCTTGGCCGCGCATCACGCCGAAACTACTGAATGGATTCGAATGAAACTTGGTACGATTTGAGTTTATACTCCGAGGTAGGACATAGGATACTTTTTATCCCGAAATTCAGCACGGTTCCTTTGGGAGAGGGGAAGAAAGTTAAAACGAGTATTTAGCTGTAACTCATTAACGCGTGGTTCGATTTCGCTCATTCTTTTTTTGTTAGAAAGGTAATACTTCAAGTATTGTCCTGTAAATATTTCAAGGTCATAGGTTTTTTAGTTCAGAAATGACAGACATTTATTGGGTTCAAATAACTTGGGCCCCGGATCTTTGTACGTACGGCTTATTTTAAACTGGCGTGCGTTTAAATTTATGTTTGTCAACCTGTCTATTTGTTCCAGCTAATCTCCGAAACGACTGAATCGATTTTGATGGAACTTTCAATGGCAGATAGGTGATGTTATAAGGAGTAACTTAGGCTACATTTAGTTTAGGTACAAAAAAGGATTATGGGATCCAATCCGATCCTATATAAAAGCCTATATAACCACGCGGACGAAGTCGCGGGGGTCAGCTAGTACTGAAATAAAATGATTTTATTTTATTTAAAAACATACGTGGCGATCCGTCCCTACAAATAATTATAACAAGTAACACCGGTCTACTAAAGATCGACCTGATTATTAAATAAATAGTTCATGTAAAATATTTTCTGTCAAGTTTCCGTTGCACTTCCCAGGTCGGCGTACAGATGGCATTTATATTTTATTGTTTCATGTTTTATTTTGTTTTTTACTAGCTGTTCCCGTCAAGCCGAGTTAAATATGGTTCAGGAACGATGACAAACATACAAACATTCGTTTTTAGGGTTCCGTAGTAAACAAGGAACCCTTATAGTTTCGCCATGTCCGTCCGTCTGTCCGTCTGTCCGTCCTCGGTTAATCTCAGAGACTATTAGTGCTAGAAATCCGTAATTTGGCATGAGTATAAATATTAATCACGCCGACAAAGTGGTGAAATAAAATTTTGATAAATATTTTTTTTTAGGGTAGCTCCCCTACATGTAAAGTGGGGATGAATATTTTTTTTCTCGTCTACCGCATAGTGTGGGGTATCGTTGAATAGGTCTTTTAAGAATACTGTGGGTGTGGGAACATCATTTTTCGATTTCTAGATCCGTTTGTAAAATATGATGTTTTAAAGTGCAAATTTTTATTAGAGTCAAGTGTCCCCCCCCTCTATCAGCCAAATGGCAGTATATAGGAACTTGAAAAAATTCACAGCAGTAGGGTATATAATCAATTTTAAAGGAAAACTATCACGGCTAAGTAGGGTTCACAGGTTAAGGAGCTATATCTGTTTTTCGAGGATTGTGACTACGGAACCCTACACTGCGCGTGGCCCTTGACGCACTTGGCCGGTTTTTATATACTTACCTAGATTTTTTGAGCTAGAAACCTTCGCGGGCGTGTATAAAACAATTCACCAAAGTTTCATCATAATCGAATGAATAGTTTAGCAGTGCATAGAGGACATACAGATAAACTTATGCTTTTATTTAAATAGAATAATATTTTATTTAAATATTATTTAATAGAATAGAATTATAGTCGATTTTGTTTTATTAAAATCGACAATAATTTTGACCGGCCCGCTAATCGAACCCGGAATCTCGTGATTCGCAACTGTAGGTACTTGCTAACCGCTAAATTAACGAGGCAGTTACCCTATTATATACAATTTAATAATTGACACATTGTACTATGTATTAGGAAAATAGCACATAGTTTATTATGAAGGTATGTCAATTTACATCTTAAATATTAATACAACTGTGTTAGGTAATACACACCCACCTATGTTGTCTGGTAGGTAATCAAATTGAAATTTATGGGATCACATAATAGTTGCTCAAGCGGTGATAACTTAGTGGTTAAGACTTCGATCTCTCTTTCGAGGGTACCAAGTTCAGTCCCCGGCACGTACCCCAACTTTTCGGGGTTATGTGTGTTTTCTGTAAATATAAGTAGTTTAACGGTGAAGGAAAACATTGTTAGGAAACCTGTACGCCTGAGAGTTCTCCGTAATGTTCTCAAAGGCGTGTGAATCCGCACTTAGCCAGCGTGGTGGACTACGGCCTAAGCCCTTCTCACTTAGAGGAGACCCGTGCCCTGTAGTAGGCCGATAAAAGGTTGATAACGAATGACGATGATTAATAATTTTTGCTTAGTGAAAATCATTGCCTGCCTCGTTGCCCTTGGTCAGCATGTGTTTTTTTTGTTCAACTACAAGTCCCTAGCCCTTAATTTCAATCTCACCTGATGGTAAGTGACGATGCAGTCTAAGATGGAAGCAGGCTGACTTGGAAGAGGTATACATACCTGAACGATCTCTATACGGCATAGTACCGGAACGCTAAATCGCTTGGCAGCACGGCTTTGCCAGTAGGGTGGTAACTAGCTATAGCTGAATCCTTCCTCCATACCAGACCAGAGATAATTTAGAAATTAGAAAAATCGTAAATTGTCCCTGCCGGCAATCGAACCCTGGACCTCCCACTTATAAACTACAGCGCTCACCACTGCGCTAGGGAGGTCGTCGGATCCCGGGGTCCTGGTTATATGACGCTTCCTTGTTTTTATTAACTCCCGACGCAAAAACGACGGGGTGTTATAAGTTTGACGTGTCTGTGTGTGTGTGTGTGTGTGTATGTGTATGTGTCTGTCTGTTCCCCTGTGGCGCTCAAAAGGGTGGACCGATTTGAATGCGGTTTGTTTTGTTTGAAAGGTAAATTAGTCGAGAGTGTTGTTAGCTATGTTTGATGAAAATCGGTCCAAGATAGCCGCCGCTACAAAATGGCGGATTACATATTTTTTCACTACTCACTTAATATGGGTATCAAATGAAAGGGCTTGACTAGTAGAATAGCACTATTGCAATTCCAAGATGGCCGCCGCCACAAAATGGCGAATGTCGGGGGTTTTTTAAATTTTCAATTTATACTTGTAAAGACCTCAAGAACCAATCAAAGTCATAACTCATAGCTATCTATCTGTCCACTTAACCCATGTGGGTGGAAAAAGCCATCTCCCATTTCGGTAGTAAATGCCGGCACGGAATATCTGGCGTCCTTGGCATTCTGCTGGCTTTGTATGTATGTGGAGTACCAGACCGGTTTATAGGAAGGTGCATTCATACAACAGCAAGTCACCACTCACCTATATATACTACTAGCGACCCGCCCCGACTTCGCACGGCTAATAATTACCCGCCACTATTCCCCACACCATTGTTTTGTTATATCTCAAGAGAGAAATGCCAATGCATTCATCATTGGCATTACTTTGATCTGAGACTCCCCACTAGATGGACGGACGATCTCAAGCGAGTCGCTGGCAGCCGCTGGAAACAAGCGGCGCAAGATCGTGTTCTGTGGCGATCCTTGCAAGAGACCTGTGTCCATCAGTGGACATCTGTTGCTTGTTAACTAATTTGTTTTTTGTTGCCGATGAAAAACATCTCATGCCCGATCCAGACTCTCCACGGACTCAACGAGGCTATGTCTGATTTTTAATTCGGTGGAATTCTTACAGTTGTCATTTAAAAATAGAATGAGTTATTTGTATGACAACAGGGTTACCTGAAGTTCGATTTTACCCCAAAATAAAGTACCTCAACTATCTGTTAAGCATTTGTCATGTCTACATGAGGCAATTGATTTTTATTTATGTAAGTTTTGAATTTATTAATTATAACTTTTTTGTGGCAACTGTTTTATCTCTGGTAACATTAAGAAACGTCAGAACTCCACGGAATTAAAAATCAGACTATACACGAGGCAACGCGAGTGCGTGAGGACGGTGCGCTCGTGTCCCCTCGTCTTTCCTCGCCTCTCGAGAGGCGAGGCGAGCGGTTTTTCGGGCGCGAGTCAAAGGACTCGAGGATCGAGAGTCTAGATGGCTAGCACTCCTGCAGCCTCCACTCGTCAAAACTCATGCCGAGAGCCTCTAGGAGGCGCCTCGCGAGAGTCTGGATCGCGCATAATAATGATGACTAAATAATTAAATGGCGGATCCGCAATTTAAATATTTAATGTATTGCCAGTTAAATGTGAACAATATAATTACCTACTTCCCCTGAAACTTCACATACCTAAAGACGTTCTTGGTTCACTGTTGCATGAACTAATTAATGCAATTACCGTATTACTGTCGGCACTTACAAAAATAAGTAGCTACAGCATAGCCCGAGAGTCGACGCGAATGTTCATGTAAACAGCTTTATAGGCCGGGAGCTGGCGGTAAATATCTTTATGCAAATCGGAATCACTTCATTTAATTTGTATGTATTTGTAGCAACATTATTTATCAGAGGGCGAGGAAAACTACTCAAATACATAATTATATGCTTATTTGTAATGTTGTTGTTTAATTAATTCGACAGGGTTATGTGTTCATAAATACATTGTATTTACTAGTAGGTGACCTCCCTGGTGCATTGGTGAGCGCTGTGGTCTTATAAGTGGGAGGTGTCGGGTTCGATTCCCGGCAGGGGCAATTTGAGATTTTATAATTTCTAAATTGTCTCTGGTCTGGTGGGAGGCTTCAGCCGTGGTTGGTTATCACCCTACCGGTAAAAGCCGTGCCGCTAAGCGATCTAGCGTTCCGGCACGACGCCGTGTAGAAACTGATCTGGTGTATGCATACCTCTTCCTAGTTAGGTTACTTAACCATCAGGTGAGATTGCAGTCAAGGGCTAACTTGTAGTTGAATAAAAAAAAGGTTTGTAGTGAAAGGTATGTAGCCTCGGTTGGCGTGGTCGACTGCGGTCACGAAGTCCTGTGTTCGATTCCCGGGTCGGGCCAAAAATTATTAAGTATTAGATTTTTCTTTCAATTTCCTAGTGCCCGCCCGGTGCCCCGTGCCTCGGAGAGCACGTAAAGCCGTCAGTCCTGCGCTAATCTCTCTCCGGTCATGTCGCATGGCGTCCCATTGGACTATGAGAGTGAGGGAATAAAAAGTGCTTACATGCGCACACATTTGTGCACTATAAGATAACTTCTACGTAGTAGTCAGTTTAGTTAATTTTAGTTTAAAGATCGTATATAACAGAATTAGTACCAATGCAAACGTGCCTCTCAACCAGTAATGATATCGCATTAAGGCACTTTCTCACTTTATCGTGACGACAGATAGTCGTGCAGTTTAAAGCGTCGTGGCGTTTATTTGAATGGAAGTGTTCACATATAGGCCGGCACGATTAACTATCGCTGCCTCGTTGGTCTAGTGGTTAGTGTATTCGACTGCAGATCACGAGGTCCCGGGTTTGATTCCTGGGTCGGGCAACTAATTGTTAGGTATTAGGTTTTTCTGTCAAGAAATTCTCAGTGCTAGCCCGGAGTTGGTAGTTGGCGGTGTATCACCCCCGTGCCTCGGAGAGCACGTTAAGCAGTCGGTCCCGGTCATTATAACTATCATGTGACAATAGTCGTTAAAGCCCGCCAACCCGCATTGGAGCAGCGTGGTGGGTCTAAGCTCTAAATCCCTCTCTCCTATGAGAGAGGAGGCCTGTGCCCAGCAGTGGGACGTTAAAAGGCTGTAGTGGTGGTGGTGGTGGATTAACTATAGTCCACGACTTTCTTTGCTGTGATGATTTTTTTGAATACAGATTGTTGGGGTTGTAGATTGTCAATGGGAATGGATAGCACGACAAATCGTGTGTCGTTGTTGCGACTATCTATCGTAGCCACGATAAAAATATCGTCTCGTCGTCGTCGACTGATGTGCAAACGACAAGGCGGCTGCCGTGAACCGATAAAATGTCGTCACGATCCAACGGGAACAGCTAAATAAGATAGTCGTCCATCGATTAATTAACCGTTACGACATAGTGGGAACGCG
The DNA here is from genome assembly GCA_920104075.1 of Melanargia galathea. NCBI lineage: Eukaryota > Metazoa > Arthropoda > Insecta > Lepidoptera > Nymphalidae > Melanargia > Melanargia galathea. The sequence continues at coordinate 16,833,280 of OV049868.1, forward strand.
CCCTTACTTTACATTACCTTTTTGATGATATCGCATTACTATGTCCTACATATTTTAATTTCTTTTGCTTGATATGCATTCTTTGAATCGATTAATTAGCACTGTATATGACTTATTTTCGAATTCTTTAGCAAGTAGGTAGATAAACTGTTTGCAGAAAAATGCATTTTTACACTTTTGGATTTGTAGACCCTTTTCGGAAAAGATTTTCTAGGTTTCATATTATTTATGATGAATTTCTAATGAAATATGGTGTAAACGAGGGAGTATATTTTATGTCCATAATATTGCTTGATCTTTATACGAATTTGAATTCAATTTTGTATTGTATGTTGTACGTATTTGTACGCCACAGGGGAACAGACAGACACACACACACACACACACACGCACGCACGCACGCACGCACGCACGCACGCACGCACGCCCGCACGCACGCACGCACGCACGCACGCACGCACGCACACTTATAACACCCCATCGTTTTTGCGTCGGGGGTTAAAAATAAAACCTAATGAAAGTTTTACTCAGCTAAATTTACGTTATGTTTTTGACTGGCCCGTAGGCGCGGTTGGCAGTGCTCCTGCCTTCCGGTCCGGGGTTGCGGGTTCGATTCCCGCCCCGAGTCTGGGTGTATTTATTTAAGTATCTTCTTAATATATAGGTATAATTCTTCTGTACGTGTGTTTGTCATCTAACTCAAACTCAACAATATACGTGAGTTAAGCGTTTAATTTAAATAAAGCGTTTAAATAGTTCCGAAAAAAATCATCTAACTCCTCCTAAACGGCTGGACAGATTTGGATGAAATTTGGTGTGTAAACAATGATTTCCTGGATGGTTTGAAAACACAATTGGACCGGTAGGTGACGCTGATGTCGATATGTCGATATGCAAACTAAAATACTTTTCCCATTTCATTTCGCTATTGATAGTTCTCATTGAAACATCGGAGAGATGATAATATAAGGAAGTAGGTGAATGAAACGAAGTGAACACGTTTTTGAGACAACCTGTTCCAGTAGGTACCTACTGTTGACATTTGGAACATTCCCGGCGCGTCTGCACCGAGTTAATTGTATGGATATCATTTCTTTTGTACGCCGCAAGCCGTTAATCAAGCCGCCTATTTAGGATTCCGCATATCGAAGGGCAAAATGGAGCCATATTTTTAACCGACTACAAAAAAAGAAGGTTCTGTATTTGACCCCTATGTATGTATGTACGAGTACATGTACATAATATGTTCGCGATTATTTGAAAATAAAAACTAATGGACTGATTTTGATACTCTTTTCACTATCGTTAACTATATACTTTCAGGAAGGTCGGCGGTGGTCAGGCGGCCATCTTACACCAATTTTCATCAAACATAGCTAAGAACACTTCCGAATAATTCACCTTTCAAATATAAAAAAACGCATTCAAATTGGTTCACCCGTTTGAGCGCTACGGTGGAACAGACAGACACACACACATACACGTCAAACTTTAAATAACACCTTGTTGTTTTTACTTCGGAGGTTAACGACGAGCGTTAGCGCTGAGCGTTCGGCATAAGACTCCCCCACACAGGCGCGTTATTATAGGTCGATAGTATCGGACGACGATAGTATCGCAGGAGTTCCTACTTCCGGCGGCTACCTACTAGTTGCGGCGTTATTATCGCAGCAGTGTGTATAGTCAGTTCGTTTTCTTACGGTCGCCTTTTGTGTCTAGCCGCCTCCGCCGCGCGGTGTTTTGCCAAAGACACCGCCGTGACTTCAAAGCATGCCGCGCGGGTTGTGGGCAAGGGGTTTTGGCGTTTTATACCTACTCATATTTTTTCATTAAAATTCTCTTTCCTTTTTATATTTTTTATACTCGTATTTTATTACACTATAACCATAAACATAAAATATAATATTCTCATGAACACGGGTCTTCTCTCAAAATGAGAAGGATTTTAACCATAGTCTACCACGCTAGCCAAGTGCGGATTGGCAGACTATTCGGAGATTCTGTTAGAATAGAAAAAAAAAATTACAAACAGAAAAAAAGTAATAAAAATAAAAGCAGAATACTAAGAGCACCTGCGCCTGTACCGACACTAAGTTACCGAACGAACTATAACTACATGACCATCCTAATACAAAATGTACTGGAAACAGATATCGCAATAACGCATGCGATATTATCGACCTATAATAACGCGCCTGTGTGGAGCTTTTATTCTAGAAGCATCCAATATTGGCCTGTCAGCGCCGACGATTAGCTTGACACAGGCTGGTTTTAGTGTTTGTATAGGTACCTATTTAATACCCAATTATTATAGGTATCGAATTAGCGGTTAATCAATCTGGCAATAACAAAGCGTAAGTTCAGTAACCCAGCCGATATTGAGTTTCATGCTACTGCGTAATTTTTTTTGTGGGTACTTATAATTGTACTAATTAGTGGAATTGCGCTGGATAGTTGAAACGCTGAAATAGATGCTTGCTGAAATATTACTTGCTAAATCAACTGAAATATTCAACACTAGTAACGCGACTTTATACTTGGGTTTAGGTTTTTAACCCCCGACGCGAAAACGACGGGGTGTTATAAGTTTGACGTGTCTGTGTGTGTGTGTTCCCCCGCAACGCTCAAACGGGTGAACCGATTTGAATGCGGTTTTTTTTTGTTTGAAAGGTGAATTTGTCAGGAGTATTTTTAGCTAAGTTTGATGACATCCGTGGCGCAGTTGGTAGTGGTCCTGCTCTCTGCGTCGGAGGTCGTGGGTTCAATTCCCACAACTGGAAAATGTGTGTGATGAGCATGAATGTTTTTCAGTGTTTGGGTGTTATTCTATACAATATTATAAGTATTTATGTATGTCATCATCATCATCATCATCATCATGATCAACCCATTACCGGCTCACTACAGAGCACGGGTCTCCTCTCAGAGTGAGAAGAGTTTTGGCCATAGTCTACCACGCTGGCCAAGCGGATTGGCAGACTTCACACACCTTTGAGAACGTTATGGAGAACTCTCAGGCATGCAGGTTTCCTCACGATGTTTTCCTTCACCGTTAAAGCAAGTGAAATTTAAATACAATACTTAAAACGCACATAACTCCGAAAAGTTAGAGGTGCGTGCCCGGGATCGAACCCACGACCTCCAATTAGAAGTCGGTCGTCCTAACCACTAGGCTATCACTGCATTTATGTATGTATATTGTATATATTAACCAGTTCTCTAGTACCCATAACACAAGCTATCGCTTACTTTGGGGCTAGATTGCAGTGTGTGGTACGTCCGTATAAAAAAAAATGACAGTCGATCCAAGATGGCCGCCACCACAAAATGGCGGATAACATGTACTTTTTCACAACCCCCTCAATATGGGTATTAAATGAAAGGGCTTGACTAGTAGAGTAGCACTATGCAAACTCAACATGGCCGCCACCACAAAATGGCGAATGTCGGGGGTTTTTAATTTTTTAATTTATACTTGTTAGGACATATCTCACTGAGACACCGGTGGCGGCGCAACCGGTCGCGTTACCAACAAAATGTATACATCTTAATGGAGAGTAGGACCTACCTCAACTGGTGTTCGCTTGGTTGCGCAACCAATTTGATGACAGCAACCGGGATGCAATTCAACAACTCACAGCAGATTAAATAGGAAATACAGGCAGGCAACATAGTGACATTATACCTGGGCTAAACCCTTTGCTCACGGAACCCTAATAATGATAGTGAATTAACTAGCTAGCATTATACTTGCTATTTAGCATACAATAAATCATTGTTGTCAGCGATATTTTTATACTAGCGGTCCGCCCCGGCTTCGCCCGTGGTACATATATAGCCTATAGCACTCCAGGATCACGTACATATCCAACGGTGAAAGAATTTTTGAAATCTGTCCAGTAGTTCCTGAGATTAGCGCGTTCAAACAAACAAACTCTTCCGCTTTATTATATCAGTATAGATTATTATATTAGTATAAATTGACGATGGATGTTATTTATAAAAGAAAGACGGCAAACATTTTCAAATGCACATATATAATATTCGTTCACAATAATCGTAATTATTAATAATATTGTTAAATACAATAATAAATAATTGTTATAATAATAATAAATATTCCCTTAAACACTATTAAAGCTGGCACAGATTTCCAATTGTCTCACCGCAACGCTAAATTCTTATTTATCAAATAAATAATATTTAATACATTTAATAATAATAACAATAAATTGAGACCGTCGTGAGTCCTTAGAACTTCAACTAAGTATTCTTCTATTACTTTTCTTATACTTTTAGTATAAAAAAAGAATCGTTAGTAATGAACGGATTTTCTACAAACTAATAAGTAACAAAGCAATGTTAGGGTATAAGGGGACCGCTATAGAAAACTTAGCGCTATTATTATACTACCTAAACACAATCCAATATCAATAACCATTTGTCTTAAACTTTAAGAATATTAGTAGTTTAGTATTTATCACCGCCAATGTTATAACTCGACAACTTTACCCAACGTTCGTTCATCTCGTCAGCTGATTGCATTACATTGCGAACTTTTAAAAAATACAGGAATTTTTTTTTTCGCGTTTTATGTTTGGTATCTTGCCAGTAACCATCACTACTATTACCTGTCTTCGTTTCCTATAGCAGTCCCCTTACACCTGTTCTAACATTTATGAGATTTTAGAACTTTAAAAAAATTTCAATTATTTTTTTCTTCTTATAAAATAAATGCAACATAATTATCCTCTGCGATTGGCATAATACTTTTAATATCGAATCTTTTTTTTTTTCGATAATATTTTCAACATACATTTAAAACACTTAACTAACATTTTCATAACTAAATTATCAATAATTTATTATTATATAACATTAGATTAACAATAAAAGCATAATATAATAATAATAATAATTAGTTAGATACAACAACATTTTTAAAAAACCCGTCATCAAATGAGATTACAAAGTACAAACAGAAAAATATTATTACCTATAAACAAAAAAAATCTATTGAAAGCTACGAGCTATAGGTATTTATACATTTTAAAATTCGATATTTCGTAAAAATTACAACTTAAATCCAGAAATTCGTATTTTTTTCGTATGTTTAGCAAATTGTTCACGGCGTTAAGTTTTGCATTATTTCCTTTATGCAATAAAAAAAAGTAGACACAAAATGTCTTGTATTTCGTTTTAATTGCAAAATGTTTCGCTTTAAAAATTAGTAAATGAATGTTATTTATTGAATAACATTCAATACATATGTATTAATGAATATAATCAAGACGTGAATTAATTTAGTTGATGAAAGAACAATTAATTAAACGAATTGAATTGAATGAATTAATGAACCGAATGATGAATAAATAAATAATTTCACGTTTTGCGTTATTTTCTTTCGTGTTAAAAGCATATTAAATGAATATACTTAAATGCGTTGAGTGAGTATCCAAGTCTAAAAGCATACAACATTCAGTGCTACCCGCATTGAATTAAAATACTAAGTAAATAAGAAAAGAAGTTAAGCTTATTACTAATAACATCTATTATAACCCCCGCAGGTTGCTATTGCGCTGGAACCTTGTCACATTAACATCGGCGTGACGTCAGATGATATGAAAATATACCGTCAGCAACCAAAATTTGTGGTTCGTGGATCAACGATATCGACGTCTATATAGTGCTGACGTCACTAAAATGGCGGCCAGGCGCAATACAATTTGCGGGGCTTATAGTATATCGCTCAAAATCTATATTTTGCGTTGCAAATAAGAACAAAATCATCTGATATCATTACGCAACTCCTACTACCATACAAGATTTCAATGTTAGGTTTTTTTAAGTTAATTAATTCGTTTTCTTAGAGTTTCTTTTTTTATATAGGTTTTACTTATTTGTTTTGATTATTTAATTTTTTCTGTTTTCTTTATAAAGTCAAGACATATAAAGAGCAGAATGCTATAATCGTTTTTAACCACCGACGCAAAAACGATGGGGTGTTATAAGTTTGACGTGTCTCTATGTGTGTGTGTGTGTGTATCTATTTAGGAATTTAGGAATTTATAATTTCTAAGTTGTCTCTGTGGGAGGCTTCCGCCGTGTCTAGTTACCACCCTACTGGCAAAGCCGTAGGTAGGTAGGTACGTAAGGTTAGGTTTTGTTTTTAACCCCCGACCCAAAAACGACGGGGTGTTATAAGTTTGATGTGTCTGTGTGTGTGTGTGTGTTTGTGTGTGTGTGTGTGTGTGTGTGTGTGTGTGTGTGTGTGTGTGTGTGTGTGTGTGTGTGTGTGTGTGTCTGTCTGTTCCCCCGTAGCGCTCAAACGGATGAACCGATTTGCATGCGGTTTTTTTTTTGTTTGAAAAGCGAATTAGTCGGGAGCGTTCTTAGCTATGTTTGATGAAAATTAGTCCAAGATGGCCGCCGCCACAAAATGGCGGATTACATATTTTTCACAACTCCCTCAATATGAATATCAAATGAAAGGGTTTGACTAATAGAATAGCGTTATGTAAATCCAAGATGGCCGCCATCACAAAATGGCGAATATCTGAGGTTTTTTAAATTTTTAATTTATACTTGTTAATCAATTAATTTGTTTCATTAGGATTTCTTTTAATATAGGTTTTACTTATTTGTTTTAATTATTTAATTTTATCTGTTTTCTTTATAAAGTCAAGACATTAAAGAGCAGAATAACCGCTTTTAAAACGTGTCAAAACTACACTCACTATTACTGGAGGGTAGTTTGACAGGAATACGCAGTAAAAATATCGATTCTGTTCTTATCTGATACGCATAGGTATCTTGCGTATAAATTTCCTACATTTTATATCGTATAATTTTGCAAAAATGGACGTATATTTATTTTTGGTTCATTTTCGAAGCTAATTGAGTTTGAAGCATAAAATACCGTCTTAGAAGCTATCTATGTATTTTGTAAGTATAATATTTTAAGTCTTTTTACGTTTTTTTAACAATATAATATTTATGATGTAACTATAATAATTATACAAAAAAAATATATTGATATAATTTTTAATTGAATAAATTACAAATAAATACAACAGAGAAACTTGCAATTAAAAAACAAAACAACTATTTTTATCTATAACATACTCTTTATACATTTAACACACACATACATAATAATTCATAATTTAACATTCAGTTACTACTAACAACACTATAAGGCATCAATCACTCAGTCAACGGCTTTGAGTAGATATGAAGTTCAGATAGCGATCCGCATTTATTAGGTCGCCGGTCGTCATTATGGGTGTTACCCTGGTGTTACCAGACCAATCGATCGATCGTCGATCAACGGCATCGATCGATGGTAGAATGGATTAGTCGATGTCGATCGATAGTTTCTACCAGACCAATCGATCGATTGTCAGTCAACGATCGATCGATGGTAGAATGGATTAGTCGATATGGATCAATAGTTTCTACCAGACCAATCGATCGATTGTCAATCAACGATCGATTGATGGTAGAATGGATTAGTCGACGTCGTTCAAGCTGCTTGATTAGCCACACCGCGAGCCTTCCTTTCGAATTCTCATTAGTACGCAGATGAATACACGTTTTTCTGCTCACTATAATATTAGTATACTCTGATTTTTAATTCTGTGGGATTCTGACGTTTCGTAATGTTACCAGAGATAAAACAATTCCCACAAAAAAGATAAAAAATTCAAAACTTATGCAAATAAAAATCAACTGCCGCATGTAGATTATGACGAATGTCTGACAGACACTTCATGGTGATAATGTCATTCGACTTTCATTTTTGAATAAATTTTTTCAATGTTCTTCTTTTGTTTTCTATTGCTGTTAGTGTGCACTGTCTAGTTTCCACTCTTAGCAATTTCTATTTTAGGGCGAAATTACTAATATTATTACGCGGCTTAGGGCTTTTTATGTCGACAGGGAATTAAAGTAGTTTGGGGTAAAATCTTACTTCGTATATGGTAACCCTGTTTTCCATACAAATAACTCATCTGTAAATGACAATGACAGCTGTTAGAATTCCACCGAATTAGAAATCAGAGTATAGTCGGGTTCTAGTTTGCGAACTTTATCTCTTGTTGTCTATATTTGGCGAGTTTCACAGCGGGACTCTGAACTGAGTATTTATATGCTCACCGCTGGCTGTGGGAGTGATGCCTGTACAATATTGAAACAATGAACATAGTAGACGCCCTTAGAGAAACTTCCAGACGTTTCTTCGGATTTTCTCTTGCCAAGAACTTTTCTTTTCCGATTCCCTGCCGAATCGGAAACCACCAAAATTGCTACCGTAATTGAGTTAGGAAGTTCCTCTCAGTGGAGTTTTAGTTATTCTTCGTATGAGATATGTTATTAAAAAACGTACTCGATTTTTTCAAGTCGGTACGATTAAATTGATATGACATGTAGAGTTGTAGTCTGTCATTAAGCTGTATTTGGCGTTCTGTATGCTTAGTCCCACTTTGCAGCGCTCCAAAACTTTATAGTATAGGTACTATTGATCAAATCACAAAGACTTCAGAGTAAAATGGAACTAAAATGGCTTATATTAAGGTTTGAGTTCGCCAATACATTCAGCATTCGAAAACAGCCAGAAATGTTGTAAACTATTCGAACTATTGAATTACGACTTTAAAATAAGAGTATTTGGGTTCATTTTGCTCTGATTTCATTGTGTGTCGATACTTGAATTTCGATCACCGTTGCCACTATGTAAAAAGTGAGACTAATCATACTGTTTAATTCAGTACCAAACAAACGGTTAACAAATACTCTAAAGTAAAGTAAATTGACAGGTCTTAACATCAGGGTCTTAAAGTAATGATATGCTTTTCTGCTCAGGGAATTTATGAAAAGGACAACACGTATTTAAGATCTGTTCGTTAGTTTAAAGATTGTTGACAATCGAAGTAGGTACCACTGGGATCTTTTATTGGTATCCAACTCGATAGTCTTATTTTTTGCACACTTTTTGCGTCATGTCCGCCATGTTGGATTTGCTATTACGTCCATTGGGACGATAACGCTATGAGCACAGATACCACAGACTTGTAGAGAACAGACCTGACGTAACTATTCAAAAACATGCCAGTAACTATGCTACAATCACACACGCACAATGCGATCACACAAAATGGCGCATGTTTATTGTGATGTCTCAAATTGTCGGTGTATGAGTGTGCATATACACGATTTAGTGAAGACATCTTCTATGGCGAATCGGCCGCAATATGGCCGCCGCTTTTTGTATGGAAATGGGACTTTGTGTCTTCTCTCGTTACTGTATGGACGAAACCAACTTGGTTTCTCAAAATATACCTATTTCATGGTTGGATAAAAAAGTATGTCACTACAATATGTTTATTAGTTCATCGCGTAGGTACGTCTGACAAAATAACTAAAATTCCCTGTATACAATATTCATTGTTCCTAGTTTAAAACATCGATGCCGACGTAACAGAGTCGATATATATTATGTCTCTTTCTGACCTGTAACGAGTTGTATTGGAATGAGTGAGCGAGACTTTAACAGTGAGTGAAGAGCTTGAAGAAGCTACGTCCTTTCTCCGGCGCTGGCCCCATCAGCATTGGCACTTGGTTTTTGTGAGTTATCGTGATCTGAAAACAGAATCAAGATAGGAATTCGAAGCACCGTTACAGGAAAACTTATGTTGGATGTCCACAATGTCGATATCCATAATCTGTGGATTGTACCACAATACATACTGTTATATGTGGTTCAATCATTTAGTAGATATCCACATTGTGATGTGGATATATCCACTATATGTGGAATGTACCACATATCGGTATATTATGCGGTACAATCATTTATAACAATAATTATCAACGATAACTGATAAATGCCTACTCGTGAACTAGGTCTCTTGTAGAGGTACCACACGTCGCAGTTTTGTGACGCTTGTATCCAGCAACTTCATGCGACGTGTATAATGTCGTCATTCAACCTTGTGACAGTCTACCATCACTAAGCCATCATCTGTTCTCTCTCCGGTCGAGTCCCATTAGCGTCTCATGGAGAGTGAATGGATAGTGAGTGCACCTTTATTTGCGCACACAGACGTACACTATAATATCTCTAGGCTAATCTCCGCCTCCATTGAGAAGAAATTCGGTCATGAGGACGTCATACCTTGCATGGTGGCTGCATCCACGGTTCGCCGTCGATCTGCATGGGGAATGTACGCTTGGTGGTGATGGTGATCGAGCTGCACTGCGCCAGGCGGCGCCCCGACGCCCGGAGACCTACCGACAGACACACAAATCCATACGATTAATGTGTGGACTGTACCACATATTGGTGTGTGCAACATGCGACAGTGCATCTGTTTGTCACCTTTTTACAAGTCGACCGCTGAACCGATCTTGACGGAATTTAGCATACAGATAGCTTGAATCCTGGAGAATGTCTAAAGATCTCTCGTGGGCATTTCGACAATACAGTTTTGTGCCGTTCATTCTTTCATTCGTTTGATTCAAAATCACTGGTTTAATTTTTTCTGTTTCTCATGATGGACATTGAATACCTGCCTAATATAAAATTAACTTTATGTTTGTTTTAATTTAATTTGAAAATTACCTGTCCTTACTTGCCCCATGTGCAGACAGTTTTCTAAGCCGATCACTTCTATTAGTTTATCACCTATATCTGGAACGGAATGAAACCAAAATGTTTTTACTAGTCCTTTTTGGTTGGTTTGGATTGGTTCTTTGGTTTGGATGGTTCCGAATTAAAAAAAAGAAATCTAGATAGTTTCATCTAATCCCCTCCTGTCTGTCCTCCTTTACCCCCACGTCTTTTGAAGCTAGTTCGATTTTCTAACCGTAGAAATATATTATCAAGGATAGATATTATCAAGGATATATTTCCTATCACACGTATAAGTGTGATAGAGTTTATGGAGTTTATGGCACGCATAAATTTTTAGTAAACAGTGATGATCGCCTATCTACTCTATATATTGTATATGTGTGTCTAACCTTGCTGTGCGCTAGTTCTAACCTTGCTGCGCGTTAGGTCTAACCTTGCTGTGCGTTAGGTCTAACCTTGCTGTGTGTTAGGTCTAACCCTACTATGCCATGAGTGCGGCGCTGGGGATGACACAGCTCAGCACACTCTAGAAGAGTGTAGCCACTGGGCCCCCCAGCGCCGCACTCTGGTGGCGACAATTGGCGGAGACCTCTCGCTGCCCGGCGTCGTATGCGCCATGCTGAGCAGCGAGGGGTCTTGGGATGCTGTGGCCGATTTCTGCGAGGACGTTATCTCGCAGAAGGAGGCCGCGGAGCGGGCGCGCGAAGAGGCTCTCGACGCGCATCCGCTCCGGCGCAGACGGGGGGAAGAAGGCGGCGGTTATTCGCCGCTCGCCAGCTTCCCTCGGGAGACGGCGGGTAGCTATTGGGCTAGCTATCCGCCACTAACAGTCTCCTCACTGTCTGAGGGGGGGATCACGCTGTCCCGATCCCCTCCTCTTTAGCGCGGGAGCCCCGGCAGGCGGCCGGGGCGGCTGACAGACGCCTGGGACGTATACAACGGGTTCCCCAGGCGTCCAGCACAGTCAGCGAGAGGAAACAGCCGTGGTGGTTTTAGTTAGGGTATATCCATAGGGGGAGTCCCACATAACCCCCGTTCTGCCCAAAGAACGGGGGTAGCCATAAAGCTTTCCACCACGTCAAAAAAAAAAAAGGTCTAACCCTACTGTGCGTTAGGTCTAACCCTACTGTGTGTTAGGTCTAACCCTACTGTGCGTTAGGTCTAACCTTGCTGTGCGTTAGGGAAGCGCCCCCGCCGGTGCGCGCCGCTGGCCCCCCACAGGTTGGAGCCTCCGTGCGCGTACGGAATGTTCAGAAGCGCCACGCCCTGCAGGGCTACGCCCTTCGACAGCTCCAGTGAGGAGCCGTCACACTGGAAAATATAAACCTATATTTTAGGAAAAATTAAACCGACTTCAATATACTAAAAAAATCATGAGTTCCTTCGATTTCTCCAGGATCCCAACATCAAGTCCTGGCTTGATTACCATAGAATCACCTGGAAAGTATATCTTTTCAAACACAAGAAGAATTTTTCAAATCGGTCGAAGAGTCTTTGAGTAATCAGGGAACATACATAAAATAGATTCCGACGAATTGAGAACCCCTTCTTAAGTAATTAAATAGTACGAGTAAATTAAAATCCTCGAGCTTAATGTATATTTCAAACGTAAGATTACTATCCCTCGAACCAGAGTTATGAGGGGGGTGAAAATAACGCGAAGTGTTTTGTGTACACACTGCATAATACACAAGCCGGTACTTGGCCGGTCGCATTCCATGCGACCATTCCATAAAATAAAATCTGTTGTGTAGAAATACATTCATATTTCGTTCATTCAACCGTTCATTCAACGAAACATTTATAAAATTATATGGGCACAGTATAATACTGATGTGTATTAAAATAAAGTGATAGACTAGTAACTACTACCCACAAATAACTTCCCAATGAAATTCTAAACACGAAAACAATACCTGCAACTCAACCTAAAGGACTGTATTGTAGTCTCAAAATCTATTAACATAACTTTGTACTCCAAAATCATAATATTACTTATATTATATTATTATTTCGGTAAGATCTTATAAGTTATAGTTGTCAACGACGGATGCACCTTGTTTTCTTATAGCAATGACGCAGATAATGCACAGTGTTTTTCAACTTTTACAGGAATAGTATCAAGTTCAAAAACTGTAATGTCATTCTACTTATAAGGTCGATCACATTATATTCGTGAAATATATCCTAGTGCAGTTAATTATTCAGTTATTTCATTTGACCTCGTGCCAATCCTAAACATTGTGGTCCTTCGAGCCGGATACTTTTAATATCATGTGCTTACACGTAATTCTGAAGGTACCAAACCCATCCGTTGTCCCTATGTATGCTTAAATCTTTAAAACTACGCAACGGATTTTGATGCGGTTTTTTTTAATAGATAGAGTGATTCAAGAGGAAGGTTTATAAGTAGAAAAATTTGACCCGGTAGGTGGCGCTAATAGCGGGCAGGACGACGTCTGCCGGGTCCGCTAGTCTATAGAATAAATGTTACTTTAATTACACATTTAAAACATAAAGATAAAGAGTTTCATAATAAAACTCACCACAATATCAATGTTCTCGTGCAGATTCTTGCAACTGGCAGCGAACTGCTCCGACGTGGCGAACTCGAAATACCACAGTTTGTTCTTCATCCGGGAACTGAACTTGTCCGGATTCCGTTCCCGTTCCGTGTGGAACTTCACGCAGATTGCTGCATCCTGTTGAAGGAAAACGACAGACATACAGATTATATACAGTAGCGGTGATCACTGACAAGATACCACAAAAAAAAACGAAAAAAAAATTAGAATATTTTCAAATTTTCAAGTGTGCAATGTAATGCAATGCTGACGCTTAAATAAATAAAGTTGTAGCAATATAACTATATTAAGCAATATTTATTATCAGTCTCTAAACTGAACTAAATTGACAGGACATCTGAAAATATTGCTATCCTTGTCTCAATATTCCCTGTGTATAAGGATAGAGATATTGCTTTTAGATCTGTCGATTTAGTGTGACTTTAGATAAGACTGTGTAACTATTGTGTAACCAAATTAAGAGAACAATTATTAATGTGTCAATTTAACATCTAAAATTATGTTTTCATTCAATCATTCATTCTTTCATTCATTTGCATTTTATTAATTAGTAATGACTAATACTTACCACGCCTACAGAGAAATAGTTGTTGATTATGGTGTACGGAACGGACGTAGGGTGAGGACCCGAGTTCGGCATGTGGAAATCGCACTGTGAAACAAACAAATAAACAGTAACACCAAAAGGTCTCTAGTTCTCATTGATCTAGTAATATACAGTGTAGGTTGAGTGTGATCCAGTCACCCCTACTTCATGTAGTTAAAAGTATCGCAGAATAAAATCTAATCACCCCGACTCTACGCAGTCGTCTGTCCCACCCAACTGACATCAATCTAGGAGGGCTAAAAAGGTGCTATTTATTTAATTTAAATAAAATAAAAATTGACAAAAAAAATTCTTTTTCTTTATTTATAAAGAAATCTTTTTCGTTAAAAATGGGTATGAGTAACATTATTAAGATGGTTCTTTGCTTAATTTGAATATTGGATTTTTTGTTTACCTCATCGTTGGAATTCTCGACATGAATCTGCCATCTGTCCATCATGACAGTGCTCGCGCGCGCTATTTTGTCCAAGATCTTATGGATGGATTCGCCTTCATACCTGGAAAGGAAACATTTAAAACATTTGTTTAAACATATGTTATAGCTATGTTATAGCTTGGAAATAGGCGTGATGTTAAAATTTCACAATCTACTTCATATCTACTTACCTTTGCACTTTACGAAATCTATTTAAAGTGTGCTCATTAAAGAAGCATATTGTATAATTGAGGATGACATAAATGATAAACAAACGTGTATTCGAGAGTAGCTAGCTTCAGTTTGAGAGTCGATAGTTAATTAGTATACATATATCACTATCAATACCACTACAGCCCTATAACATCCCACTGATGGCACAGGCCTCTCTTGTAGTAGAAAAGTATTTAGAGCTTAGACTTTTAAAAAGAGCAATAGAATTGCATTCAAACTCTCTCGAAGGATTGCAGGAGCCATTTTCCCAAGTTCAGGATATGACACGGGAAGAGAATGGCACAATATTTTATGGTATTAATATATTAATATACTTAATGTAGTTACCCGCCACCCCACCGGAGACACCGCGCTAAGTCGTTGCCTGTACCCAGAGGTATGACGCCGACCGCGGGTCGAGTCTCTGTCTCTACTTTGTCTGAAATTCACAATATACAGTCATAAAATTAGAGTTTTAATGACATTCTTGCTAAAAATACTAGTACTGTATTTTTCACAGATAGGTATATTTTTTTCGCAATCTATACAAAGAAACCTTTCGTTTGATACCAAACTTGACGTACTTTTCACTTTTACTCTGCATTGTTTATTTGTCACTAGCTGTACGCGGCCTGCGTTGCAATGTCACGTAAAGTATCATTTAGGAACGCATAGAGGACTCGAACATACAAACATTCATTTTATATAATTTATGGAGCCAGAAACCCTCGCGGGAGTGCAAAGTAGAACACACAAAAGTTTCATCACAATCGGATCAATCGCTTAGGAATGTATAGAGGACAATTTCAAAGAATAACTTTTTTTGGGCTAGAAACCTTCGCAGACGTAGTATGCAGAACAAATCACCAAAGTTTCATCATAATCTAATGAATAGTTTAACAGTGCATAAAGGTGATAGAGGACATACAGACAAATATTTATATAAGTATATTTCCAATGTATTAAGCTCACCCATAGTTTCCAACACCCAACCGACCGTACCGTCGCCGCCGCAGCATATCACCCTGTAGTTTCTGACGTCTTTGAACATTTGTAAACCTGGGCAAGAAACAAAATAATCAGGTAAAAAAGCGCTAATGATTATAAATAATAATTTAAAAAATGAATGAACAAAAGAGTGATTTAATGAACGAGCGGATTGAATTTTTTTAGGAAGCTCCATAAAAATAATTAATTAACATGATAATTATAAAAATTACTTACTTCTAAGTTTTAAATTATTTTAACAAATCAAATAAATAATGAATTTAAAAGTTATATAAAATTGAATACTAGGCTTCGCCACTACTAATGTGTGATTTTCTAATTGTGCAGATTGTAGGTATGTATGTATACAAGTTACAAAAAAATTAATGAACAAAATTATTTTAATGAATGAAAGAGTGAATGAATGAACTTAAAGGAATAAAACGATTTTGCTAATTTTGTGTAGTTGTGTTGAATAATGGGAAATGCGATTATGCGAAAAGAGCAACCGCCGAGTTTCTTGCTGGTTCTTCTCGGTTGGAATGACATTCCGAACCAGTGGTAGATTCAATTGACTATTCAAAAGTACTTGTAAAAGTTTATTTGAATAAAAAACTTTTCTATTCTATTCTATTCTATATTATTTAACAAACCTTGCATTGGCCCGCCTTTCGCTATATCATGAACCTGCCGCGGGTTCAGTATATACTGGAGCTTCCTCAGCACCCTGGAGCCCTGTCTCCCTCCAGACTTGGGGTTGATGAATACTAGCAAAGGGCACGTGTCTTCGAGTGGAGTTATTTGGAAAGAGATGGGAGGAGCTCGGTGCTCTTTCTTCTCTTCTTTCCTTTCTTCTGGTGTCGCCGACATTGAGATCGGGAGGGAGATTGAGATTGGAAGAGATTGCTGAAGAAAAAAAAAACAACTGACTTAACATGTTTGAATTTTTGGCTGTATTAAATACAAACAGAAAACTTATGATTAAGAATATCTGATCTTTGACATTTCGTCCATAAAACAAATGTGACAAATATACACTTAACGTTTGAAGAACTCTTAAATATTAAAATACTTTTAAGTATTCGCCCAACTGTAGGTTTTTTAATATTTATCTACAAGTTAGCCCTCGACTGCGACCTCACCTGATTATAAGTGGCGATGCAGTCTAAGATGGAAGCGAGCTAACAGGGAAGGGGTATAGCAGCGTTTTAATGAAGCTATACCCCTGATCTACTTATGATCTGTTTCTACGCGAAACGCTAAATCGCTTGGCTTCAAGACTTTGCCGATAGGGTGTTATTCATAATTTAATATCGATAAAAAAAATATCATTCACTCATTCATTCATTCATTCACCTGTTCGCTATTGTTCCGGTGCGGCAGCGACCGCTGTCGGTCGAGCACGAGCGGGCGTATAGCGGTCGGCGGCAGGATGTGCTTCGCGTGTCGGCCCAGCGTGCAGGCGCCGCCGGCGCTGCCCACGCAGCGGTTGTGGAGCTGAAAACGAAGCGTAAACACGAGCTAAGTATATGAGAGAACGATTGAATGAATGAGGAGTGAGGTGAATGAATTGAACGGTGAATTAATAGCTGAATGAGAGAGTTGTGGAGGTGAAAACGAAGCGCAAATAAGAGCTAGAGATATTATGAAAGAATGATTGAATGAGTGAGGAGTGAGTTGAACGAAGTGAACGAGTGAATGAATAGTTGAATGAATAGTGGAGCTGAAAATGAAACGTAAATACGAGCTAAATATATGAAAGAACGATTGAATTAGAGGCAGTGGAAAGAGTTCGTACTGGTACGTACAGTGATATGGCACCATCGGCAGTGCAGGCCCGTGATTCCGTTGTAGCCCTTGATCTTTTTCCGACACCGCGCGCATTTGCCGTGACAGTTCCCTGAAACGATTCAGTGTGCTTAGTCTAAGATCGGAGCACTCGAAAACGAACTCGAAAACTATTGATCGAATCACAAGTGAATTCAGAGCAAAATGAACTCAAATACTCGTATTTTAAAGTCGTAATTCCATAGTTCGAATATGTATTTTACAACATTTCTGCTTGGGGCGCTCGTTGTGTTCGAATGCTGAATGTATTGGCGAACTCAAACCTTAATACAAGCCATTTTAGGTCTATTTTACTCTGAAATCGATCAATAGTTTTCGAGTTCGTTTTCGAGTGCTCCGATCTTAGACTAAGCACTCAGGAATACTATTACTGTAAATAGATAAATATCAACCACCAACACTACAGCCCTGTAACATCCCACTGCTGGACACAGCCCTCCTCTCTCATAGGAGAGAGAGCTTAGACCTACCATAGCGCTGCCCCAATGGCGTGCTTTAACGACTATTGTCACATGATATGAACAACAGGACCGACTGCTTAACGTGCTCTCCGAGACACGGGGGTGAAACATTGCTGGATTCAGATACTAAACAAACTTTGGAGCGGCAGTTTGAACACGGCGTATAGAAAGATTTTGTTTTTGAACTGAAACTTCTTTAGTATCGTTGTGCATTTGAAAATCGATGAAACGAAAAAGTGACACCAAAATCCTCTCTTGCGTACCAGGAGACCATAAGGTGACAGGAGGTCGTTTGAGTTCCCAGGCGCTGCACAAGTGCCAGAGAGGGACAAACATACATATTCAAATAGAATTTAGCCTACGAGAGAATGAGATCGAATACAAGTCGGTTTCCAAGACGCTCCGCTTCCGCTCTCCGCCTACGTTCCCATTTTTGACCGCTCAAAAATATTAACAAGGTTTTAATGTTTAATAAAATATTTGCATAATATTTTGGAGCATTCGAAAAACTAGAATATGAGTTTCACTTCTGCCGTGTGTGAATTGCACACAGATAATTTTTGTTTTTCAATGTTTGTTTCTTGTCCTACCTTCCACCCAATGGTGCGCCAGCGTGGCGGGCGCGCGCCTGGACTTGGAGTACGTGGCAATGCACGAGGCGGGCGCGCGCTGCACGCAGCGCTCGTGCACCGTGAACTTGCAAACTGCACGATAAAAACAACATAAGTAGGTGAATAAACGGAATTGAACAATAACATGAATTACAGTGCTGCGCTGTGCTCGGCTGCTAAGCACCTGGGTCAGTATCGCGCGACATGCGTTTCACGTTGGCGTCAAGGCCGAGTAGCACAAGCTGGGGTATTGTTGTCATACTGGGTCGAGGCAGGAGGTTACGTCACGCAAACTCGAACTCTACTCACATATACAACAGAGTCCCTTTTTCCCCAGGCCGACGAGCATGTTGAGACACAGGTTGCAGTACGCGGGCCGGTTGAAGTGCTTCAGCCTCCATGCGTGCTCGCCGTCTTCCTTCACGTTTGTGTCGAGTACGAGCAGTACAATCAGGGGTATTGTTGTCATACTGGGTCGAGGCAGGAGGCTACGTCACGCGAACTCGAACTCTACTCACATATACAACAGAGTCCCTTTTTCCCCAGGCCGACGAGCATGTTGAGACACAGGTTGCAGTACGCGGGCCGGTTGAAGTGCTTCAGCCTCCACGCGTGCTCGCCGTCCTCCTTCACGTTGGTGTCGAGCCCGAGCAGTACCAGCAGGGGTATGGTTGTCATACTGGAATTTAAAAAAAAGTGATAATCTAAAAGACTGAAAGTTAAACCAACTTTATCGAACACTCAACAGTTCGTATCTTGAAAACTACTGAACCGATTTTGATGAAACTTACACTGTTCCCTAAGTTGAAGTAAATGTAAGTCAATAAAAAAGAATGGTCACAATGCGGTTAATAGTTTCATATAAATCCACGGACTAACATATAAACGTAGGTCTATGAATGTATATTTTGTTTGGAAGCCTTTATTTTATATTTCATGATAATCTACATAATGTGAATATTTTACAGTTCCAATAATATTACAGACATACATGTCGATAACCTCCTTTTTTTTGAAATCCGTTAAAAAGCGTTATAGATCGCTAAGCAACTCTAAAACGGCCTGTTCCACTAGTCCCTACCAATGTATCCCCCCCTGGGGGGTAAGAGTGGAAATTTTTTCCACCTATCCCTAATATAGGGATGACTGGAAAAAATATTTACACTTAATATCCCTACCGAATTGAACGTGGGCCATTTTTGTTAACAAGTACAAATGTCTGTACGGAAGTATCTAAACTTTATGTTTCTCTATAAATATGAACCTCTTTAGCAGACCCCATTAGGAGCGAAACGAAGTTCGTTTCGCTCCCAGTGGGCCCTGCGCCTTATGTAACTCACCCCCCTCTTTTCCATTCATCAAGCGAAACGGTCCCATCTGCGTCATAGTCAATTTCCACCATCATGTCTTGTAATATCTGGAATATAATTTATCGAACTGAGAATATAATATACAACTTTCTTGAGAAAATATAGCGAACAGTAAAAACAGTATTGAAATATCGTAAAAAAATAACAAAGTTATTGAAGTCTTATGATCATATTTTATCACCACTACAACAGCTCTCTAACGTCCCACTGCTGGGTAGAGGCGTCCTCTCTCAAAGGAGAGAGGGATTTAGTATTTAGATATGGACCCGCCATGCTGCTACAATGCGGGCTTTAACGAATGGCCTGCTGAATACGAATCTCAACTCATTTCTATTCAAAACGGCCTAAAACTGCGTTAAAATTGCATCCAAAGTTTGTCGTTTCAAACAGCTTTGAATAAATTTATTGCTGCTCCTATAAAGTTTAATTTAATGTACATAAGTAATTAGTTAGTTAGTTATGCCGTTTTGTTTTTGCCAGCTCCTCAATTGATACAAGCCATACCTAATTTAAGAAAAATTAAACCGACTTCAATATAGCGAAATAAGCCAGGCCGTAACACTTACACATATTAACTAGTCCATATTATGTTGAAAACTACTGAACCGATTTTGAAATGAAACTTGCACTGTTCCCTAAGTTGTAGTAAATATGCACATCAACAATGTCTAGGGATATTTTGTATAAAGTTCTGAAACTCGAAAAATATTAATCGGTTTTACTTAAATTATTTTAATGAAAGCTTATTTTGTAGACCATATTAAATTATTCTAAATTTGAATTTGAAAAAATAAATTGAAAACAAATGATTTGTGCGGCATAATTGTAGCGAAGTTCGAAAGTTTCAATTGACCTAACCCAGTTTTTGGTATATTTTTGTATCAAATGAAAGTTTCAATGAAAATTATTGGTTAATTTCTAATTTATGCAACTGTATGCATCGTGCAGAGGCGCCATTTAACAAGAGACGAAATGTTAAGGGCAGTAGGTACGTTCCAAACTGGGGCTCCTCAACGAAGTATTGCCGAGGCGATTGAAACAAGAAAAAACGTGATATCAAGGTTGTGGTCACGTTATTGCACCACTGGTGAAGTGGCTGAACGGCACCCAGGCGAGAAGCGCATAACCGCCCGAAGACAGGACCGATTTTCGCAAATGACCGCGAGAAGATAACCAAATGCTACAGCCATGCAGTTGGTTTAAAGGCTCCAGTCAGACCACCATTTGCTTGTCAGACGAAACTGTGAGGAGAAGACTGCACGAGGCTAACCTTCATGCTCGCAGGCCGCTTCGTACTCCAGCACTACGCAGAGTAAATCGTGGACGAAGATTACAGTGGGCTCGCGAACATTTGCTCTAGGAAGATAACTAGTGGTCTGTAGTGCTGTTTACCGATGAGTCCCGATTCGGATTTCATCCTGATTTACGAAGAGTACGTGTATGGCGAGCTCCTGGTCGTGACAACCGTCTGCGACACCGTCAGGAAGTCCAGCCATACCACGGCAAAACAATTATGGTTTGGGCGGGAATTCGTATGGATGGAAGAACAGATCTCGTTTGGATCAGAAACACCATGACTTCTGAAAAATACCGTAATCAGGTGCTAGCACCAATAATCTATCCCCATCGACTGCAAATGGACCAAGTTTTCACGCTCATGCACGACAAAGCCCGTTCGCACACTGCGCGAGTGGTGACCAGCTGGCTACAAGAGCACGATGTGTCGATCTTAAACTGGCCCGCTGAATCACCAGACCTAAACCCCATAGAGCACGCATGGGACATGCTCCAAAGAAGGGCTTTGAGGAGTTTTCCTCCGAACATTGCGACTGCAAAGCAACTTTTTTGCATCTTAGCAGGACCTGGGACAATATCCCACAGCAAGACTTTGATAACTTGATTCAAAGCATGAAAAGCCGTTGTAGGACCGTGGTTAACGTCCATGGGTGGTTTACTGACTACTAATTTTAAATAATTTTTCACGTAACTGCAAAAAACCTGATAATTTTGCTAAAATTATATTTTTTCTTAAAAAGACATCTATCCTTAAGTTTACCATCATTTCACTTTTTGTCTTTATTTCAATAAAAAATTATTTACACAAAAAAACTAATTCTGTTTTATTCTAAAAGATAGTCTGATAAATAGGCTTTACAAAAATATATACATATTGTATGTTAGTTATAACCAATTTTGAATAAATTGAGAAAATCAGAATATCCCTAGACAGTGTTGATGTGTGTAGGGTAAAACCCGGATAGATGCCGCAGTTGGATAGATGCCTCAGTGTCAAAAAACCTGACTTCCCAAACTCGTGACTAAAAATTGATAGTTTAAATAAGAAGCGCAGGCCCCCCAAACCTCAGGCCCCTACATACATTTGTATTAAAACAATTTGTTTCGCTTGTGCGTGTGATTATCTCCGCAGCGAACGCGGCAAATCCTTCAAAGTTTTAGAGGCGAGTATTTGCCGTTGTATAACTTTTGAAGTAGTAGTAGATTCTGTTATATTTTTTATTATGTCAATACACTGGTTCAATAAGTGTACACCTAAGTGTAAATAATCGCTCTTTAGTTTTTAGTTTATTTAATAAATAAAAGGGCATCTATCCATATCAAAAAGGATAGTTGCCTCGATTTTTCGAGGTATAGGTGCCCTTAGAGGCATCTATCCCCTAATATACCTATAGATATATCAAGTATTTTTTTTAAATATTTTTACTGTTCTTTTATATTTTTATTTCTTTTTTCAATAAATTCCTAATAGTTTTAATATTCTTCGGGGCAACTATCTCTTACAGCCCGATCTGTCCAGTGGTTTGAGCTGTGCGTTAATAGATCAGTCAGTCAGTCAGTCAGTCAGTCACCTTTTCCTTTTATATATTTAGATAATAAAACCTTATAAAACTATGTATTTTGCTTATTTTTTTCATAGGGCATCTATCCTTTTTAGTATTTTCATAGTGGGGCATCTATCCACACAGGTAGGCATCTATCCTCAAAAAAAAGGGTCTGCAAAAAGTTAAATTCTGCAAAATCGGTAATCGTTAGGACAACAAAAACAAGTCATAATGGAACCCAAAAGATTAAACTAGCTATATTCATAAATATTATTTGTGATAAATTAATATTTTAAAAGTTAGGAGGCCATTTCAAAAAGTGGGGCGTCTCTGCGGGTTTTACCCTATAAGCCAATTGATATTAAATTGAATGGTCACAATCCGATTAATAGTTTTGGAGACAGACTTGGACAAAAATACACTTACACCTCTCCCTTATATGATAATAACATTTTGTATATTGTGTATATTAATTTTGTATATTGATTTATTTTGTATATTGATATAATTATTATTAATTGGTATATTAATTTTGTATATTGATCCACCTATAAAATTTTGTATATCGCGGTTCCAATAATATTACATACAAACGAGTACGTATCGAATAGATAACCTCCTGTGTTTTAATTCGGTTAATAAATAGTACTCACCGGTCTAAGCTCGGACGTCTCCCATCCTAGATATTCAGCTACCGTCATCATCTGGTTGACGATGCAGTCCATCTCATTTGTGTCCAACACTCCGTTACCGTCCGTATCGTACAGACGGAACATGACTGCAATGTGAAAAGTAACGGTATAACACTAGCTATCCATCTGTATAAAACATTTACAGTTACAATAAAAAGTGTGAATTACACGATAGGCAATTTAGAAATAGGAATAGGCTCGTGATTCCTCAATTACGCCTCGAGAAGACCCGAAAGTCGTTCGTGGGAATGGGCGTAATGTTCTATAATAAAACACAAGCAATCTTATGCCTTTATACAACTTTAAGAACTCTATTAAAAGTATGCTCATAAGAAAAGCATATTATACAATTGAAGATTATATAAATGATAAAAAAGCATAGATTTAACTCGTTCCAGCAATGCGCGAAACGGCAATTAAGAGCAACCGCCGAGTTTCTTGTTCGTTCTACTACAAGCTATAATTTACGAAAAATTAGACCTACTTCAAACCTACATACTTCAATATACCAAAAAAAGGAAAAGAGTTCCCTCTTTCGATTTCTCCAGGATTCCATCATCAGATCCTGACTTGATGACCTTGAGACCACTAGGCAAGTATATCCTTTCAAACAGAATAAGAATTTTCCAAATCGATCCAGACGTCTTTGAATAATCGGAGAACGTACATAAAATCCCTCATAGTCTTTGCTGTCACGCACTAGTATGCAAGCCCGGAGGTGTTTACTCACATTCTAACTTGTCCTCTGGCCTGCCAGCTTCCAGAAGGGAGAGGTAGCAAACGATGTCCTTCAGAGAAACCCTCGCCGTATGCACTTCTATTGTGGAGGGCCGCCGCATGAGGTGCTTGTAATCTGCAATTGAGTCAATCAAATTATACCCTGCTAGCTGACCCCCCAGATTCGGTAGGGTGGAATTTCTAAAAATCCTTTCAAGAGAGGAAAGTAGACCAAGTAAAGGAAAGTAGAACGGAAAACACTCCCCAGTGTTGTTGGGAAAGGAGGTTCCGCCCCGGGTTTAAAGGGGGGTTTGCGGTAGGTAGTTCTTTGGGTCGATCCGTAAAGCATAAAATATTAAGTTCAAACACTTAAAAGGGCACGTTTTTGCACTTGCGCATGCATGCGAAGGATGAATTTTGACTAAATAATGCCTTATGGCGTCTATGTCTTTTCGTCGTGAGTATAGGAAAGGGATGGAACAAGGATAGAATAATATCAGTTTTGTTGTTTGTTCAGTTTGCGTGTATCATGTATGTATGGTATGATAACGGCGTTTCCAGAATCCATGAAGGTTGGCGACAACTGTACCTTCCATTTTAGTGGACTGGTTGACGCGCAAGGAGTTGCTGCTCTTCCGGCTCGAGTTGCGCGACATCTGGCTGTGGCTCGGACTGTTCTCTAAGCGCCCGAGGCACAGCTCGTGCGATGAATATGAGGGGTGGGTTGTAACAGAGAACATTGGGTGGACGCTACCTGTAAAACAAGAAAATATTTTTCGGAATAATCGCATGGAATCGGTTATAACAATATGGCTGGACTCACGTGGATGTATGCTGAGGTATGCCCGACTATAGTTTACAATTTATTTTGAGTTGCTTAACTTAAACTAAAGAACAAAAATGCTTTGACTCTGGCACTTGGCACTAAGACTATGCTGCGTGTGTCGTCATCCATAAGCATATTCCGTACGCAGGTCATACTAGGTGCCGCGTGGACCTCTACTTGCCGGGGGCGTTAATTTAAACGCTGAAATACATGAAATCCCTATAAGTACCTGAAGAAAGTCTGGTGTCATCTACTCCTGAGCTACCTCATTGTTTTCTGGTTTTAGCGGTTAGCATAACTGCGGATCACGAGATCCTGAGTTTGATTCCCGGGTTGGGTCAAAAATTCTTAGTGCCAGCGTAGAGCTGGTAGTTGGCAGTATTTCACACCCATGCCTTGGAGTGCACCTTGTCATTATCATTTGGCAATCGTTGTAGTCCGTCAATCCGCATTGGAGCATTATGCCGGCTCTAACCTTTAAATCTCTCTTTCTTGTAATAGGAGGCCTGTGCCCAGCAGTGAGGCGTTAAAAGGCTGTAAGGGTGGTAGTGGTTGATGGTATGTACTAACCAGTTCTACTCCTCGACGCTTTGTCACTGCCGTCCACGGAATCTGCTGAGCTTTTGCCGAGCTGCTGCAGCCTCTCAGCCAGGCCGTGGATCTTGGACGCGAGGCTGAGTTTGCCCTGCAACAATTCATTGTCATGTTCATTTGCAACCCAGTTATACCTCGGACCTAGACCTTGCGTGAGCGACACCAATCTTGAGGCACGAGGAAAGATATTGAAGATAGAAGAAGATACGCAAACGTACACGCACCCATTCGCCTTATAAAAGGCCTGTTGTGTGAGCGAGTGTATAAAGATGGCGGTAACCAATATGGAATTCAGATTATGACGTGATATGACAGCGAAACAATCAGGAACACTGCGCCCGTCCCACCCCGCTTCGCCTCACGAAACAATAAATGACTTCTGCGTATTCCAAGTTTGCTGTTAGATCCGTGACGACAACTGTACCGGTACCTCCTCATCTGAAGAAATTACTGGTATTGCAGCAGCAGTCTGCAATGCCAGCGCAAGTCACGGAACCAGCCCACAGGATCCATAAGGGCTCCTTACTTACTACTTTTGACAACAATATAATAAACATCAGAACGCCCTTCTTCCTCAGGAAAAAGTCGTCATTTGGCGACCTCCCTGGCGCAGTGGTTAGCGATGTGGTCTCATAAGTCGGAGGCCCCGGGTTCGATTCCCAGCAGGGGCAATTTGAGACTTTATAATTTCTAAATTGTCCCTGGTCTGGTCTGTTGGGAGACTTCAGCCGTAGCTGGTTACCACCCTACCGGCAAATCTGTGCCGCCAAGCGAGTTAGCGTTCCGTCATGATGCCGTGTAGAACCCGATAAGAGGTATACATTAAACTGTATATGTTAGTCCGCTTCCATCTTAGACTGCATCTTCACTTACCATCAGGTGATATTGCAGTTAAGGGCTAACTTGTAGTTGAATTAAAAATGAACCTGGTGGTCAGCATGAGCGGTGACGGCAGCGCAGGCCGCGGTGGAACTAGCGGCGGCCATCTCCCGAAGCGCCGGCCTCTTGTCGCGCCGCACGAATGACAGGAACAGGTGTCTGGAACGTTGACAACGAGGTTGCTTATAGCAATGGTTTGGATAAGTATACAACGTTAGTTTTACTTTGCGCAAAAACCGAAACACATGTCAAATATTTTTACATTAAAAATATTTATACAAAATTTCAAAAAAATATAATGAAAAGTAACGAAGTTATAAGCTTGTTATGTTGCGTCGTTGTCCTCGAAAAAAATGGTCACTGCAAGCCGTCGCCGCAGCGACTTGCGATCGACGCGAGTTGAATGACCGCCGCTGTGTGCCGACCGTCAGCTGATGCGCGGTAAATCATTGTGTCTAAGCTTGTAGGATTTCAAAATATTTTTGGACAAAAATATAACACTATATAACAAGTGTAAATTGAAAATTTAAAAAACCCCCGACATTCGCCATTTAGTGGCGGCGGCCATCTTGAATTTGCAATAGTGCTATTCTACTAGTCAAGCCCTTTCATTTGATACCCATATCAAGGGAGTTGTGAAAAAATATATCATCCGCCATTTTGTAGCGGCGGCCATCTTGGACCGATTTTCATCAAACATAGCTAAGAACACTCTCGACTAATTCACCTTTCAAACAAAAAAAACCGCATTCAAATCGGTCCACCCGTTTGAGCGCCACAGGGGAACAGACAGACACACACACACACACACACACACACACACACAGACACGTCAAACTTATAACACCCCGTCGTTTTTGCGTCGGGGGTTAAAAATGGTTGGAATCGATTTTGTTACTGATTCTGAACAAACTGCTTTCTGGTTTTGCGTAAAGTAAAACTAACGTTGTAGAATAGAACGGAACGGAACGGAACGGAACGAAACGAAACGAAACGAAACGAAACGAAACGAAACGAAACGAAACGAAACGAAATGAAACGAAACGAAACGAAACGGAATAGAATAGAATAGAATAATACTTTATTGCACACACAAAATTTTTCAGAGAGCAGAGGAGCAGGGTGAAGGAACACTGGGTGGTGCACTAAATACAAGAGCCAAACTTGCTAAGAGTTATTTAGTTAAGCACATTATTAGGGTTCCGTTTGCTTTTAGAGAACGGAACTCTGATTAACTTTCGAAACATATTATAATCATACACACCTGGACAGTTCTTCGGGCGTGGAAACTTCGAGGAATGTGTCCAAAAACCAACGGAACCCTTCATAGTCGATGTCCTGAAACAATGTGAAACATTTGCCCTGGTTAAATATGTATACCTATAATATAGGTTGTGAAAAATAAAAATTGTTCAAAGAAAGTCGATAAAGGTGCCATCAGGTAAAAAGACCACCAACAATTTCGTCTCGATTATATTTTATAGTGTAAGAATATAATATGTGTATCCATTAGAATAAAGTCAGTATTAATGCAACGTCCCGTTGTTTCATTAGCTACGCATCGTCGGATGATTTAATTAAAACCGGCCAAGTGCGTGGCGGGCCACGCGCAGTGTAGGGTTCCGTAGTCACAATCCTCGAAAAAGAGTTAAGTATATCTCTTTAACCTGTGAACCCTACTTAGCCATGATAGTTTTCCTTTAAAATTGATTATATATGCTACTGCTGTGAATTTTTTCAAGTTCCTATATAATGCCATTTGGCTGATAGAGTGGGGGGGGGGACACTTGACTCTAATAAAAATTTTTAAAACATCATATTTTACAAACGGATCTAGAAATCGAAAAATGATGTTCCCACACCCACAGTATTTTTAAAACACCTAAGTATTCAACGATACCCCACACTATGGGGTAGACGAGAAAAAAAATATTCATCCCCACTTTACATGTAGGGGAGCTATCCTAAAAAAAAATATTTATCAAAATTTTATTTCACCACTTTGTCGGCGTGATTAATATTTATACCCATGCAAATTACAGATTTCTAGCACTAATAGTCTCTGAGATTAACCGAGGACGGACGGACGGACAGACAGACAGACAGACGGACGGACATGGCGAAACTATAAGGGTTCCTTGTTTACTACGGAACCCTAAAAATATGAGCGAATGCACTATAAACGAAACTACTAGGGCACAGGCGAAAAGAATGCAACAGCAGTCTCCGTACGATACTTATGATTTCAAATCACAGTTGCAATCGCAGAGAGCCGCTGGATACAAGCGGCGTAAGACCGCGACGTGTCCCTAAAAGACCTATGTCCATCAGCAGCATGACGTCTGTCGATTGATGACGACGATGAAAGAAAATAGTATTCAAATCTGATAAATAGGACACCTACTATTATAGTTGGGACATTACAAACGTGCGAACTGAGTCATAAATTATTTTTATCGGACTTCTCGCTCGCACTTACAGGCCTCATGGAACTGTGAGTGTGCTCAGGAACTTTTTAACCTAGTTCCTCCTTCACCATTTCACCACAGAACAGCGAGAAGTCGTGAGCGATGGCATCCCTACGTGGTTGACGTTCAGTCAGCTCGCACAAAGCGTTTTCGGTCGACGTTTCTGATACGAACCGCTAGGGTGTGGAACGCCCTTCCGGCTTCCGTGTTTCCCTCCTCGTATGACTTAAGTACCTTCAAGGCAAGAGTGAATAGGCCTTTTCTAGGCAAGCGCGTTCCAACTTAGACCTCATCATTGCTGTTCAGGCATGATTGTCATTTGTCGTCAAGCGTAAGCCTATCTCGCAATTAAAAAAAACTGGAACCTGTTTCTCTGGTGTTGTGTGTAACAGTAAAAAAAGATTTGTCGATAGTCGATAAGGGGTTATCAAGAGCGAGGGAGTATATTATGTATCTATCTATACTATACTATGATCGTAATGTTTTATGGCCCAGTTCCCATGTTTGTAATATCCTAACCACAGAAATCCTGATAGTAATATAAGGCACTAGAAATGTGGCGTACGCGTGACATTGTCGCCATGCTGAGGACGCGGACGTCGCCAGTGCAACGATGTGTGAGTTAGGCGAACGATGCGACGCATTTGTCTAATTTTATCTGCGCAGCATTGAGCGTAGGTAAATGTGTTTGCGTGATTGCGTAGAACTATAATTATGTTTGTATGTGTAGTAAGGCGGCGAAATGCGTTGTGTATAGTTTGAAGTGGTACACAGCATTTCTAATGCCTTATATTATTAGGATTTCTGTAGTCCCAACTATATAATATTATATACAGTAGTATGTTGGCAACCCTATCACCCCCATAGAGACATCGAATCTTTTCCGCTCGAACGTTTTTACTATCTCTCCCAGGTTACAACATTCCCAGATAACGCCCTTGAATAGCCGCGGGCGCTATCAGAGCCCCGTGGTTGCCGCGCAACAGTTGCCATGGCAACCGCGCCATGTTTGATTCCTCACAGATTATATTTTACTAGGTATACACTATACATATACCTACACACTTTGTTGACGACGCAACGCCTACTTAAATCCTTTGAACGCTTTCGAAGCTTTTCTAAAGGTAGGTAATTCTTTTTATAATTATTTTTTTCAATTGATATATCAATAGAGTCGATATTAAAATAAATAATAAAAATTCAGTCTAATCCTTGTTGACGAGTGACTACGTAACGCCTAACGCCTACTGAAGAAATCCTTTGTAGTACGGTTTCAATCTTTCCTATAATAATTCTTTTCAATATTTTCAAGTTATATAATTAGGTATTATACCTACGCGCAGAAGACCGACAATTTTTTTTGAATTATACTTCTTTATGAGACAAGTATAAATTTAAAATTTATAAAACCCCCGACATTCGCCATTTTGTGGCGGCGGCCATGTTGGATTTGCAATAATGCTATTCTACTAGCCAAGCCCTTTCATTTGATACCCATATTAAGGGAGTTGTGAAAAAATATGTAATCCGCCATTTTGTAGCGGCGGCCATCTTGGACCGATTTTCATCAAACATAGCTAACAACACTCTCGACTAATTCACCTTTCAAACAAAAAAAACCGCATTCAAATCGGTCCACCCGTTTGAGCGCCACAGGGGAACAGACAGATACACACACACACACACAGACACACACACACATATACACACACAGACACATCAAACTTATAACACCCCGTTGTTTTTGCGTCGGGGGTTAAAAATGATGAGAGTTAAGATGCGCGTGCACAGGGTGACACGAAAAACAACATGTCGTTAGCAACGTCTGACTGTCAGACTCCAGACAGTCAGGAGGTTAGCGAGTTAGAGATCAAATTGAAGTTGCTCGCAACCTCTCGACTGTCAGACGCTTTGCAAACAAACACTAGATGGCGCGACAGACGGCCCTCCGTCTGTCGCGCCATCTAGTGTCTGGTTGTAGTTAATTATTTGCATTAATTATAACTTCTTACGCGTGTACATAATTAAGGAAATACACACACCACCCCTTTTTTCTCTTTTAAAATAGGTATAGACTACACTAGGCCGATAGTTTTCAATAAAGATGAAGGACGAAAAACAAAATAATACTGTAGTAGGTGAGCGCATAGCCTTAACTTTTCCAACATATGACTGCTTTCTCACACCAGACCTATTCTCATATTAAATTAAACGGTCGCCGCCACATTGTATCTTCCACTTTGTTTTCCTCTCGCAAATAGTTTTCCGAGCATAAAAAAGAGCAATATAAAAGTTAATGTGAACAAATGCTGTTTCTAGTAGCGTGAACACATCTTTATTAGGGGCCCGGGGTGCTTACAAACAAGACGATAATGGTTATTTATGTTGCGTACGCGGCAAGTTGGGGATTACGGTAGAGACGCAAGTTTTAATAACCGAGCGCTGCGCCGAGCCGCAGGCGAGAGGTTTAAATAGCGCCGGGAGTTTTAAATACACAGAGTCGCACGTGTATAACTCCCGGTTCGTAAGTCTAGCGCTGACCTTCAAGTGCGCGCAGCGTCGTACGAGTGAGCAGGACACAGTACGATTGGAGAGCCAATCAGCGTTTACGAGAGATCCGCGAGAGCTAATCAGTGCTTACGAACGATTCCTACGCCCTCCCCGCGACCCCCTCACACCCCGAGATACCTCATTTTCGCCTTCTGCGCATTGAAGGTCAACGCTAGACTTATTTGCCGTTACTCGTATCGTTACGACCACGGGAGTGCTGTGTAGGTACCACTTCAAACTATACAGAACGCATGTCGCCGCCTTACTACATAGACAAACATAGTTATACGAAATCACGCAAACACATTTACGCTCAATGTTGTGCAGACAGAATTAAGCCGTAAGATTAGCGAGTTAAGGTTGCAAATGCGTCGCATCGTTCGCTTACCTCACACATCGCTGTATCTGTTCGCTTACCTCACGCATCTACCGTCGACGTCCTCGCCTACAGCGCGACAACAAGGTCACGCGTACACCACACTTCTAAGCAGTGAGGTGTAATAAATATAGAGTAGAAGCGTCATAAATACTGTTCTCAGAAAAACGTAACCACTTTTGAGTTTCAAAGACGTAGCTTTGAAACTGACAAATACGCCAAGTAAACTTTGAGTAAACTATATTTTTCTCGTTTCTTCTGCCCTCAAACTAATTACGTTAGAATAGGACAAGACATTGCAATTAGACAAACGATTAGAGTTACCAGTATCTATACTAATAAATAAAATTGAAGTGTCTGTCTGTAATATCGAAATAACTACCTCATATTAAGCTCATATGGTTATTTGAACGACACCATAACCGAATCACACGTTTTTAAAATTTTTGTCTGTCTGTCTGTCTGTCTGTCTGTCTGTCTGTCTGTCTGTCTGTCTGTTTGAACGGGCTAATCTTCGGAACGGCTGAACCGATTTTGACGGGACTTTCACATACAAGTAGAGAATTAGTCAGGGAGTAACATAGGCTACTTTTTTAACCGACTTTCAAAAAAGGAGGAGTTGTGTTTTTCTACCTATGTACACCGATATCTCCGAGATTTCTGAACCGATTTGCGTAATTTTTTTTTAATCGATAGAGAAACATTGCGACACTGTCCTACAAAAAATTTAGATTCCAACTCCTCAATCCTGATACTGTAGGGGGGGAACCCCAAAACTAATGGGATTTAGATCCACACGGGACCTAAATCCACACGGGCGAAGCCGTGGGCATCATCTAGTCAGGAATAATTTCCCACAAAAGAACGATTTCCCCCAAAAAATATTTGAGTTTATGAGATTTAATAATTATATTAGATTTAATAAAATTTTCAATATAAACCATATAGAACTAAATAAGGATTACTAATAGGAAAAAAATATTTAAATGCGTGAACGTAAACAAATTTATTTAAATCTCTCATCTATCTATCTATACTATACTATTACTATACTTACTATACTAATAAATAAAATTGAAGTGTCTGTCTGTAATTTCGAAATAACTACCTCATATTAAGCTCATATGGTTATTTGAACGGTACCATAACCGAATCATACGTTTTTAAAATTTTTGTCTGTCTGTCTGTCTGTTTGAACGGGCTAATCTTCGGAACGGCTGAACCGATTTTGACGGGACTTTCACATACAAGTAGAGAATTAACCAGGGAGTAACATAGGCTACTTTTTTAACCGACTTTCAAAAAAGGAGGAGTTGTGTTTTTCTACCTATGTACACCGATATCTCCGAGATTTCTGAACCGATTTGCGTAATTTCTTTTTAAATCGATAGAAAAATATTGCGACAATGTCCTATACAACATTTGAATTCCAACTCCTCAATCCTGATGCTGTAGGGGACCTGATCCCAAAACTAATGGGATTTAGGAACTGTCGGTTATTTATATTGATATTGGGGGTACCAATTAAAGACTTTATCGTTGAATGAACTCGAGTATGTACATATCCAACTCCTCAACCCTGATGCTGTAAGGAATTGCATTCCGAAATCGTAGGGATCCCACGGAATATTTCTGTTTTCAGGATGGGTTACTACAGATAGGCTACTTTTTGTTCTGGAAAATCAAAAGTTCCCACGGGATTTTTAAAAACCTAAATCCACACGGGCGAAGCCATGGGCATCATTTAGTACTAATAATAAAACTGTAACTGGTCCAATTCTGTACATTAAAGATATTTTGAAAATTTTTGAACCAAGCAAAAATATTAGTTACATATGGGTACGTTTATGTTAGTAACTTCATACATAAGAATGATCACTAGGTATGTATATGTATACTAATATCTTTCTGAATGTTTGTAAATTACTATAGTGAAAAAATTACCAAAATCGGTTCATTGGTTTTTGAAATAATCACGAACATACGGCTTAGTAAGAAATCATTATACCTACTTCTAACTATTTTATAATGACTCAGTATGATCACATAAATTACTGATTTACTTACGTTTGCCTTATAGGTACATACATACGTTCATCATTCGCTTTTTCATTCACTAATTTCCCAACAATGTAGGGAAAATCAAAATAGTTTTTACTGGCAACACTTATAGTAAAAATAATGCGCGGTAAATTTATGTTTTTATTACGTGTTGTTTTGGATAATCGGAATTAAATAAAACAAACTTACTTGTGAAAAGTAACACCAGTTGCTTTATTATCTTTTTCTGACCGTGACGAACAAATTTTAACAACACATTTCACCATCTTGACAAATTGTGTGGCAAGTAACAGTTACGTTCGTGTTCACTCGGACGTCGGGCTGGCAACTGAAGTCGTAGGTGCCCATTGACATATGCGAAGTAGCGATGAGTCGGTGCTTTAGAATGCTGATCTAGTTAAGGTAAAACATCATTGCTTCTAAGTGCGTATTATTCAGAGTTCTGTGGTAACAACTGAAGTTGTGAACCTGTGGGGCCTCCTGATACAAGTATTTAAATATACTTACAAGGAGGTCCCAGCCTCAGTAAGATTATGTACCTATACAATGTTATTGGAATAATAATAATAATAATAATAAAAACAACGTTTTTCGATAAACATAAAAAAACTATACAGTATCAGGAGAACGCTCTCAGAAACGAAGACAGGTGATACTACTGATGATTACTGCTAACATACTATAAAAACAAAACCTACTACCTACGTACCTACCTACCTACGGCTTTGCCAGTAGGGTGGTAACTAAAGACACGGCTGAAGCCGCCCACCAGACCAGACCAGAGACAACTTAGAAATTATAAATTCCTACATTGCCACTGCCGGGAATCGAACCCGGGACCTTCCACTTACAGGACCACAATGCTCACCACTGCGCCAGTGATATACAAATATTACAGAGTAACGAGATAGGTACCTCGAAAGGCTTTTGTGAAGTTTGTACACGGAATTCTAAAAATACACATCCATCCCACCTTCGAGCTTTGTGCGAATCGATACGGCAACGCTTTTCAAATATCTACCTTAAATTCTAGGTGATATAGTTCATTTTCAATTGGTAGTCGCTCGCTTCAGTAATACTTGGCCGTAGAGATTTATCTGAACAATAGAGCGGCAATGAGGAATATTTTCAGACGACTCCAGAGTCACCAGCATAGCTCAACGAGTTGCGAGCTGAAGTAACAATAGCCTTTGAAGAAACGATAGACTTTGGGGTCCCGAGGTCTTGGATCCCTGGAATTGCGTCCTTGCACTAGAAAGCGCAGCGTTTGCAGACCCCCAGGTGCATCGACAATCAGTTGAGTCGCAGGGAACCCCAGCATATGTTAGTCCCTACAAGAGACTTATGCCCAGCTGTGTGTGTGTGTATAAATGACGCAAAATCGTAAAATTAGCAATTTGTTTGTGGTCGTTTATGTGCTTAAAGGCGCCTCTACACGTTGGCCAACATGATGGCGGATATGTTGGAAGGTGTTGGGCGAGGAGTTTGTGTTCGCGTCCACACGATGGAAGGTCGTTCAGTACGCTCCGGTTAGGGCCAATGTGCGGACGTATTTACTACATTGAATATTGAGACGTTAACAGCTGCTGCGGTTTAATTATTCACAGCATACCGCAACTACGTGAATGTGTATACGAAAATTGTATTTTTTTATTTTTGTGATTTTATTTCTTGGGTTCCACAAACAATTTTGGCTTAG
This sequence comes from Melanargia galathea, assembly GCA_920104075.1. Lineage (NCBI taxonomy): Eukaryota > Metazoa > Arthropoda > Insecta > Lepidoptera > Nymphalidae > Melanargia > Melanargia galathea. The sequence goes on from OV049868.1 coordinate 16,868,712, forward strand.
TAGGGCTCTATAAAGCAAAAAGTTTCTTCATTGGTCATTATCACTGCCATTTTGTGCACATTATACTAGTTACGACGCGTGAATATAAAATTTAAAAGACGTGCATGCGTGCAATCACTCTGAGAGCTCGTAGCAAACTGAACTTGCCTCCAACGTGTGGATGGTGCGGCCAAACTCTGTCCCAAACCCTTTGATGTACCGACACGAAATGGATCTCGCGCCAACTTGCTGGCCATCGTTCCAATACCTTCCAACTTCCGCTCTACACGTTGGGCCAACATATTGGGCCATAAGATGGGCCAGCATGTTGGCGAACGTGTGGATGAGCAGTAAAAGACACTACCGGAATATATTCTGGGGATGTCTCTTAACAAGTTCAAAGTTTTTATAAAATGCAAATGTTGTAAAATCTTATTACAATGTACAACATTACCTTATACAATGGGAATAATATGCTTTAGTAAGTAGATAATTGTTCTAGTACTTAGTCGAAGTGATTGAGTGAGTGAGTGAAAAATTGTGAGAGGGTGATAATAAAAATAAGATCCGGCTGAGATTCTGGTGAGCTTGGGCTCTTCTCAGGCCAGGGCGCGTTTAAAGCTCTCGTAAGCTTAATTGTTTAGAAGTGGTAAATAATTTTCACCATTATCACAAAAAAAAAATCTATTGGCATTATAAAAGTGTACAGTAAAACCGTAAACGTAAACAGTAAAAACTATACCGAATTTGAAAAATAAATAAATCTGATTCCTAAATCAATCCTCCTATCCTTTCCTACAATCCTTACCAATTTTTACGGTCTTAGTTTACTTTGTCCTATCTGCTACAAATACAGATTTTAAATATCTATTCAGCATAACTCAAATATCTACCACAACTTCGTATCATTTCCAACTGACATTTGCATATAGTGCAATGAAAAGCTATTCAAAGAAGAGGGGGTATAATTTCTCTTAGTATTCAAATGCTATATTATACGTTAATATTTCACATATTATACACTGCAAAATCTACCATAGCTCTATCTAACCAAAGTGCATTTTCACTTGACATTTACATACAGTGTTAACAATTGGCGGTGTAAAATTCATTTTCAATTTGAAATTTCCTCGACCCGGTGATATTTAAACAATCTGAGAGGCTAAAGGATTATTTAACGAGCTTCTGGCTTTGTAGGGAAGTAGGTTCAAGTCCGAATGTTTAATACTGAAAATGCCTAATGGATTCTTGCAGGTGCGGTATTTTTAGTATACTGCAGTCTCTAGAGCATTACAAAGGAATAAAATAAAATCAATATCGAAACTTTGAAGTCTCGTAGATCATAATTTAGTGGCCAGCCATAAATTACGTCACCCAAATTTCATGATTTTTTATCCCCTCCCCTGTCCTTGTGGCTGGTCATTTTTGTGTTAGAGTGCAGAAAGCGCGGGGCAAGCAGCTAGTGGCGCAATCTATTATGTCTATCCGAAACTAACTAATATTTTAGTTTAGTCGCTTGGGCGTCGCTTCTCGATTTTTTCGTAGATATATAAAATATAGCCTATGTCACCCGGACCATAACATTGACACCTCATTCATTAAAATCGGCCCAGTAATTCAGGCGATAAAAAAATTGGTTGTCTGTACAACCAATTTTTTTATACAGTATAGGTAGATTTATTCAAAGTTCAAATTATTTATTCAGAAAAATAAATAAGTACCTACGTAACTTATTTACGTACATCTAAATAAATATGAGTTTTATTTTTAGAGCTAGAAAAACATTCGTCACAAAATGGACGCGATAAAAATAAACAGATCGAAAATTGAATTGGACATCGGGGCCGGTCCCTCAAAGCTCCGGACACGGTCCGAACAAATTTCACATTCATTTCCAATGTTTATTTATCTTTCCAACTTTATGTGTTTTTTGAAATGTTTATTTCATATAGGTACTTTTTTGGAGTTCCATAGTGAAACAGATTGAGGGAGCTGTGCTCGGAGCTAAGATAATCTATACTAATATAATAAAGCGGAAGAGTTTGTTTGTTTGAACGCGCTAATCTCTGGAAGTACCAGTCGGATTTGAAAAATTCTTTTTGCATATGGTAGTACAATTTTCCGGGAAGGTTATAGGCTATTTAGCATCCCTAAAATCCTCCCCTAAGGGGGTAAAATGGGGGTAGAAAGTTTGTATGAAAGTCCTATGTTTTTAAAGTTACAGACCTGAGAATCGGCATTTAGATTATTAGTTTTAAATAATATAAACCTGTGTATTTTATTCTGAAAAATCTTCCCTTAAGGGTGGTAAAATAGGGGTTGAAAGTTTTTATGTTAAGTTTTAATTATTGTTATTATCAACTTGAAATTTGGAAAGTAGGTTCATTCTAGGGCTTAGATATCAGCCTAGAAAAGATTTCACGAAAATCCTCCCCTAAGGGGGTAAAATCGGGGTAGAAAGGTTATATGAAAGTTCTATGTTTTTGAAGTTACAGATATGAAAATAGGCACTTAGATTATAAATTTTAAATAATAAAAACCTGTATAAGTTGTTCTGGAAAATCTCCCCTTAAGGGTGGTAAAAAAGGGGATGAAAAATTTTTTATGTGAAGTTTTAGTTATTGTTATTATTAACTTGAAATTTGGAAGTTAGGTTCTTTCTAGGGGGTAGGCATAAGCTAAGAAAAATTTGACGAAAATCCACCCCAAGGGGGTTAAAATGGTTTCTTTTCGACATATTATTATCATCGGACATTTAACTATAGATTGACGTGATTTTTTGCAGTTACATTTTTTTAGTTGAGGACCTGGAAAGTGACAGGCTACTATTTTGTCCCGAGGAAACAAAGGGTTCCCGTTTAAAATTTTATAACGCGGACGAAGTCGCGGGCAACAGCTAGTGTAATATATAGCTCGGAGTTTCGATACGCCGTCAAATCTGTATGCTTACATTTTACATAGTGGCAACGATGATCGAAATTCGAGTATCGACACACAATGACTTCAGAGCAAAATGAACCCAAAAACTCTTATTTTAACGTTTCATATTCAATAGTTCGAATATTTTACAACATTTCTGCTTAGGGCGCTGGCTGTTTTCGAATGCTGAATGTATTGGCGAACTCAAATCTTAATGTAAGCTATTTTAGGTCCATTTTACTCTGAAGTCATTGTGATTCAGAAAAGAAAACCGCAAAAAAAAACAAAGTATCTATCAGGCCACTGCAGTTGAATGCGAGCGGCACAGGACCGCGACGTGTGGATATTCCGACAAGAGACCCATGTCCAGCAATGGATGTCTATTAGTTAGCAACGACGTAGTAGGTGAAACAAGGAAACTTAATGCAGGTAGACTTCATGGTGGGGTGCTAGCCTGCTGGTCCTCTTAGATACGTCCGAGGGGAAGAGCAGTATTCAGGCCGGTGCGCCCCGGTAACATGGTTAATAATTTTCCTACGGGGATATTGTTAGCCATGGCCAAGGACCTAGCGAAGGGAGGTTTCTCTGTGTGTCCCTCTGATTAGCAGAGGGCACTGCGGATGAAACTGGGGGTGAGACACCCCGGGGCGGGGGGCAGCAATGCCCATCGCAGGAGGAAGAAAAACTCGTTAAAAATTACGGGAGGGCACGAGCCTCTGGAGGGACAGCCCAGAGGCGAGCGGGAGCCCCGGCTGGGGCGGCTGCCGGATGCCTGGGATGCATAATTTGGGTTCCCCAGGCGTCCAGCACAGACAGCATGAGGGTCATGCCGTGGTGGTTTTTAGTGGGTCCCCCCCCATTCCCTCATGTGGGGGGAGTCCCACATAACCTTCGTTCTGCCGCAGAATGGGGGTATCTATAAAAGGTTTTCCACCACGTCCAAAAAAAAGGTAGACTTCATGGTAAGTGTAATTAAATAGGTATTAATAGCGTAACAGTCGTCGGACGTGGATCGAAAACCGAAAGGTCGAGCGACGGTTCAAACCACACGAGTAGTAAATCTACAGAGGGGAAGCTTCCACAAGCGGCCCGCTGTAGGTATACTCACACAAACACACTCACCAACCGTTCACGGACGCACGCTCGTTCAACTAACCGGTACAGTTGGTGACAAACAATGCGCATATGTGTGAGTGTACTTACAGCGGGCCGCTTGTAGAAGCTTCCCCTCTGTAGGTACTCTGTGGTTCAAACCCTACCCGTTACACTATTGTCGTACCCACCCCTAACATATGCGTCCACTTATTTGGAGGGGAAAGGATAATATTAGTCATGTCCATCATGGCTAATATTCTTTTTAAGAAAAATTAAACCAACTTCGGTCCAGTAATCTCAGAAATCGGTGTACTACCAATCAAAAATATTATTGACATAATATGGATACATTTTATGCGTGTAACTTCGTACATAAGAATGATAACTATTTAGGTGTGTTAATATAAAAACCTTTCTGAAAGTGTGTAGATTACGAAGTAAAAAAAAAATCATCAAAATCGGTTCATTGGTTTAATAATCACGAGCATAAGTACATACGGATCGAATAGAGAAAGAAACTCCTTTTTTGAATTCGGTTAAAAAAAATTGTACAGCCTGTACTTTCCACCGGCCCATTCCCCTAGAGGGGGTGATAATACGTCCCAGGCCATCCCCGTGACAAATTACGTCCCATTTTAACTTTGTATCCCCGCGTCCCTGGGGACCCACGTATAAAGGTTTAAACGTAAACAAGTTTCTCCACGGATGCTTGGCCATTGATAGAAATAGAAGCTTTGCGGAGTTTCGTAAAGGCATAAACAACTCGCTTAAAGTAAGTAACTTTGTTTCCAATTTGTTGGATTGGTCAAATTATGATACGGATAAACTTACTTATCTAATGTTCTGTGCGGCTTAAGGCTGTACCATCAAAAAGATGGTCCAATCGGTTTTGTTTGGAAGATTTTGTGCATCCAAACTTTGATTATTTACATACTAGAGGACCCGGCAGACGTCGTCCTGCCCGCTATTAGCGCCACCTACCGGGTCCAATTTTTCTACTTATAAACCTTCCTCTTGAATCACTCTATCTATTAAAAAAAACCGCATCAAAATCCGTTGCGTAGTTTTAAAGATTTAAGCATACATAGGGACATAGGGACATAGGGATATAGGGACAGAGAAAACGACTTTGTTTTATACTATGTAGTGATTAATGTAAATAATTAAAAGGCTAAAGGCGGCTAAAGGTTTTGAGTCCGGTCGGTTTTGTTTGGTTTGGAGATTATGTGCATCCAAACTTTGATTATTTACATGTTAATAATCAAAGCTCCAAACTACTTAATGTTCTCTGTGGCTAAAGGTTTTGAGTCCGGTCGGTTTTGTTTGGTTTGGAGATTTTTTGCATCCAAACTGTGACTATTTACATGTTAATAATCAAAGCATCCAAACTACCTAATGTTCTCTGCGGCTAAAGGTTTTGAGTCCGGTCGGTTTTGTTTGGTTTGGAGATTTTTTGCATCCAAACTGTGACTATTTACATGTTAATAATCAAAGCATCCAAACTACCTAATGTTCTCTGCGGCTAAAGGTTTTGAGTCCGGTCGGTTTTGTTTGGTTTGGAGATTTTCTTATTTACATGTAAATAATCAAAGTTTGGAAAACAGTCAAATAAGCTGTGTAAGCAGTGTTCTATTGAAGCAACCACGCAGCCACAAAATTGCCACGGCTGAAACCTACCACCAGACCAAACGAGGCCTGACTGTAAATCTATACTAATAAATAAAATTGAAGTGTCTGTCTGTAATATCGAAATAACTACCTCATATTAAGCTCATATGGTTATTTGAACGATACTATAACCGAATCACACGTTTTTAAAATTTTTGTCTGTCTGTCTGTCTGTCTGTCTGTCTGTCTGTCTATCTGTCTGTCTGTCTGTCTGTTTGAACGGGCTAATCTTTGGAACGGCTGAACCGATTTTGACGGGACTTTCACATACAAGTAGAGAATTAACCAGGGAGTAACATAGGCTACTTTTTTAACCGACTTTCAAAAAAGGAGGAGTTGTGTTTTTCTACCTATGTACACCGATATCTCCGAGATTTCTCAACCGATTTGCGTAATTTTTTTTTTAATCGATAGAGAAACATTGCGACACTGTCCTACAAAAAATTTGGATTCCAACTCCTCAATCCTGATGCTGTAGGGGATCTGATCCCCAACACTAATGGGATTTAGGCACTGTCGGTTATTTAAATTGATATTGGGGATACCAATTAAAGACTTTATTGTTGAATGACCTCGAGTAGGTACATGTCCAACTCCTCAACCCTGATGCTGTAAGGAATTGCATTCCGAAATCGTAAGGATCCCACGGAATTTTTCCGTTTTGTGGACGGGTTACTACTTACTACAGATAGGCTACTTTTTGTTCTGGAAAATCAAAGTTCCCACGAGATTTTTACAAACCTAAATACACACGGGCGAAGCCGTGGGCATCATCTAGTAAAAAATAAATAAAATAAATATTCACACATACACACACGGTCGTCTGTTCCTAAAGTAGGCAACTTAATGCCTGTGTTATAGGTAACAACCGACTGATATACATATTTACATATGTACAATATAGATATATATATTTTTTTATTAATATATAGTATAGTATATACATAATACATACTTATATACTTACATAAATACACCCAGACTCAGGGCGGGAATCGAACCCGCAACCCCGGAGCGGAAAGCAGGGTCACTGCCAACCGCGCCAACGGGTCAGTCACTGTGTTGGCGGCGCGGCGCGGGCGGGGAGAATTTCGCAGGAAATATTTTTCGCGCATCCATACGCGTAACGCGCGTAGGCGACTCCATTGACTCTATGAGTACACAGCATCAGATATCAGGAGGAAATATCAAAACGCGCGATAATAATAATCGTAGCACGTTTGACGTCAACAACTTAAGTACAGTATAACGAGCTATAACGCAGGGTTGTCGCTTAGCACTGAAAAATCTTCTCTACCCATATACAGGGTGTAAGTGACATCTTAACGAAAACTTTGAGATAAAATTGCATTTTATGTGTTATGTAAAATTACTGTAATCGTTTATCTCACAAATGATTGGTTTAAGATATTGCAATTTTTGAGCGCGCAATGTATTGTATACAAGACGATCACAACGCTCCGCGCAAAATGAAGGCGCCGCCGCGGCCCGTACTGCGCGCCTTCTACTATGTATATTGTAGATATTTTTAATGTACATTGCTGTTTTATGTGAAAATAATGAAATAATTACTTTTTCACTTATAATTGCATTGAGACAGATAGTAATAATGATTTTATACAGTGCTGAGTTAAAAAATCGATTGAAAAAAAACGCAAATTTCATGAAAAATCCGATGAAAAATTTTACCGCTGGGGACGCTAGAATCATGTGCTGAATTCGTGGGATGCGTTTTAGGTAACATGTCCCTTACACCCTTTATAAATTGAAATAATATGGCCAATTATTACGAATTACATGCATCCTCCTGAAAGATGAATTGCATTAGTAGTTTTAGGCAGTGTCCCCATTAGGCGAACAGTGGGCGGCTAAATATATCTGTCTATAGCTGTAGCTACAGATTTAGGTTTTTTCAAAATCCCGTGGCGGATTTTTCCAGGATAAAAACTAGCCTATATATTGTTAGGTCAGGGCATAATCTATCTCTATTTAAAATTTCAGCTAAATCGGTTCTGTAGCTGCGGCGTTAAAGAGTAATAATCACACACAAACTTTCGCCTTTATAATATTAGTGTGATTTTGATTATTTTTTTCAGCCGTTCAAACATTTTATAAAGTGATACTGAATATTCACCTATTTTCAATGATTGCCAACTACCCTATTATTTACAGAAACTTAAAACTAGAGCTACGAGATTTTCTATGCGGGATCGGATTCCCTGGTGACAGCCCTAATGCGACCGCTATTTAGGACGCCGCTGTGTCGAAGTCGTTGGCGTATTTGCAAGGATTTTCCTTGTTAGGGTGACCACGTTATTACAAATTGTGTAAATTACTAGATTTTCCCCGCGTGGATTAAGGTTTTTAAAAATCCCGTAGGAGCCCAATCTTTTCCTGGGTCAAAAAGTATCCTTTGTCCATCTATACTAATATAATAAAGCGGAAGAGTTTGTTTGTTTGTTTGTTTGTTTGTTTGAACGCGCTAATCTCTGGAAGTACCTGTCGGATTTGAAAAATTCTTTTTGCATTTGGGAGTCCAATTTTTGGGGCAGGTTATAGGCTATTTAATATCCCTAAAATCCTCCCCTAAGGGGATAAAATGGGGGTAGAAAGTTTGTATGAAAGTCCTATGTTTTTAAAGTTACAGACCTGAAAATCGGCATTTATATTATTAGTTTTAAATAATAAAAAACTGTATATTTTATTTTAAAAAATCTTCCCTTAAGGGTGGTAAAATAGGGGGTGAAAGTTTTAATGGGAAGTTTTAATTATGTTATTGTTATTATCAACTTGAAATTTGGAAAGTAGGTTCATTCTAAGGCTTAGATATCAGCCTAGAAAAGATTTCACGAAAATCCTCCCCTAAGGGGGTAAAATGGGGGTAGAAAGTTTGTATGAAAGTCCTATGTTTTTAAAGTTACAGACCTGAAAATCGGCATTTCGATTATTAGTTTTAAACAATAAAAAGCTGTATATTTTATTTTGAAAAAACTTCCCTTAAGGGTGGTAAAATAGGGGATGAAAGTTTTAATGGGAATTTTTAATTTATATTATTGTTATTATCAACTTGAAATTTGGTAGGTAGGTTCATTCTAGGGTTTAGATATCAGCCTAGAAAAGATTTCACGAAAATCCTCTAATTGGGGGTAAAATGGGGGTAGGAAGGTTATATTTTTGAAGTTATGTTGTGTTTAGTTCAAGTGCTTAGTGAAAGTGTTTAGTGCTAGTATTTAGTGCCAGTGTTTAGTGCAAGTGTTTAGTGAAAGTGTTTAGATTCAGTATTTAGTGCAAGTGATAGCGCAAGTGTTTAGGCCAGTGTTTAGTGCAAGTGTTTAGTGCAAGTGCTTAGTGCAAGTGTTTAGTGCCAGTGTTTAGTGCAAGTGTTTAGTGCAAGTGTTTAGTGTAAGTGTTTAGTTCAAGTGTTTAGTACCAGTGTTTAGTGCAAGTGATTAGTGCCAGTGTTTAGTGCAAGTGATAGTGCACGTGTTTAGTGCCGGTGTTTAGTTCAAGTCCAGTATTTAGTGCAAGTGATAGTACCAGTGTTTAGTTCAAGTGTTTAGTGCAAGTGTTTAGTTCAAGTGTTTAGTGCAAGTGATTAGTGCCAGTGTTTAGTGCCAGTGATAGTGCAAGTGTTTAGTGCCAGTGTTTAGTTCAAGTGATTAGTGCCAGTATTTAGTGCAAGTGATAGTGCCAGTGTTTAGTTCAAGTGTTTAGTGCAAGTGATAGTGCAAGTATTTAGTGCCAGTGCTTAGTGTCAGTGTTTAGTGCAAGTGTTTAGTGCCAGTGTTTAGTGCAACTGATAGTGCAAGTGTTTAGTGCCAGTGTTAGTTCAAGTTATTAGTGTCAGTATTTAGTGCAAGTGATAGTGCAAGTGTTTAGTACAAGTGATAGTGCAAGTATTTAGTGTCAGTGTTTAGTGCAAGTGATAGTGCAAGTATTTAGTGCCAGTGCTTAGTGCCAGTGTTTAGTGCAAGTGTTTAGTGCCAGTGTTTAGTGCAAGTGATAGTGCAAGTGTTTAGTACAAGTGATAGTGCAAGTATTTAGTGTCAGTGTTTAGTGCAAGTGATAGTGCAAGTATTTAGTACCAGTGTATAGTTCAAGTGTTTAGTGCAAGTGTTTAGTTCAAGTGTTTAGTGCAAGTGATTAGTGCCAGTGTTTAGTGCCAGTGATAGTGCAAGTGTTTAGTGCCAGTGTTTAGTTCAAGTGATTAGTGCCAGTACTTAGTGCAAGTGATAGTGCCAGTGTTTAGTTCAAGTGTTGAGTGCAAGTGATAGTGCAAGTATTTAGTGCCAGTGCTTAGTGTCAGTGTTTAGTGCAAGTGTTTAGTGCCAGTGTTTAGTGCAACTGATAGTGCAAGTGTTTAGTGCCAGTGTTAGTTCAAGTTATTAGTGTCAGTATTTAGTTCAAGTGATTAGTGCCAGTATTTAGTGCAAGTGATAGTGCCAGTGTTTAGTTCAAGTGTTTAGTGCAAGTGATAGTGCAAGTATTTAGTGCCAGTGCTTAGTGTCAGTGTTTAGTGCAAGTGTTTAGTGCCAGTGTTTAGTGCAACTGATAGTGCAAGTGTTTAGTGCCAGTGTTAGTTCAAGTTATTAGTGTCAGTATTTAGTGCAAGTGATAGTGCAAGTGTTTAGTACAAGTGATAGTGCAAGTATTTAGTGTCAGTGTTTAGTGCAAGTGATAGTGCAAGTATTTAGTGCCAGTGCTTAGTGCCAGTGTTTAGTGCAAGTGTTTAGTGCCAGTGTTTAGTGCAAGTGATAGTGCAAGTGTTTAGTACAAGTGATAGTGCAAGTATTTAGTGTCAGTGTTTAGTGCAAGTGATAGTGCAAGTATTTAGTACCAGTGTATAGTTCAAGTGTTTAGTGCAAGTGTTTAGTTCAAGTGTTTAGTGCAAGTGATTAGTGCCAGTGTTTAGTGCCAGTAATAGTGCAAGTGTTTAGTGCCAGTGTTTAGTTCAAGTGATTAGTGCCAGTACTTAGTGCAAGTGATAGTGCCAGTGTTTAGTTCAAGTGTTTAGTGCAAGTGATAGTGCAAGTATTTAGTGCCAGTGCTTAGTGTCAGTGTTTAGTGCAAGTGTTTAGTGCCAGTGTTTAGTGCAACTGATAGTGCAAGTGTTTAGTGCCAGTGTTAGTTCAAGTTATTAGTGTCAGTATTTAGTGCAAGTGATAGTGCAAGTGTTTAGTACAAGTGATAGTGCAAGTATTTAGTGTCAGTGTTTAGTGCAAGTGATAGTGCAAGTATTTAGTGCCAGTGCTTAGTGCCAGTGTTTAGTGCAAGTGTTTAGTGCCAGTGTTTAGTGCAAGTGATAGTGCAAGTGTTTAGTACAAGTGATAGTGCAAGTATTTAGTGTCAGTGTTTAGTGCAAGTGATAGTGCAAGTATTTAGTACCAGTGTATAGTTCAAGTGTTTAGTGCAAGTGTTTAGTTCAAGTGTTTAGTGCAAGTGATTAGTGCCAGTGTTTAGTGCCAGTAATAGTGCAAGTGTTTAGTGCCAGTGTTTAGTTCAAGTGATTAGTGCCAGTACTTAGTGCAAGTGATAGTGCCAGTGTTTAGTTCAAGTGTTTAGTGCAAGTGATAGTGCAAGTATTTAGTGCCAGTGCTTAGTGTCAGTGTTTAGTGCAAGTGTTTAGTGCCAGTGTTTAGTGCAACTGATAGTGCAAGTGTTTAGTACAAGTGATAGTGCAAGTATTTAGTGTCAGTGTTTAGTGCAAGTGATAGTGCAAGTATTTAGTACCAGTGTATAGTTCAAGTGTTTAGTGCAAGTGTTTAGTTCAAGTGTTTAGTGCAAGTGATTAGTGCCAGTGTTTAGTGCCAGTAATAGTGCAAGTGTTTAGTGCCAGTGTTTAGTTCAAGTGATTAGTGCCAGTACTTAGTGCAAGTGATAGTGCCAGTGTTTAGTTCAAGTGTTTAGTGCAAGTGATAGTGCAAGTATTTAGTGCCAGTGCTTAGTGTCAGTGTTTAGTGCAAGTGTTTAGTGCCAGTGTTTAGTGCAACTGATAGTGCAAGTGTTTAGTGCCAGTGTTAGTTCAAGTTATTAGTGTCAGTATTTAGTGCAAGTGATAGTGCAAGTGTTTAGTACAAGTGATAGTGCAAGTATTTAGTGTCAGTGTTTAGTGCAAGTGATAGTGCAAGTATTTAGTGCCAGTGCTTAGTGCCAGTGTTTAGTGCAAGTGTTTAGTGCCAGTGTTTAGTGCAAGTGATAGTGCAAGTGTTTAGTACAAGTGATAGTGCAAGTATTTAGTGTCAGTGTTTAGTGCAAGTGATAGTGCAAGTATTTAGTACCAGTGTATAGTTCAAGTGTTTAGTGCAAGTGTTTAGTTCAAGTGTTTAGTGCAAGTGATTAGTGCCAGTGTTTAGTGCCAGTAATAGTGCAAGTGTTTAGTGCCAGTGTTTAGTTCAAGTGATTAGTGCCAGTACTTAGTGCAAGTGATAGTGCCAGTGTTTAGTTCAAGTGTTTAGTGCAAGTGATAGTGCAAGTATTTAGTGCCAGTGCTTAGTGTCAGTGTTTAGTGCAAGTGTTTAGTGCCAGTGTTTAGTGCAACTGATAGTGCAAGTGTTTAGTGCCAGTGTTAGTTCAAGTTATTAGTGTCAGTATTTAGTGCAAGTGATAGTGCAATTATTTAGTGTCAGTGTTTAGTGCAAGTGATAGTGCAAGTATTTAGTGCCAGTACTTAGTGCCAGTGTTTAGTGCAAGTGTTTAGTGCCAGTGTTTAGTGCAGCTGATAGTGCAAGTGTTTAGTGCCAGTGTTAGTTCAAGTTATTAGTGTCAGTATTTAGTGCAAGTGATAGTGCAAGTGTTTAGTGCAAGTGATAGTGCAAGTGTTTAGTGCCAGTGTTTAGTGCAATGATAGTGCAAGTGTTTAGTGCCAGTGTTTAGTACAAGTGTTTAGTGCAAGTGATAGTGCAAGTGTTTAGTGCCAGTGTTTAGTGCAAGTGTTTAGTGAAGTATTTAGGTTCAGTATTTAGTGCAACTTATTAGTGTAAGTGTTTAGTTCAAGTGTTTAGTGCCAGTGTTTAGTGCAAGTGATTAGTGCCAGTGTTTAGTGCAAGTGATAGTGCAAGTGCTTAGTGTAAGTGCAAGTGTTTAGTGTAAGTGTTCAGTTTAAGTGCTTAGTGCAAGTGTTTAGTGCCAGTGTTTAGTGCAAGTGTTTAGGTTCAGTATTTAATGCATGTGTAAGTGTTAAGTGTCAGTGTTTAGTGCCAGTTTTAAGTTACTTTGCTGTAATAATTCCAGGTACGTTAGCCATTAATGTATCACACTAATATTATAAAGGTGAAAGTTTGTGTGTGTCTGTATGTTGGCTGAAATTTTGAATGGAGCTAACTTATGCCCTGGTACACATAGGCTACTTTTTATCCCGGAAAAGTATTCCTGTGGGACTAAAATAGATATAGACTTCCAAAAACGCGATAAATGGCGCTGACTTTTCTTAGGTAAATCACGCTCACATAGCACATTATTACAATAGTTGCATGCAACTCTTGTCATACGCATACAGATGCACTTTTTATCCTGGAAAAATCCACAGTTCCCATGGAATTTTGAAAAACCGAAATTTATAGCTACAGCTATAGGTAGATTAGGCTATAGCAAACTTCCTTGAAAGTAGCGGGAAGGGGAACCGGAAATCCACGATTCCCTCGGGATTTGTGAAAAACCGAAATTCACGCGGGCGAAGCCGCGGGCAGAAGCTAGTTTCCAATATACAAACTCTTTCTGTTCCAAATAGCATCAGTTCAGCGGTCAAACCGTGAAAAGTTATTAACCTATATCCGTGATATCTTAGAGCTCTTATTTTTTTACGCAGGAAACTTAAATACTTTCGAGATAAATAGTAGCCTAGATTAAACCTACTATAATGGTCTACCTGACTCTGAAAGTCTCGTCAAAATCGGTTCAGACGTTATTATAATTTAATTATCTTTATTGTTTGAGAACATGGATCCAACTTGTGGATGCAACACAATCTATACTATATATATATATATATAATATAATAAAGCGGAAGAGTTTGTTTGTTTGAACGCGCTAATCTCTGGAAGTACCAGTCGGATTTGAAAAATTCTTTTTGCATTTGGTAGTACAATTTTCTGGGAAGGTTATAGGCTATTTAATATCCCTAAAATTTTCCCCTAAGGGGGTGAAATGGGGGTAGAAAGTTTGTATGAAAGTCCTATGTTTTTAAAGTTACAGACCTGAAAATTGGCATTTAGATTATTAGTTTTAAATAATGTTACGTGCTGGGGTTCGAAGATTTGGAATAAAACACCTGGTGACCCTTGATCAGACTTTATTCTGCACTTCCGTATTCCACTTAGTACTCCTGATCTTCTTGTAGACTTCCTCTTCGCTTGTTCGCTTCCAATCCTCTTCGCTTCCGATCGCTTCCTCCGCTTGTATTTCGCTCCGTTCTCAGAACTGAACTGTCCTCCGTCAGCTCGCCGGTCCCTTTATATACCCGTTACCGCGTGACTAAGCGTTTTCTAGAAAGTTCCACCCCTATCGATGTTTATTCCAGAACCCGCGTTTTTGTTTGTTTACATCATGGGTTGTTTACATCGATGGGTGATTAGGTATTTATTAGGTGACGAGCAATTATGAACCTTAATGCTCTAGAAATAAGGTTCATTCGTAACACTGCCCCCCTCTTAGCGATGCTCGTCCCGAGCATCACTGTTGCTTCCGTAATGTTTTGCCAAGCGGTCGATGTGCACAACCTTAAATTTTCCCCTTGGTTGACGTTGAATCCTATACGTGACGTCGTTAATACGGGTAACCACTTTGTATGGACCCTCCCATCTGGTTTGCAATTTTGGAGATTTCCCTTTTCGACGAGTCGGATTATGCAGCCAGACTAAGGCACCTTCCTCGAATCCGCTCGTGTTCGATTTCCGGTCGTATCTGGTTTTCATGTTCTCACTCGATTGCAATCCGTTTTCTCGAACTGTAGCATGTATTTCCCGCATTTTCTCTCTCAGATTGGCGACGTAGTCTTGTACGGTACAAGGTTCATCCGGTGACCCTCCCATCAATAAGTCTACTGGTAACCGTAGTTCCCTGCCATAATTGACTAACGCCGGAGTTGCCTTTGTGCTCTCATGCTCTGCAGTCCTGTAGGCGAGGAGAAACAGTGGAATGTACCTGTCCCAGTCTCTTTGGTGGGCGTCAACCAACTTTGCCAAATGCCTTTCAAGCGTCTGATTGAATCTTTCAACCATTCCGTCAGACTGCGGGTGGTATGCAGTTGTGCGTGTCTTATGCAGACCCAAAATTTTGCATACTTCCTGAAACACTTGCGATTCAAAGTTCCTTCCTTGGTCTGAGTGGATTTCCAATGGTACACCAAAGCGACATATAACCTCCTCAACGAGCTTAGTTGCAACAGTTGTAGCTTCCTGGTTAGGTATCGCGAATACTTCCGGCCACTTAGTGAAGTAGTCCATAACAACCATGAAGTATTTGTTCCCTGATTCAGTCACAGGGAATGGTCCGGCTACATCAACAGCTATACGTTCCCAGGGTGCACCAACATTGTACAGCTGCAGGTTACCTCTACTCCTTGTCTGTGGTCCCTTCACGGCAGCGCAAATGGTACATTTACGGCACCAATCCTGCACATCCTCCCGACAATGGAGCCAGTAGAACCTCTCCCGTACTTTCGTTAGTGTCTTCTTGACGCCAAGATGACCTCCCGAAAGTCCGTCATGCATTTCACGTAGGACATCGGGTACCTTGGCTCTCGGAACGACTACCTGAAGATGGAACTCCCTGCCGTTAGTCTTTTCCCATTTTCGGTAGAGTATTCCATTTTGTAGCGTAAGACTGCTCCACTGTGCCCAGTATGCCTTAGTGATAACGCTCATAGGTGCAACCTCACTCCATGTTGGTCTGGCGTCTCCTCTTTTCTTCCACACGATGATGTGCCGTAGATCCTCATCACCCTCTTGAGCCATCTTCATTGCACCATCCTCCCAGGGTCCTAAGGAACTCGTCCTGGTAAGTTTCAATGATAGCTCCGTCGACTCCTGTTTGATGCAATGTTTGCATTCTTCCGGGCATGGCCTCCGAGAAAGTGCATCTGCATTTCCATGTGACTTCCCGCTGCGATGTTGAGTCTCGAAGTCATATTCCTGGAGCTGTTCAATCCACCGAGCAACTTGACCTTCGGGATTCTTAAATTGCAGTAGCCATTTCAATGCTGCATGATCCGTACGTAGTAAAAACTTTCGGCCGATTAGGTACTTGCTGAAGTGTTGCAATGTTTTTACCACGGCAAAAAGTTCCCTCCGTGTCACGCAGTAGTTCCGTTCCGGTCTTGACAGTGATTTGCTGAAATACCCCATAACGACTTCTCTATCTCCCTGCTTTTGGGATAGCACTCCTCCAATCGCGGTGTTGCTCGCGTCGGTATCGACGATAAACTGGCCTTCCGGTTGTGGGTATCCCAAAATTGGTGTTTCACACAGGTATTTCTTCAGTTTTGAAAAGGAATCCTCACAGGCTTCATCCCAACAAAATGGTCTTTTCTCTTCCGTCAGTCTATGTAACGGTTTTGCGATCTCAGAAAACCCCTTGACGAAACGCCTGTAGTAAGAGCACAAACCCAAAAATGCCCTTACCTCTGTCTTGTCTTTAGGGGTAGGCCATTTTTTAACCACTTCAATTTTCGCCGGGTCAGTCTGGATGCCCTCACTTGTGATGACATGGCCGAGATAATTCACTTCTTTCCTGAATAGCTGACACTTCTTCGGGTTAAGTTTTAAGTTTGCCCCATGTATTTTGGCGAAGACTCGCTCCATGTTTTGCAAATGGTCCTCGAAGTCTCGACCCATGATAACGACGTCATCTAGATACACCAAGCAGGCATCTCCTACTAAACCTGCTAGCACACATTCCATGAGTCGTTCGAAGGTGGCAGGTGCGTTGCACAATCCAAAAGGCATAACATTAAACTGCCATAATCCTTTTCCCGTTGAAAACGCTGTCTTCTCCTTGTCTTTTGGATGTATTTCTACTTGCCAGTAACCTGATTTTAGGTCTAGAGTCGAAAACCATTTCATGCCACTCAAAGTATCCAGAGTGTCATCGATTCTAGGTAACGGGTAACTATCCTTCTTTGTGATGTCATTGAGCCGCCTATAGTCCACGCAGAACCGTGTGCTTCCATCTTTCTTCTTCACAAGCACAACCGGTGAGCACCAGGGACTTGCGGATGGTTCTATTATTTTGTTCCTTTCCATTTCTTTCAGCATATCCTCCACTTCTTTTTCCTTCGCGATTGGTAGCCGTCTCGCCCGCTGACGGATGGGTCCCTCATTTCCGGTATTGATTCTATGCTGTACTAACGATGTTCTCCCTGGGTTTCCTTCTTGACTAGAAAAGATGTCCGCGTAGCGTAATAGAAACTTCTTTGCCTTGATGCTTTGTGAATAAGACAGGTTGCTTTTGCAGTCTTTAAGAAGCTCATAGACTGTAGGATCCTTCCAAGAACCTGATTTATCCATGCTTGACATTGCTAAATTTTTCCCATCGCATACTTGTGAGATAACCGTTGCTGGGGCTCCCTCCGTGCCAGCCAGTACTCGCCCCTTAGTCCTGGCTGTTACTAGTTTCCCTGATTTTGAGGGAACTTTGCATTCTCACCTCTCTTTGCAAGCTCCTCCAACCGTTCCTCTATTTTCGTTAGTCGGGACATCTGCGACTCTTTCTGTGGGCAATTCAGCTGCAGATGCCCTTTCTCACCACATCTATAGCACACAGCGCCAAATTTCTTCCTGAATGAGGTCTTAACCTCTTTCACCTCCTCGACAACTTCACGTAGTCTGTGAGTCTGCCGAATGTCGTGTCGAACTGCTTCGACCTCTAAGGCATGCGCCAATGCTTCTTTTAATGAGGCATGGTGACCAAGCCTCACGGCAGCTCTTACCTCCAGGTCTTTAATTCCGTCGACAAAAGCCTGCACGGTGTTTGCGGTTACCATCTTATCGTCGGCCGATGGATAAGCTTTCCGCACAAGCTTATCTATTTCCAACGCCCATTGCTGGAGACCCTCTCCAGATCGCTGGACTCTATCGCGCAGCTGGGCGCGGAACACATGCTCCAGATGTCGCTCCCCATACCTGGATTCGAGTGCATCCAACAGTTCCTTGTATCCACAGCCTGAAGTAGGAAAGGCCTCCAGAACAGTTAGAGCCTGCCCTCTCAATGCGACAGTGAGGGCAGTCAAGCACTGTTCGTCCGTCCATCCGTTGGCAGTAGCAACAGTCTGAAACTGTTGCCGGTACGCGGGCCAGGAGGTGCTACCGTCGTATGGGGGTACCTTAACATTAGGTCCCTGAACTGCGCCCATCGCTCCACTTGACGTTAGCCTTGTCGTTTCAAGACGTATCACCTTTTTCTGTAACTCGGTGAGGCCAGTCTTCACACCATCTATGTCCGTTCCTAGGCAGGTGACTCGCTCGTCCATGAGGTCCAACTCTTTTCGCAATTTAGCCACCATGCCGCCAACTTCGTGAACGGCCGACAAAACATTTCGCTGCACCCCTTCTTGATTTTCCTGTATCGCTGCAAATTTGCAATCTTGATTTTCCTGTATCGCTGCAAACTGTTGTTGCATTATCCGCATCAAACCCGACAAGTCAACGGTGGGCGTGGCTTGCTCAGTGGGCGTGGCCAGGTGGGTGTGGCCAGTGGGCGGGGCCTCCGATTGGGTGGGCGTGGTCTCAAGGGGCGTGGCCTGGTGGGTGTGGCCAGTGGGCGGGGCCAGCTGGGGGGACCCACCAGGTGCTGGTTCCTCCAGGTGCTCCTCCACAGGTGCTCGGCTGGATTCCGCTGCACGCTGGGCCCTGGTCTTGACACCCTCGCTGCCGAAGTCGTCTCTCGGAGTCAATGGCATAGCTTCCAAATCCCACTTCTGACACCAATTGTTACGTGCTGGGGTTCGAAGATTTGGAATAAAACACCTGGTGACCCTTGATCAGACTTTATTCTGCACTTCCGTATTCCACTTAGTACTCCTGATCTTCTTGTAGACTTCCTCTTCGCTTGTTCGCTTCCAATCCTCTTCGCTTCCGATCGCTTCCTCCGCTTGTATTTCGCTCCGTTCTCAGAACTGAACTGTCCTCCGTCAGCTCGCCGGTCCCTTTATATACCCGTTACCGCGTGACTAAGCGTTTTCTAGAAAGTTCCACCCCTATCGATGTTTATTCCAGAACCCGCGTTTTTGTTTGTTTACATCATGGGTTGTTTACATCGATGGGTGATTAGGTATTTATTAGGTGACGAGCAATTATGAACCTTAATGCTCTAGAAATAAGGTTCATTCGTAACAATAATATAAACCTGTGTATCTTATTCTGAAAAATCTTCCCTTAAGGGTGGTAAAATAGGGGTTGAAAGTTTTTATGTGAAATTTTAGTTATTGTTATTATTAACTTGAAATTCGGAAGTTAGGTTCTTTCTAGGGGGTAGGCATCAGCTAAGAAAAAATTGACGAAAATCCACCCCAAGGGGGGTAAAATGGTTTACTTTCGACATATTATTACTATCGGACATTTAACTACAGATTGACGTGATTTTTTGCAGTCGCATTTTTTTAGTTGAGGACCTGGAAAGAGACTACTACTATTTTATGCCGGGGAAACAAAGGGTTCCCGTTTAAAATTTTTTAACGCGGACGAAGTCGCGGGCAACAGCTAGTATTACATAAAGTAGGTATTAAAGTAAGCCATGGTACAGCCTAACAAAATGTCGTCTGGCCCCCAAACTAGGATCCTCTGTGCTATGGGAAATCAGTCTTTTGCCCGATTATACATGGGTGTTAACGGTGGTTAAAATATAACCAAGGATAATTTTCTTAAAATTAAACATTTTTTTAGTAAAGTTCTTTCATAAAGGTAGGTATCAAAAAATAATATACACTAAAAAAACGAAACAGGTTCTTTGAAAAACGAAACATATACTACCTACCGTTAAAATAAGCGACGAGGTGATATTCACTGTGCGCATCCTTTGAGTGTAATAAATTCTATTCAAGTAGTAAATTCCGAAAAATAACCTTAATGAGCAAACAGAAAAGCTTGACTATGCCCCGCGGTCTACGTCTATTTGTTAAAGAAGAAGCTTTAAGTATATAGATATAGATTTATCGGGGAAGTCTCTAAATTTTTTCGACACTCTGGTCACCCTACATGAAATGGGAAGTTGAAACCCACCCGCGGATCAACTTTCAGTGTCGTCAATTGAGAAGGATCGAAGGCCCCCGGGGAGGCTGCAGGTTCCATTGCCGCTATTATCGTAAATTAAGTATGTTTCACGGGAGCAACTTTGACAATTTGCTTGTTATATATTTTGAAGCTCCACACACAAAGCAAACCCCCGACATTTCATACAAGCGAAGCTTCTTTACAGCAGATTTTTTACTTTGAGCAGCTTACTGCGTCTATCAAGATAGCGTCTACGGACGTCTAATCGGTTGCAGAATCTTCAAGTATAGATTTATCTGGGAAGACTCTACATTTTCTCAACACTCTGGTCATCCTACACGAAATGGGAAGTTGAAACCCACCCGCGGGTCAACTTTCAGTGTCGTCAATTGAGAAGGATCGAACGCCCCCGGGGAGGCTGCAGGTGCCATTGCCGCCATCATCGTAAATTACGTATATTTCCGATAATTAATCTTTTATGGGAAAATACTTTGCCGATGGCATAAAGCCCGATTCGCACATATCAGTGAAGCGGCCGGCGCAGTTCCGGCAAAGTGAAAAATATGTCGCATTCTCTATGAACTGACACTGAAACACTGCGTCGTCACTGATACGGACAGGTGTGAACTAGAGAATTTATGAAAGAATATTTTTCACTGTACCGAAACTGTGCCTACACTGATGCTTCACTGATATGTGCGAATCGGGCTTTATGCCTCTCGAGCCGCGACGCTGTACCGTCTGTTTGTTTTTAACTATCTTAGCTCACTAATAAAATTCATCTTGCAGTCTCTTTTTCAGTACACGAAAGTGTAAATCTGCGTTTTTAAATCTCACATTTTTACAAAAAAAAACGTCGTGAGTCTCCTTTATAATTCACCAGAACATAAAGGGGCTACCCCTTTATATTCTGATATTTTCACAAAGACCAATACGAATGAAACAGCGTCATTCGTGACGTCACATCTGCCATCTCTGTCTATCATGACGTCATAAGTCCCAACCAGGTCGCGCTATCGACGACGCCGTCAACCCTTTAGCTGAAATGAAACTTTAGATTCTACTTCATAGAGCCGAGGATCTTTTAACGCATTTCTAATGGGTACCTAACCTATTACATGATGGTTGATGACGTCACGAGATAGGTGTCGAGACTTTTCGTGGAATTATCTGACCTATGACCTATGACGTATAAGATATGAAATGCCATGAGCTATTCGCACTGAATAATGGATGACGTTGTTTTACATTATCAAACAATAGACGTCCACAGCTAGATATAGATCTCCTGCAAGGATCGCCACAGAGCACGATCTTGCGCCGCATGTTTCCAGCGGCTGCGGGCGACACGCTTGAGATCGTCCATCCATCTAATGGGGGGTCAGCATCTTGGGACCCCAACGTCCATCGGTTCTTCGAGAAATAAGCCCCGCCCATTGCCACTTCAGTTTCGCGACTCGATGAGCTATGTCGGTGACTCTGGTTCTCCTGCGGATCTCCTCATTTCTGATTTGATATTCCGAGCATAGCTCTCTCCATCGCCCGCTGAGCCTTCTTATGAGAGAGCCGCTAGTTTTTAACCCCCGACGCAAAAACGATGGGGTGTTATAAGTTTGATGTTTGATGAAAATCGATCCAAGATGTCCGCCGCTACAAAATGGCGGATTACATATTATTTTTTCACAATTCTCCTTAATATGGGTATCAAATGAAAGGGCTTGACTAGTAGAATAGCACTATGCAAATCCATGATGATGCCGCCATAAAATGGCCAATGTCGGGGGCTTTGATAAATTACTCTCTAATTTATCAAAGGTCGGGGTTTTTTAAATTTTTAATTTATACTTATAGGTACATACATTAGGTAAAGTAGAATACTAGCTGGTACACGCGATTTCCCATACGCAAGTGTGCTATGAAGAGAACAGAAGCGTTCTTCTGTTCTCATCTTAGCACTCCCGTGCCTCAGAAAGCACGTAAAGCCGCCGGTCCTGCGCCTGATCTCTCTCCGGTCGAGTCGCATCGGCTTCCCATCGGGTTATGAGAGTGAGGGAATAGAGAGTGCACCTGGGTATGCGCACACACTTGTGCGCTATAATATCTCTTGCGTAGTTGGTTAGTCACTGCATCGGCTGAGATTAGCCGCCGTGGCCGAAATTCGTTCGGAAGGCCATTATGATTATTATTAGGTATAGGGCTATGGATTCTGAATAATAAAATTCTAGATCACAAAACAAAACCGAACAGTAATAAATCAAACATTAATTTGAAAAGTTCGAACAATGCATACACAATCACTCAATTATTTTGTTCGGAACCCAGCTCAGTGGGGGTTTGTTTTATAAATAGGAACGAATTTATTTGTTTGTCTAACTAACTTGTTATCTGATCAAGTGAAGTTAGCGTTTTACTGCGAAATTACCTTCAAGCGATAACGTCCACTGCGTAAATCTGTCATTTATGGTCTTTAAGGCCGCTCTCTTCACGCGCTTCTCCATACAAACGTATTACGCCTATTATTCTAATATTTGTCGCAATAGGTCTAAAGTTAAGCCAGATATCAATTTATATCTCCATTATCTATGCCATAAAATAAAAATATTAGTAAAATTATATTTATTTTGACAGTTATGACGCTCGAAAAATCACTATTTTTGGTCAAATTTTGGGGCAACTTCGTGCGTAAATAAACTATAAGTATAAGAAACTAGAAAATTGAAAAACGACCGACGTCTTATCATAGGTTACTTCATAATAATTACAAATGTCTTTAGTTCATGTAAAAAAATGGCCAAATATTTGCTAAAATAGGCGAAATTCCAAACCTAGATTTTCATCTTTTTACTTTGCCGTTTTTCACTAAAAATCATGATATCTCAAGCAAAATTTATTTATTTAATTAATTTTTTATTTATTTATGTATATATTTTTAGTACTTACTCTTCTTTACTGAAGACGTCTCGCTCTCTAAATGCAGAAATCACCGTTTTAGACTCCACTCACCAACGATTTGTCGCTGCCATGGAGAGGGCTCTTAATTAGATCTTTAATATCAGAACATCAAAGTCTCCCGCCGCGTCTGTCTGTTCGCGATTAACTCAAAAACTACTGAACGGATGTCCATGCGATTTTCACCAATAGTCAGAGTGATTCATGTCGAAGGTTTAAGTGTATAACTTGTTAATGTTTTCTGTGAATTGGTTGAAATATGATGGTATGACAATAATTGTTGAGAATGTCGGAAAAAGTCAAGCCACCTGGGAGCTTACATCGAAAACGCTGCCAGATAATATTAAACAATGTAGGTATATAAGTTTACTATCCGTGCAAAACCGAGGCGGGTCGCTAGTGTCAAAAAATTACGTTTTTTTTTTCAAAAAATTAAGGGCAGTATTGCCCAGTTGCAGTTCCATCAAATAATAAACATGATCTGATACATCACATAGGTAAAGAAAGATATCACACAGTCGAACTACTTGTATATCGTATCATCATTCATCATTATCATCATATCAACCCATCACCGGCCCACTACAGAGCACGGGTGTCCTCTCAGAGTGAGTAGGGTTCAGGCCGTAGTCCACCACGCTGGCCGAATGCGGTGCGAGTACACGTCACACGCCTTTGAGAACGTTATGGAGAACTCTCAGGCATGCAGGTTTCCTCACGATGTTTGCCTTCACTGTTACAGCGAGTGATATTTAATTGTTCACCGCGTACTACATATATCGTATGCTGGCGAAAAGTTTTCAGAATTTGAAGTAGGTTTTTAGGATTTTTATTACGGGAACATTACATCTGGTGATTCCTATGACATTCGCAACAATTGTACTAGTTAACTCCTATAAGGTATACTCACTCCATCTGGATTCTGTTTCTTTACTTCAGCCAACTCCTTGAGGACATCTTCAAGCTTTCTGCTCGAATCTGAAACAAGCATGGTGATTTATTACTTTCAACCGACTTCAAAACAAGCTATGATTTAAGAAACCGGCCAAATGCGAGTCAGACTCCCGCACCGAGGGTTCCGTACTCCAGAAGTATTTATAAGTACAATCTGTTTTTCTTTAGTTGTCTTAAAAGGTAAACAAATCGCAAAAATCTTCTCGGAGAAACGCGTAAGTGCCTCACTTTCCTTTACTCTTTCCAATAGCCCAATTTTATTTATTTACCTTATTTGAGGTTGGTGCCAATTAAGCTAGGCGTCTAAAGTGTCCCGTGTGGGGTTGCTGGTCCCCCATCGGGCGCGTCCCCCCGGTGGCGGATGGGGGAACGCCTCCCAGATATGGGAGGTACCGGGGAAACCCGGCGCGGACCAAAACCAGCAGGGGGTTGCCGCTTGGAGGATCCTGGTACTTCTCTGTTCATCAGAGTGGACTGTGGAGACTCCGGGCGGCGACAATTGGGGGGGGAGGCTTTCGGGCCGTGAGGAAGAAAACCTCGTTAAAAAAATACAGGAGGGGGTGGAAACGCCCTGCGCGGCGGGTCCGCTGGTCTTTTTGGCCGGTGGGCGCTGGCTTCGGCCACCGTCGGGCAACCCGTAATCCGCACTGAGCGGAACCGGGGGCCCCACGCACTGAGCGAGGGGCCGCGAGGAAGAAAACCTCTATAAAAAATTACACGAGGGGTGAACCTCTTGAGGGTTGCCTGCGGGTGTGGCCCTCTTGAGGGTTGCCTCTAGCGAGGAACTCCGGGTGATGGAATGGTGTATCCGTCGCCCGTTGAGACGCCTCGGGTCGGGAGGCGCACCATTATGTTCCTGGTGCGCCTCAGACGGTGTTAGGGGGCCTTTAGGTCCCCCGGTGGAGGGTCTGCCTCGGCGGACGGCGCCGGCTGGGTCGCGGATGATTGCGCAAGTGTACCCGTAACCCAGCCACCAGGCGACACGGAGGAACATCGCTGGGTTTTAGTGGGTATTCTGGCCATCGGCCTGCTTGAGTCCCACACTACCTTCCGGAAGCGGCGCAGTCCGCTGCGCTGCTTCCGGAAGGTGTGCGTAAATGCATTTCCCAGCGTCAAAAAAAAAAAAAAAAAGGCGTCTAAAGTGTATGAGCGCCTATACAACTAGAGACTATAGACTATATCTGGTATAAATTTCAACTTGCTCGGTCCACCCGATCCTGAGAAAAAATCAGCGGTGACACATGGAGGGACAGACGGACAGACGGACAAGAAAGTGATCTTATAAGGGTTCCTTTATTACCTTTTAAGGTACGGAACCCTAATAATTTTTTTCAAAGAAAAATGAACCGACTTCAAACCATTCGAACTAAAAAGTTTAAAATAATTTTTTATTCATTTAGATTGACGATTAAACTACCTAACTCAAATGATATATAATTTTTTGAAGTCGGCGCCAAATGACTCATACTTTTCAAGTCGAAAATATGCTCCCCGCGTCCCGGACAGCCTCACCCTCCGCGACTATTATGGTTCACCGCGCTCGCATTCAAAAGTGAATGGTTACTCTGATTTTACTAAGATGAATTGAATGTGGTTTGGCGCCGACTTCAAAAAATTATATATTATTTGAGTTAGGTAGTTTAATCGTCAATCTAAATGAATAAAAAATTATTTTAAACTTTTTAGTTCGAATGGTTTGAAGTCGGTTAATTTTTCTTTGAAAAAAATTATTTTATGCTTTTTAGTGATTTGTTTTCTTTATATTAATAATAATATAAATGAAAACTATGTAAAATAGATTATGACCTATATATTATTAATTATTATTAAATATCCTGTGACATATTACATACATTTTATGTGTCATACTAAGTATAGGTGAATGGTTTTATAATGTTCTAACCCAACCTAACCTAACTTCCGATCTATACAAGATTAGTTTGTATGCGTACTACTCTTGTATAATTTGGAAGAACTTGATTAAAAAGTAATTTACAATCTATAAGCGACCAGTTTCACACACTTGCGGTTTGGCTTTGTATAGAATGGAAATACACGTAACCGTGCACAAACTCCAAGGAATCACTCTATAGTACAGCTGTACTGACTTCGGCTCAAAAGTTTTTGCAAAAGGTCAATGTTACGTAGGCGTAGCAGAGTGAAGTCTTTTGACAGAATAGGTATATTAGACTTCAGCAATAGGTCTGGCAATATCAGAGAACATATTAGTGACATATGTATACATTTATGGTTATAACTTCGTACGTAAGAATGATAACTCAATGTGTTATATACTAAAACCTTCCTGAAAGTATGTAGATTACGATAGTGAAACAATCATCAAAATCGGTTCATTAGTTGCGGAGATAATCGCGAACATACTTACATACATACATACATACATACATACATACATACATACATACATACATACATACATACATACGGGTGGAATACAGAACCTCCTTTTTTTTGAAGTCGGTTAAAAATAAACCGACTTCAATTTACCGGAATAAAGAATAACCGAAAAAGGAAAAGTGTCCATATCTTGAAAAATTTAAAATACTGAACCGATTTTGCTGAAACTTGCACTGTTCCCTAATTTCAAGTTAGTATAACTAGAAGCTCCAAAAGATGGGGTTTGAGCCCTACGGCTAGAGAAGATCAGGGGGCAAAGTCTTTGTGATGGCGCCTCCTGCGAGGTTCAGACCTTTTTTTTTTTTGACGTGGTGGAAAAGCTTTATAGCTACCCCCGTTCTTTGGGCAGAACGGGGGTTATTTGGGACTCCCCCCCGAGTGGGGGTATACCCTAACTAAAAACCACCACGGCTGTTCCCACTTGCTGACTGTGCTGGACGCCTGGGGAATCCGATGTATACGTCCCAGGCGTCTGTCAGCCGCCCCAGCCACCTGCCGGGGCTCCCGCGCTAAAGAGGAGGGGATCGGGACAGCTTGATCCCCCCCTGCGAGGTTCAGACCTTGGCTTATGGTGACGTTGTGACGCAGGGACCCCTGAGACCGTGGTTAAGATCCACATCCGAAAGTTGTAAGAAATACCTAAGCGACCTCTGTGTGATGAACTGAGGTTAGGTTATTCTGAAACTTGTATACCTATATGTAGTGCTCCGGAGAGAAAACTCTGCTAGCGCGATTCAGAATCGCGTGACGTAGTACTAATTACTATTTGATTTCTTTAGCGCAGGTCACATTGGGAGCGAAGCAAAAAGACGCGAGGTTTGTTTCGCCTCGCTCATGTCGCTACTGCAACTTTTCATATTTCGGTTCACACCGCGAACTACAGAGCTAAACGAAGCCGGCGATGTGAACTTGCGAGCTCTCATAGTGAGATAGTGTAGCGACATGAGCGAAGCGAGACGAACCTCATTTCGTGTCGCTTCGCTCCCAATGTGGCCTGCAGTTTGGAGTGCGTGGTGGTATAATCTTTTTTTTATTGTTTATAGGCAACCGCTTGACCATAATCACACCTAATATAAAGCTATGATGTGGCCTAAGATGGTAAGCGTTTGCCTAGAAGATGCGTATTTCCTCTTTTCTTGAAGATGCCCAAGTTGTAAGTGGCGGGAAACAAAGATTTCGGAAGGGTATTCTAAACTCTAGCCGTGCGTATGAGGAAAAAAAACTTAAAACGCTTTGTGCGTGTAGGTGGAACAGCAACGACATAAGGATGAAAACCCATCCGGTGTCTTGCGGTGCCGTGGTAGAAGGGTGAAGGGGGAAAAGATCATAGAGCTCCTGAGCACACTCACCGAAATATCACTACATAGTATAAAACAAAGTCGTTTTCTCTGTCCCTATATCCCTTTGTACGCTTAAATCTTTAAAACTACGCAACGGATTTTGATGCGGTTTTTTTTAATAGATAGAGTGATTCAAGAGGAAGGTTTATATGTATAATAACATCCATTAAATTGTGGAGAAATACTGTTATTTTTGAGGTTTCTAATGTGATGTCGTAAATAATTACATTTTTTCCGCTTACATTGCAAACGCAGGCTGAACCCTACGAGATTTATCAAAATAATGTACTAAGTATTGTACACATTGAAAAGGTCTACAGAAAAGTCCGCGATGGTATATGTCTATCTCTTATGGATATCCCACAATAACATTTTTTTGTCATTTACTTTTTACGACAAATAATGGCTAATTTTCGAAGCGATTTCAACCAATACAGCATTAATCCTTATCTAATTAAATACCTTAAATGCATTGTTGATTTTATATAAATCCATATGGTCCTTTACAGCATATGATTTAAATGAATACTTTCGAAGATATTACAGATTTAAAAATTGCGGCGGCGCGGGAGCGTGCCTATAAGCGCGTCGGCGGCCGCGGTTCTCCCTATAGCCCATTGTCGATAATTTTTGAAACCAAAAAAAAAATCACAGTACGTAGGATGAAACCCATTGGAAAAGGAGGAGAATATTATAAAATACAAGGAAAAATAATTTACGGGCGATCTGAGCTCGGGAAAAAAGGGGGGGAGTTTTAAGGGTAAAAAACGGTTTATCTCGATTTCCGGCAAAACTAGAAGTCCTATGGAAAAAAATTAAATGGCAAAGTTGTAGGTAATAAAAAGATCTACAACTTTTATATTTACACTTTTTTCACATAACCTCAAAATTTATGTGAAAAGTTCAAAAAACCAAGTTTTTGGTTCTTTATTTTTATCTTTTAAAATATTTTTTTTTTTCACGGAATCTGGTGAAAACTTACTTTCTTATGTCCCAAATACACTAATTTATTTGATTTGAAATATTTAGTTTTTCTCCTTATTTTTGACTTAATATCGACTTAATTCTGACAGCTGTCATTTTCATTTACAGATGAGTTATTTATATGGAGAACAGGGTTAACATCTACGAAGTACGATTTTACCCCAAACTACTTTAATTCCCTGTCAACATATAAAGCTCTAAGCCGCTTAATAATATTAATTGTTTCGCCCTAAAATAGAAATTGCTAAGAATGGAAACTAGAAAGTCATATCTACATGCAGCAGTTGATTTGTATTTGCATAAGTTTTGAATTTTTCATCTTTTTTGTGGGAATTGTTTTATCTCTGGTAACATTATGAAACGTCAGAATTCCACGGAATTAGTAATTCGGGTATAAGGTGAGATATAGTAAGTTCATTGTGGAAAATATCGTAAAAAGTCGTAAAAGCCGCCTGGGAGCTTTCATCGATAACGCTGCCTAATCCCTGAGCGGGTAGTACCTACGCATAAAATGCTCTACTACCCGTGCGAAGCCGGGGCGGGTCGCTAGTATCCTATAAAACATCTAAGTCCTATAAGTAGTTTAATCGTTATGAGTTGCTTCGTAGCAGCGAGTAGCGATTGCTTCTAGATCCTTCATATTATGTGGCTGTATCCACATCAATGTAGCGCTCGATGTGGACACAGCCACAAGGCCATATTGAACGACATCGCCCGATCTATTAATACTATATTCCTCTGGGTATATTTATGGGTACATAGAACTATGGACACAAAATGATTAGTAACCCGCACCACGCAATACCTCAGGGATATAAATTAATTTATTAGAGTGGCATTAGTGACTCGGCCCATATTATTTATAGGTACATATCTATGGTGGCCTATATAGACACATGTATATTATGTGGTTACGATTAAGCTGCAATCTCGAGGGGATTATTCGTTACCAGCTGATGTCCGCGACTTCGTCCGCATGGATGTATGTTTTGTAAAAATCCCTTGGGAACTGTATAATTTTCCGGGATAAAAAGTAGCCTATGTCCTTCTCCAAGACCTAGTCTATCTGTGTACTAAATTTTATCATAATCAGTTCAGCGGTTTTGGAGTGAAAGCATAACAAAGAAACAAATTAACTTTCGCATTTATAATATTAGTTAGGATGCCCGACGATGGACGGAAGGGTTATGAGTTTACCAAACTATGCTCGTTTGTTTGTTATCGGTGTGCACTTGAGCAAACGGATGCAATACATCGCTCATTTCGCTCTCGAGTATGTTCCGCCCGTGAATGTTGATTGAAAAAGCATTACCACATGTGTAGATATATACCTACCTATCTCTCATGTGGCATTACCTGAATGCAATGATCACGTGAACCGAAGAGAGCACTCAAATAAATTCAAAATCTTTTATTAGGTTGTATAACGCGTTTACAGCAGAATAAAATATCTGTTATATACGAGTATGTGCTATTATCGTTTCATTCACTCTCGGGAGTAAAAAGTAACCTAATAAAGCCCGCCTGCGCCGAGTTGCCATATTAGGTATACTTTAATTTCCATCAGCCTTGAGGGAGGAATTCCCGTAAAGCCTTTTGCGATCGCTAGCTCCGCGGTATGGGGTAGCTCATCCTCATTGCTGAAGGTCACGGCCCCTTCCATTAATCGCATGATAGGGGTTTTCTTTGGATAATAATGCGGTGAGTGAGCTCCTAGATCTTTCCCGCGATTAAAGTTTATCCGGAAAGGCCTTTAAATCTTAAGCGTCGATAGAATCGCGTTGCGTTTTTTGCGAACTCTATTCATACATTTACTATAATAGCAGTCATGCCATGGGCAATACCTGGGGGAAAAATTTTTACCTATTCCCATTTGGTTTCGGCATTTGATGACGTAGGTATGTATATCGGCGCTGGCCGTTCGTAATAATAAGTCAGTGCAGCGCAAACGAAACGAAAAAAAAAACGAAATTTCGCGTTTTTTTTCGATTTTTGACAAAGTTGCGTTCAAAGCATCGATGTGTTCAAAGTTTTTGACAAAGTTTGTTGAAAATGTCGGAAAAAGTCAAGGGAGGTTTCATCGAAAATGCTGCATAATTTATATGAGATATAACACAACAATGTATGGTGGGATAGTAGCGGGTAATAACTACCCGTGCGAAGCCGGGGCGGGTCGCTACTTTAAATATATAAAAGGAACTGACTGACTGATTTATCAACGCAAGACACGCAGCTATAGGCTATAGGGGTTAAATAGGGGTTGAAAGTTTGTACGAAATGTATAAAAGGAAAAGGTGACTGACTGACTGACTGATCTATCAACGCACAGCTCGAACCACTGGACGGTTTCGGCTGAAATTTAGCATGCAGATAGCTATTATGACGTAGGCAGCTGCTAAGAAAGGATTATTGAAAATTCAACCTCTAAGGGGGTGAATTAGGGGTTGAAAGTTTGTATGTATATATGAATCTATAGTCTATACGCGTACAAAGTCGCGGGCATCAGCTCGTAATAATATCATCTGAGTTGCTTATTGAATATGTGGCTTAATCTAGGATCTTCGAGTATGTCGTGTAACGCGTTTACAGCAGGGTAATATGGGCCTTTCCCCACGCGGGAGTAAGGGGTAACTCAATAAAGCCCGCCTTACCCGGGTTACCCCTATACGTAATTGCAATCAGCCGTGCGCGAGCAATTTCCTTAAAACCTTTTGCGATTGCCTACTTGCTACGAGTAGATATAACATAATAAATAAATAAATACTTACACATTAATAAATAATATTATTAATTATTAATATATTAATATACTTACATAAATACACCCAGACTCGGGGTGGGAATCGAACCCACGGCCACGGAGAGGTAGGCAGGGTCACTGCCAACCGCGCCAACGGGCCAGTCGACAATATCAACATGTATGTTCCTACTTACTCAATATGTATTACTATTTACCTACTAATCAATTAATATCTAATCTATTAATTAATGCGGTGATAGCCTAGTGGTAAGACGTCGGCCTCTCTTACGGGCGGACCGGGTTCTATCTCCGGCACGCAATTCAACTTTTCGGAGTTTTTTTTTAATTAATTGCGGGCAAACGAGCACGCGGGTCACCTGATGTTATCCACTAATGCGTTGCCGGCTTTTGATGACGGGGACTGGTTCTTCAGCTCGCTGCCGGAACACTTCGGATGCTTTGCGGCAGATTACGGCTGAAGTGTGGTCGCTAGCCACACTCGTTTGCTCGTTTGCCCGTAATTATTATATATTAACTTCTGCCCGCTGCTTAGCCCGCGTGAATTTCGGTTTTCACAAATCCCTAGATAATCGTGGCTTTCTGTTCCCGCTCCCTTTCTCAACTTTTATACCGACTTTCAAGGAAGTTCGCTATAGTAATCTACCTATAGCTGTAGCTATAGATTTCAGTTTTTTCGAAATCCCGTGGGAACTGTGCATTTTTCTATAATAAAAAGTAGCCTATGTGTTAAGTCAGGGCATAATCTATCTCCATTAAAAATTTCAGCCAAATCGGTTTAGTAACTGCGGCGTTATAGAATAACAACCACACACACACACACATGCACGCACGCACGCACACAAACTTTCGCCTTTATAATATTAGTGTGATTTAATTAGTGTTATTTATTTACGTACATGAAGTGAGCTCCTGCAGCTGCTGGAACTCGGCCGGCGACAGCTTGTCCCACTGGAACCCGGTCCCGGTCGCGTTCGGCATGCTCTGCGGACAGACAACACTCGTCAGCTCTCAGTGTTCCCACCGTGGAGTAAGTGCAGTCGCCTTTCGGCTCTACACGTATGATCGTGTATAGGTATGACAATACTGTGCCAAAAGTACTGTATGTACTAATAATATATATTTATTTATTTATTTGATACACCAACAACACAAGTTAATTACAGGTGTATACAGCATTATAATTATAGGCTCCTAAATAATAAATATTATATAATATATATGTATAGAATATAATATATTATAATTCTTTTTTTTTAACCGAAATCTCAAATACCGATTTTAATTGATTTAACTTGATAAACGACGAACTTTGATCCCCTATTGGATTGGATGGATGAACCGAAAGCCCAAATACCAATTTTCAGGGATATAACTTGAAAAATGTTGGACTTTCATACAAATTTCCATCCCCTATTTAACCCCCTTAGGGATGGAATTTCGTTCCTTAATCCTTTCTTAGTCTCTTTTATAGTCTCTTTATTTATATTTCTTAATTTATTTATTATTTGCCTACATTTTAAAAGGAAGTAGGGACGGCCAGTCAGAATTTCAAGTTTCTACATAAGTCCAATAGTTTAGGCTGTTCGTTGATAGATCAGTCAGTTACTTAGGACTTAGGAAAAGTCTTTGTATAATACCTAATTAGATACGGATAATTATAAATTCCGCACAAACCACGCTCTTTGAGTAAGTACGTAATCGAGGAACATATACCTAGTACCTAGTACCTATAAATTAAAAATTAAAAAACCCCCGACATTCGCCATTTTGTACCGGCGGCCATCTTGGATTTGCAATAGTGCTATTCTACTAGTCAAGCCCTTTCATTTGATACCCATTATTACGGGAGTTGTGAAAAAATATGTAATCCGCCATTTTGTAGCGGCGGCCATCTCGAATAGATTTTCATCAAACATAGCTAACAACACTCTCGACTAATTCACCTTTCAAACAAAAAAACCGCATTCAAATCGGTTCACCCGTTTGAGCATTACAGGGGAACAGACAGACACACACACACACCACACATACACACACACACACAGACACGTGAAACTTATAACACCCCGTCGTTTTTGCGTCGGGGGTTAAAAAGATCCTTACGAATTGAAATCTTCCTCCTTCTTTTTTAAAGTCAGTTAAAACGTTGTTGTATCAAATAAACAACAATGAAAATACAGATTTACGTTTACAAAGATAAAGAAAGGTACATGGAAAGCTCTTGGCGGCCACCTGTTGCTCTGTGTCGATTCGCATTCAGTGCGCGTCCTCGCGAACCTCAGACAAAGGCTCACGGGGTTTAGGCGTCTTTGTAACGCGAACATAAAGGATCAGTGGAGATTAAAGGTTTGTAAACGACTCCGTTGAGTGCCATAGGGAGTCGCTCTGAGACAATTCTGTTGAGATAAATAAACAAGCTGTGATAGCCTAGTGGTTAGGACGACGGACTTTTAATCGGAGGTCGTGGGTTCGATCCCGGGGCACGCACCTCTAACTTTTCGGAGTTATGTGCGTTTTAAGTATTTAAATATCACTTGCTTTAACGGTGAAGGAAAACATCGTGAGGAAACCTGCATGTCTGAGAGTTCTCCATAACGTTCTCAAAGGTGTGTGAAGTCTGCCAATCCGCTTGGCCAGCGTGGTAGACTATGGCCAAAACCCTTCTCACTCTGAGAGGAGACCCGTGCTCTGTATAGTGTGCTGGTAATGGGTTGATCATGAAATAAACAAGCTGTAATTTAAGAACAAGTATCCACCACCACTACAGCCTTTTAACGTCCCACTGCTGGGCACAGGCCTCGTCTCTCATAGGAGAGAGGGTTTTAGAGCTTAGACCCGCCACGCTGCTCCAGAACGGGTTAATGCCCGCCGCTTTAACGACTATTGTTACATGATAGTGATAATAACCGGGACCGACTGCTTAACGTGCTATCCGAAGCACGGGGGTGAAACACCGCCAACTACCAACTCCGGGCTGGCACTGACAATTTCTTGACAGAAAAGCCCAATACCTAACAATTATTTGCCCGACCCGGGAATCGAACTCGAGACCTCGTGATCTGCAGTAGAATAGAGCTAAGAACACTCCAGACTACTTCACCTTTCAAACAAAAACCGCATCCAAATCGGTTCACCCGTTTGAGCGCTACAGGGGAACAGACAGACACACACACACACACGCTCGCACGCACGCACGCACGCACGCACGCACGCACGCACGCACGCACGCACGCACGCACGCACGCACGCACGCAAGCACGCACGCACGCACGCACGCACACACACACACACACACACACACACTGACACGTCAAACTTATAACACCCTGTCGTTTTTGCGTCAGGGGTTAATAACAAAACAATGTATGGTGGGATACCCTACTATCCCAAGTTGCGGGTATAACCCCCGGCACGTAAGTCAACCGGTGACCTTCAAGTGCGTGCAGCGTCGTACGACTGAGCGGGACACAATACGATTGGAGAGCCAATCAGCGCTTACGAGGGATCCGCGAGAGCTAATCAGTGTCATAATCTCCCCGCGAGTGACCCCCTCACACACCGAGATACCTCATTTACGACTTCTGCGCATTGAAGGTCAGCGCTCAACTTACGTGCTGGGGGTTATAATTACTACCCGTGCTAAACCGGGGCGGGTAGCTAGTTTACTATAAATGTAGTAGCTAGCGAACAAGGTCCATAGTCCATACACAAACATTTCCGGCTAACAGTTGATCGATTGAGAGCGATGGTGACTCGATACCGAACGGAAGCGGCGCCGCGGCCGGTGGGCGAGATGGGACCGGAGAAATCTACAGAGGGGACATGGCGTCAGGGTCGGCGCGTACTAGCACAGAGGCGAAGCGCATCGAAGCGAATCGAAACAAAATTCACGACATATTAGCACCTATCTCTACAAAACAAGGCATTTCTATAACAAGTATACATATAAATTAAAAATTTAAAAAACCCCCGACATTCGCCATTTTGTGGCGGCGGCCATCTTGGATTTGCATAGTGCTATTCTACTAGTCAAGCTCATTCATTTGATACCCATATTAAGGGAGTTGTGAAAAAATATGTAATCCGCCATTTTGTAGGACAGTCCTGTCCATGTCCTTTACGACAATTGAAATTTCTGGTATCGATATGTATAGCTAACAACACTCTCGACTAATTCACCTTTCAAACAAAAAAACCGCATTCAAATCGGTTCACCCGTTTGAGGGGGACCCGCTACAGGGGAACAGACAGACACACACACACAGACACGTCAAACTTATAACACCCCGTCGTTTTTGCGTCGGGGGTTAAAAAGACGAACGAATGCGCGCGAATGCGCGCGAATGCACGCGAATGCGCCACGAACGAACATTCTTTGCTCGACGCTTCGACTCGCTGTGTTACTAATATGTGGTATGCCCCGACCCTTATTCAACCCAATCCCCTGATCGTTTCTACGCGGCATCGTATCGGAACGCTAAATCGCTTGGTGGCGCGGCTTTTCCAGTAGAGTAGTAACTAGTAGTAGTGGGTAGTAGCCACCCACCAGACCAGAATTGCCCCTGCCGGGAATCGAACTCGGGTCCTCCCACTTACAGGACCACAACGCTCACCACTGCGCCAGGGAGGTCGTCAAAATATGTATGCATTGTGTAAGAACTAACCATGTACCTGTTCGCCATAATACCTGTTCTTCATGCGCATATTATTAGCATATTTGCATGCATATAGCGTCATAATGCTCGCGTTGCATATTAAATTACCTTTGTGCGCTGCATTTCCAATATACATATTATAATGAGCCTGGAGGGCGTTCGTTGGTTGTCGTCACCTCATCACATTTCATGTTTTCCTCGTACTTTTCACAGGTGTCAAAAGTTCGGACATGTTTTGTTTGCGGTTGTCTAAAACATGTCTGAAACCCAGAACACGCGACCGAAACATGTTCAAGGCGGCTTCTAATAATACTAATAGTACCTAGTAACTGTTGTATAATAAGGGGTATTATAACACGAACGTGGGTTAATCACATGTTTTAATACCTAATTATCAACAGTTGCATACAAGACTTTATCTACACCCATAATATGAATCCTCTATAAGAGATTCTGAAACAGCTTACTGCTAACATAAAAAAACAGCCAGTCCTAGTAACCATAATATCATCCAAATTGTGTTATTATGAAAACGGATGAGTATAATATAATGTTGTACTGAATTTCATAATAGCACTCCTTTGGATGAAAATATTATGGTAATTAGGACATTGGGTGTTTTAATGTTGGCAATAAGCTAACTGTTTCAGAGCATGATCATGAATCATTTTGTTTTTCCTAAGCTCCTTTGAGCTCATCTACATATTAAGTAGGTATATCCGTTTTTTAATTTCAAAAATAGCTTTTTGACGTTCTATTACTTAGTCCTAACGTCCCCCAGATATTATTTTGCAAAAATCTTTAATGTACATGTAACAGATACGGCAAGTCTACGATTTTATTATATGTATAGATCGTGTCTCGGCATAATGCAATATGCAATATCCACAGAGCACAGCAAGCACGAACATAATAACGCTGCGTAGATAGATATTTTCAATTTCAGTTCGCGAATAAGCTGATATCAGGGTATTATAATTATTTATATTATAAGCTATAGGTATAGGTATAGTATTATACAATATATTGTACAATAATATAGTATTGTACATACGTACCTACACTACATTTGATAGATTAATAGATATTATTATTATTTTATTAAGTACTAGCTGAACCCCGCAACTTCGTTCGCGTAGATATAGGTTTTTATATAGGATCGGATCGGATCCCATAATTCTTTTATGTACCTAAACTAAATGTAGCCTAAGTTACTCCTTATAACATTGAAAGTTCCATTAAAATCGATCCAGCCGTTTCTGAGATTAGCTGGAACAAATAGACAGACCGACAAACATAAATTTAAACGCATACCAGTTTAAAATAAGCCGTACATTCAAAGATCCGGGTCCCAAGTTATTTGAACCCGATACTGAGGGTTGTAATGTCTGTCATTTCGAAACTAAAAAACCTATGACCTTGAAATATTTCCGGGACAATATGTAAAGTACTACCTTTCTAACAAAAAAAGAATGAGTGAAATCGAACAACGCGTTAATGAATTACAGCTAAATACGCGTTTTAACTTTCATCCCCTCTCCCAAGGGAACCGTGCTGAATTTCGGGATAAAAAGTATCCTATGTCCTACCTCGGAGTATAAACTCAAATTGTACCAAGTTTCATTCAAATCCATTCAGTAGTTTCGGCGTGATGCGCGGCCAAGATACAGACAGACAGACAGACAGACAGACAGACAGACAGACAGACAGACAGACAGACAGACAAAAATGAAAAAAATTGCAGTTTTGGCTTCAGTATCGATTATATAGTGCCCTCCAATAAAAATTTTCAAAATATCTTCAATGTACAGAATTGGATCTGTTACAGTTTTATTATATTATAGATAGACTAGCTTCTGCCCACGGCTTCGCCCGCCTGATTCGGTTTTTCAAAAATCCCGAGGGAATCATGGATTTCCGTTTCCCGTTTCCGCTCCCTTTTCCTACCTTTATACCAACTTAAACGGAAGTTTGCTATAGTAATGTACCTATAGCTGTAGCTATAGATTTCGGTTTTTTCAAAATCCCGTAGGAACTCTTTGATTTTCCGGGATAAAAGTAGCCTATGTGTTAATCCAGGGTATAATCTATCTCCATTCCAAATTTCAGCCAAATCCATCCAGTAGTTTTTGCGTGATTGAGTAACAAACATCCAAACATCCAAACATTCAAACGTCCAAACATGCAAACATTCAAACATCCACATTTTCACATTTATAATATTAAGTAGGATAACGGGTGTAAGGGAACCACTGTCGGAAACGAAGACCGGTATAACCCGCGGCACGTACATCGAACGCTGAACGAAACGTGGAGGGGATAGCTGCGCATGGGAACTGTCGCGCACGTAACACAATAGCTTACCCCCTCCACT
The DNA here is from genome assembly GCA_920104075.1 of Melanargia galathea. NCBI lineage: Eukaryota > Metazoa > Arthropoda > Insecta > Lepidoptera > Nymphalidae > Melanargia > Melanargia galathea. The sequence goes on from OV049868.1 coordinate 16,907,009, forward strand.
TTCCTTCAGCGTTCGATGTTCGTGCCGATGTTTATAATAGAATAGTGATGATTACTGAGTACTGACAAGATACCCAAAAAAAAAACCTGAAATATTTCCTGTATTTTTTTAAAGTTCGCAATGTAATGCAATCATTTGACATCTAAATATATAAAGTGGTCGCAGGCCGTCCGCCGCTCACGGTCATTGACCCCGGAGGTTTGCACGCTGTACGTTGCCGGTTTGAAAAATACAAAATACTAAAGGCGTCAGTTGATTCCATTACATTGCGAACTTTTAAAAAAATATAGGGAATATTTTGATTTTTTTCCACGTTTTTTCGTGGTATCTCGTAGTTTTGCAAGCGTGGCTCGTATCTCTTTCCAACCGCAGTTCCGTTTTCTTCTGCGCCTTGAAAAGGCAACAACGAAAAATGCACGTTCATCGTGGAAAAGGGGGGAAGGGGGGATCGCTTCCCTTGTAATAATATAATCAATAATCACCCTCTTCCACACCGTGACGTTATGATATGAAAATTTCAATCGATCCTACGTTATTATACGGTATGGGCTACATAAGAAAACTCATAAGACATCGCACATTAGTCCCACTTTGCAAAACTTTATAGTATACTATTGATCGAATCACAATGACTTCAGAGTAAAAGGGACCTAAAATGGCTTACATTAAGGTTTGTGTTCGCCAATACATTTAGCATTCGAAAACAGCCAGCAGCGGCGCCCCAAACAGAAATGTTTTAAAATAAATATTCAAACTATTGAATTATGAGTTTAAAGTAAGAGTCTTTGGGTTCATTTTGCTCTGAAGTCATTGTGCGTCGATACTCGAACTTCGAACATCGTTGGTACTATGTAAAAAGTGAGACGCATACTGGTTGCGAAGCTGAAGTGGCAATGGGCGGGACATATTAATGTACAGACAAAATCAAACTAATCGCTGGACATTGCTGGATACTTGTGGCCCAAGACCTCGGTATGTGGAGACCTATTACTGTCCAGCTGTGGATGTCAATACAATGACGATGAAGAAATCTTCTATTGTTTTGTATAATTTATTTAATTTCAGACATCAATGATTCAGGCGTAATTATTAATGATTTTCAAGAAAACTTATTATCTATGTTATTTGATACACTTTATGTAACTACAAACTATAGAAGCTGACATCCAAGTGTGTTTTAATTATAGTGTCAAAACCGCAGCGACAACTTAAGATATTTACTCAACGTTCGTTGACCTCTGATTGCATTACATTGCGAACTTTAAAAAAATACAGGAAATATTTTAATTTTTTTTTTCGCTTTATCTATCTTGTCAGTCTATCTTATCAGTTATGTATCTTGTCAGTAATCATCACTCCTATTACCTGTCTTCGGTTTTGATAGCGGTCCTCTTACACCAATTGTCTGTGGCCGTGACCGTGTTTCAATACTCGAAATGTATATCAAGTGTCGTGATGTGCAAACTTGTACTAAGTACCTATAATGGTGTGGTATGAAGACTGATGGCTCCTTAATGTCAGCAGCGCCGGGCCACATGAGTAGATATCCCTACAGAGGGGAAGCTTCTTAGCAACATCCATTTATACGTATTCTCATAGGGTTGTCACCTGTTTCATGTGAACTTAAACATACTGTTAACTGTACAATGGTTAGGCATTTTTGTCTAAACAACACTTAAGTCTAATTTTTTATATTATTTAAACTATTTTACACAATCTCTAAACTCTCGCCATACACTTTATTATCAGTATTAATTTAATGCGCACGAGCCACACTTGTCGTTTGCCTCCCAACTGAGCCCCAGCGCGGCGAAGCGTCCGTGAAACGTTGGTGAACGTTGGTGGTGGTAGAGCTCATGTGTGCGTGAGCTGCGCTGTGTGAGTATACTTACAGCGGGCCGCTTATATGAAGCTTCCTCTCTGTAGGGATATCTACTCATGTGACCGAACCTCTCGAGCCCCGTGAGACCGCGGAAGCCTTAATGGACCCGCCACATCGAGACCTTTCAAAAGGGCTCAGGATGTCATGGTTTTTTAAGATGAAAATCTTATTTATTCGATGTTTTCTTCTTTCTTCATCTATTAACACTCTATTTGTACACCAAAACACAATACAAAGATAAGAAGAAAGAGAGAATAGAAAACGAATAGTTAAGTACACTTTAGTTTAATTTTTTAAACTAATTGACAAAGTTTTTCAGAATATATGCAATTTTTGGGATGCTAATAATTAATATACTTTTTTCGTAAATTCGTTATAGTTAAGAATTCAAGATAGAAACGGGAATGGAAACAATTTTTTCAATATAAAAAGTTATTCCAAATACTGAGCTTCGAAATCTCGTTCTTTTTAGTTTTAATCAGAAACTGTGAATAATTTTTGTGCGACTTTTTTATTTGTGTAAATAATGACATTTCCTGAAATTAAATAAAAATATTATAAGAAATATTTTTTTTATTATACTTAAGTAGTTTTAATAATGCTATTCTACATTCATCTTGAACAGCAGTGCGATGCCACAAACAGGTGATTCACTCGGCTTGTGTCTATTTATTTTTAACCCCCGACGAAAAAACGACGGGGTGTTATAAGTTTGACGTGTCTATGTTTGTGTGTGTGTGTCTGTCTGTTCCCCTGTGGCGCTCAAACGGGTGAACCGATTTGAATGCGGTTTTTTTTTGTTTGAAAGGTGAATTAGTCGAGTGTTGTTAGCTATGTTTAATGAAAATCGGACCAAGATGGCCGCCGCTACAAAATGGCGGATTACATATTTTATCACAACGCCCTCAATATGGGTATCAAATGAAAGGGTTTGACTAGTAGAATAGCACTATGCAAATCCAAGATGGCCGCCACCACAAAATGGCGAATGTCGGGGTTTTTTTTTAATTTTTAATTTATACTTGTTGCTGAATAAAACAGCATCTTTTTACATCTCTTAACATCCGACGGATAAAATTATGTATACAGTAAAAGCTCTTTATTTGCGGGGGATACGTTCCGTAAATTTGCCGCGAATACAGAAACCGTGAATATGGAATGGTAATTTACATGGGGTTATAGGGGATACGTTCCTAGGCGATGAAATAAAAAATAAATATAGGATAGAAAAATCTATTTAACTGAAGTTTTTGACCATATTGATTAATTATTCTCTTTAGGTTTAGGAAATGGTTTATTAGGGTTTTGTAATTATTACTTGCTTGGTAGTCTTTAAAAGCTCCATCAAATTATTCATACTGATAAATAGCTAGTCAGCAGTGGTATTAACAATTTGCCACTTAAAAAAAAATTACGCGCCGAATTGAGAACCTCCTCCTTTTTGGAAGTCGGTTAATAAGACTTCGTTCTAGATGGATCAATTTTCATAAAGAAATCGATAGCTTAATATTTTAACAACATATACCGTTGTACCGTTATATTTATCGATATACCGTTTAGATCCGCGAATAACGAAAATTTTCGCCGCGAATACAGGAATTGGGTCGCAAATTTTTAATCCGCGAATAGTGAAACCGCGAATGAAGGAACCGCGAATAAAGAGCTTTTACTGTTATCGAACCTAAGAGCCAAAATCATACTGCTGGTCCTAGTAGAGACGTATGCAGTAGGATCCAGGATCAGCATTATTGTACCAAGAAAACCCTACCATTAATGTGGTAGGTGTCACGAACGAACTCATGAAGCGATGGCGCGGCACTATCAAGCGTTCAAGTGTTTTCCGAGATAACATTATTTCTCTTTGATTCCGGATGATAAGGAAAAGCCGCGAAAGCGTAACGAGGTCATATATTTGACGCGTGGTACAAGCAAGAAAATTCTAGAAAAGTTTAATAACTTTGTCGTGGCGACAGAGAGTCGTGTAGTTTAAAGCGTCGTGGCTTGTATATTTGAATGGAAGTGTCCAAATGTAGGACGGCACGATTAACTGTCACCCACGACTTTTTTTTCTGTGACGACATACAGATTGTCGGGATTGTAGGTTGTCAATGGGAACGGCTAACACGACAAATCGTGTGTCGTTGTTGCGATAATCTATCGTAGCCGCGATAAAAATAACATCTCGTCGTCGTCGACTGATGTGCAAACGACAAGGCGACTGCCGTGAACCGATAAAATGTCGTCACAATCCAACGGGAACAGCTAGAGAGTCGTCCAACGACAATTTACCGTTACGACATAGTGGGAACGCGTCCTTAGTTGTTTGATTTGCTCGGAATGGGGATGAGGCCTTTTGGAACTGATGCGCACGCTGCCCGCACGCACCCGTAGCGCTAGCAAACTCGTGGTATAATTTGCGAGACGATAAATATACGAGACGAGTAATTTTCCTCGTGTTTAGAATATTTATTTTCTGTGGTGGAAGTGGAATGAGTCGAAATTCGAAAATGAGAAATTAATTTCGAAAACTCAATACTAATGGACTTATAGAATAACACTGACACAGTTATTGTAACTAATTACAAACAAGATTTTTTCATGAGTTTTAAATAATATGATTGATCATACAAAAAATAAATGATACATTTCGACTCGTTCTTAATCTCGTAAACTTTATCTCGTTCTAGAACTGTCATTTTCCATTTATGTCAGCAAGGTTGCCCCCTATTCTGACCGACAAGAAATAATGTACCTTCATGTTTGAAAAAGACAATCCTACTTAAAAGTGATCAAAACAATTTTTTACTACTATTGTAATCTAAATTGTATTATAATATAGTACTTTCTAAAGTAATAAATAGTATTTTCTTATGAGTTGGGCCAGCGTCTGTGGAATTTCATATAATTCCCGGCGGCCATAAAAGTAGATTGCGGAGATAAGTCCCGGCGAGCAGCTGAAAGCGGCATTCTTTAGGCGGCGTTATTGCCCGCGTGACGAAAACGCGTGGCATTGACCCCGTGACATTTGTCTTATTGCATTCCCTATCCGTAAACCCATCACAATAATCTAAATATATAAAAGGAAAAGATGACTGACTGACTGATCTATCCACGAACAGCTCAAATCACTGGACGGATCGGGCTGAAATTTGGCATGCAGATAGCTATTATGATGTTGACATCCGCTAAGAAAGGATTTTTGAAAATTCAACCCCTAAGTGGGTTAAAATGGGGGTTGAAAATTTGTATGAGATTTGTATGAATCCACGCGATCGAAGTCGCGGGCGTCAGATCGTAATACATAAAAGTAAATCGCGGAAATAGATCTCGGCGAGCAGCTGAAAGCGGCATTCTTTGGGTGGCCTTATTTCCCGCGTGACGAAAACACGTGGCATTGACCCCGTGACATGTGTCTTATTGCATTTCCGATCGACAAACCCATCATAAAAATTGGCAAAAAAAACCCAATGCCTCATTATCTTTTGGCCCGGCCGAATTTCGGCCACGGCGGCCAATCTCAACCGAGGCGGAGATTAGCCAACTATGCAGAAGATATTATAGTACACAAGTGTATGCGCTTACACTGGTGCACTCTATTCCTTCACTCTCATAGTCCGATGGGATGAAAATGCGACACAACCGGAGAGACATCAGGCGCAGGACCAACATCTTTACGTGCTCTCCGCAGCACGGGGGTGTATTACATACACCGCCAACTTCCAACAACTTCCAAAAACAGCAACCTCATAATTTTTTGGTCCAACCGGGGAATCGAACACAAGACCTCGTGATCCGCAGTCGACCACGCCAACTGCTACACCACCGAGGCATCTATAGATTACAGATAGATTGGAGATGGACTATAGCAGGGGTGGCGAACCTTTATGTATTACGTGCCAAAAAATACATTTTGCAATGTACTTATAATAAATTTTAATAATGTAACTGCCTCGTTGGTCTAGTGGTTAGCATATTCGACTGCAAATCACGAGGTCCCGGGTTCGATTCGGGTCGGTCAAATAATTATTAGGTATTGGGTTTTTCTGTCAAGAAATTCTCTGTACCAGCCTGGAGTTGGTAGTTGGCGGTGTCTCACCCCCGTGCATCGGAGAGCACGTTAAGCAGTCGGTCCCGGTTATTATCACTAAGTATCATGTGACAATAGTCGCTAAACCCCGCCAACCCGCATTAGAGCAGCGTGGCGGGTCTAAGCTCTAAATTCCTCTCTCCTATGAGAGGAGGCCTGTGCCCAGTAGTGGGACATAAAAAGGCTGTAGTGGTGGATAGTAAATGTTAAAATGTGGAAAAATTAGTTAAACACGGTAATATGGTGTTTCATGGTGAACTTTGTGATCGCTGGCGTGCCCAAAATATTGCGTGCGTGCCATTGGTTCGCCATCCCTGGACTATAGTGTTGAATGTACGTACGTAAAATACGTAATTCTAATTTCGTTGAAGCCGATAGATAAAACGTAATTATAAATAACACAGAAATAGTAGTCCACAGGTGCGGAGTTGTGGAGGCTATTTCCAGTGCGGTTTATGAGATCGCAGCGAACGGACAAACACACGGAACCCCGCGAGCCGACGGTACAACGAGCCATACGTTGGGGTGTAAATATAGCGCGCCGCGGCGGGCCGTTGATCTGGTGTACGGCTAGCAAAAAAAGTTATTTTACGTAGATTGATTGATGATAGATATGACGACCTCCCTGGCGCAGTGGTGAGCGCTGTGGTCTTATAAGCGGGAGGTCCCGGGTTCGATTCACGGCAGGGGCAATTTGGGATTTTATAACTTTAGATTGTCTCTGGTCTGGTCTGGTGGGAGGCTTAAGCTGTGGCTGGTTACCACCCTACCGGCAAAGCCGTGCCGCCAAGCGATTTAGCGTTCCGGTACGATGCCGTGTAGAAACCGATCAAGGGGTATACATACCTCTTCCAAGTTAGCCCGCTTCCATCTTAGACTGCATCATTACTTACCATCAGGTGAGATTGCAGTCAAGGGCTAACTTGTAGTTGAATAAAAAAAAAATATAAAAAAAAATTATAAAGGGTATAAGGGGACCGCTATCGAAAACTTAGCTCTATTATTATACTACCTATACACAATAACCATTTGTCTTATACTAGTGGTTTAGTATTTTTCAGTTTTTTAATTTTATATTTCGCATTTTTTTTGACGGCCTTTCTCACTCGGAGAGAAGACCCGCGCCCTGTAGTGGGCCGGTAATGGGTTGATCGTGATGATGATGATGAATGAATAGTTTGAGAACTCTGGAAGGAATCGATGAAACCAACCACACAGCATTCTCGTAATTGGGTAAAAAGATTTGCTGAAATTCTTTATTATGTAATTTGAAAAAAAATCTTTTTTTCTTTGTAGTCTTTAAATTTCTTGTAGTCAACCTTATTCGAAGAGAACCTCTGTGTATTTCAGCTTTCTAGTTCAAGGGTTAGGTTTGGGCCAGTAAGCGAGCTAGTGAGTCCGGACTCTTTTTTTTTTTTTTTTTTACATTTATGTTCAATTATTTTTTTGTTGACTCTACCCGCGCAAGTATGTATTCCCGTAACTCATAACCCTATTACGCCATTCACATTACACGAGCGCGGGGAGAACATTAAAAACAATATGCAGCGTACAAACATACATCGTAAATTACATACGGATTGTATTAACGTTTGTCTGTACATCACAATATTACACCTTACTTTTCCTTTGATGTAATATATATGAGGATATAACTGTCTCGGTGGTCCAGCCGCCAGTGGTTCGCGTGGTTGACAGCGGATCACGGTGTCCTGGGTTTGATTCCCGGGTCGGGCCAAGAATTATGAGGTACTAGCATCTGCCCGCGGCTTCGCGGTGTTATAAGTTTCACGTGTCTGTGTGTATGCGTGCGTGTGTGTGTGTGTGTGTCTGTCTGTCTGTTCCCTTGTAGCGCTCAAACGGGTGAAACGATTTGGCTACAAAATGGCGAATTACATATTTTATCACAACGCCCTCAATATGGGTATCAAATGAAAGGGCTTGACTACTAGAATAGCACTATGTAAATCCAAGATGGCCGCCACCACAAAATGGCGAATGTCGTTTTCTAAAACTGTCGGTTTTTTAATTTTTAATTGATACTTGTTGGAAGACGGTTTAAACTTTAAAATCATGATCCTTCCCTTTGACTTTGCCGTAGCAGAGTAAAAACTGAAGTAAGTATTTATATGCGATTTTGAAAGAACTGTCTTTAAAACTCTTAACGAAAAAAAAAAATACGTTTTTGAATTTTTCGTATATAATTGTAATTAAGTAAGCATAATTCCATTTTACGTTAGCGTTTCGATATAAAGCAGAGAGTGGGTTTGAATGACAGGCTGACAGAATAATCCCTGCGTGTATATTTAATTTAACATCCACCAATGCACAGCGGATTTATGGAAATTATAAATACCGGCACGTAATATATTACTTACACACATGCGTCCAAGCGTATATCACACTAATATTATAAAGGAAAATGTTTGTGTGTGTGTGTGTGTATGTGTGTGTTTGTTTGTTACTCTTGAATGCCGCGACTACTGAACCGATTTGGCTGAAATTTTAATGGAGATAGATTATGCCCTGACTGACTTAACACATAGCTGTGGGAGCATACTTAGTAGCCTATTCTACTAAGTATGCTCCCATGGGATTTTGAAATCTGTAGTTAAAGCTATAGGTAGATTACCATATCAAACTTCCTTGAAAATAGGTACCTATAAAGGTTGGAAAAGGGAGCGGGAATGGGAACCGGAAATCCACGATTCCCTCGGGATTTGTAAAAAACCGAAATTCACGCGGGCGAAGCCGTGGATAGCCTAAACAAAACTTACGATTAGGCTATCCGACACTTATCAGAAGGTGGTGAAACAGGCCCTAAACTTAGCTATCCCCTTTCAACATCTATAACTCATAATTTTGTGATCGTAGGTCGAAATCTAAAAAAACGCGTTAAGTACTTAGTATCAAAAAAAATGCAGTAAACAATTCAATTTTGTTTGTTTGTGAATCTATGATTCCCACTGATCTCGCGCTTTACATACAAACAGACTGTCAGTCTGTCTGTATCGTCGTATAATCTAAACTATGAGTGCTTACATCTGGAATCGATTATCTGTTTTTTTTAATGTGTTTTGAATCGTTTAAGGAGGACTTCTTACAATATGCAGTAGCAATTATATAGGTGAAGGATTTCCCCTTCAATGTGTACATTATTAAATTATTCAAACAAACGATTGGAAAGGCTATTGAATAGAATCAGGCGTTATTAATTTGCGGAAATCTATAATAGGTAGATATGATGAAAAGTCAAAATTATTTTGCTACTAGAGAATGCCCGCGGCTTCGCCCGCGTGAATTTCGATTTTGTACAAACCCCGAGGGAATCGTGGATTTCCGGTTTATACCTACTTTCAAGGAAGTTTGCTATAGTAATCTACCTATAGCTGTAGCTATAGATTTCGGTTTTTTCAAAATCCCATGGGAACTCTGATTTTCCGGGATAAAAAGTTATGTTTCAAGTCAGGGCATAATCTATCTCCATTCAAAATTTCAGCCAAATCGGTTCAGTAGTTGCGGCGTGATATAGTAACAAACATCCAAACATCTAAACATCCAAACATCCACACTTTCACATTTATAATATTAGGTATAGTAGGATAATCCGCAAAGTAGTCAACTTTGCAATTGTGCATTTTAGAGTCTACATCTCCTGAGGATGAAATCGAGGATAAAAAGTGTATGTAGCCTGTGTTAAGTCAGGGCATAATCTATATCCATTCAAAATTTCAGTCAAATAGGTTCTGTAGTAACAAACATACACACACACACACAAACTTTCGCTTTTATAATATTAGTGTGATAATAAGTGTGATATTTTGATTTATATATCCCACCAATATTCGCGAACGCACAGATAAAAATAATAAAACGTAACCCCAACAGCTGTCTGGTTGGCCGCCAAGAAGTCTCCACTCTCCTGATCCAAATATAAATAGCGGAGAGTTCGATTACGAGAAGGTTTTTTTTTTATTTCGCGTTCGTAGCTTTTTAATGTGTCCAGCAAGCGAGCGTTTTTGTTGCGAAGCTTTTAACAAGTACCTATAAATTAAAAATTGAAAAAAAAAAACTCCGACATTCGCCATTTTGTGGTGGCGGCCATCTTGGATCGATTTTCATCAAACATATATATATAACATATATATATTATCACAATAACACTCACGACTAATTCACGTTTGAAACGAAAACCGCATTAAATTCGGTTGACCCGTTTGAGCGCTACGGGGGAACAAACAGACGACACACACAGACGCACGCACGCACACACACGCGTCAAACTTTTAACACCCCGCCGTTTTTGCGTCGGGGATTAAAAAACAATTGATTTTTCGTTTTAGAACGTTGTAAAATCGGCAGTTTTATTTGTGCGTACTTTTAGGCTCGAGTAGGTACGACTCGCGCATGTAATTGTAGTTATGTATATTACAGGGATCTAGTATTCATCATCATCATCATCATCATGATCAACCCATGACCGGCTCACCACAGAGCACGGGTCTCCTCTCAGAGTGAGAAGGGTTTTGGCCATAGTCTACCACGCTGGCCAAGCGGATTAGCAGACTTCACACACCTTTGAGAACGTTATGGAGAACTCTCAGGCATGCAGGTTTCCTCACGATGTTTTCCTTCACCGTTAAAGCAAGTGATATTTAAATACTTAAAACGCACATAACTCCGAAAAGTTAGAGGTGCGTGCCCCGGGATCGAACCCACGACCTCCGATTAGAAGTCGGTTGTCCTAACCACTAGGCTATCACTAGGCTAGATCTAGTATTAATACGAACTAAAACGCTTGACCTTACCCGCGGGAAGCACCGGGCAATGAAAACGCTCGTCTGCGGCGCGCTATCAGACGCGATACGCGAGTTGGTGCCGCGCCAAGGCAATCAAACGATTTGCGTCTATTCCCCTTTGTGCGAACCTGCGAAACACTTTATAATCCTCTAACTATAACGAACGGTGATATTCAAACTTTATATTAGTCATAGATAGGATAGGATTTTGGGGTGTAAGTGGCCCAAATTCCACGTATGTGGCCAAAGTCAACCTCACCCGCGCGGTGCACCCTGCCAATGAATATGCTAACGAGGCCCTGACGCTCTCAGTTACACCACACACACAACTTAACCTGGATGGTATCAACGCTTTGTGGTAGGATTCTACCCCGAATCCACCACAGTGTGGCTAGCGACCACACTTCAGCCGTAATCTGCCGCAAAGCATCCGTGTGTTCGGGCAGCGAGCTGAAGAGCCAGTCCCCTTCCTCAAAAGCCGGCAACGCATTAGTGGATCCTCAGGTGCTGCTAATGTTCATGGGCGGCGGTAAACACTTAACATCAGGTGAATAACAAGTATAAATTAAAAATTTAAAAAACCCCCGACATTCGCCATTTTGTGGTGGCGGCCATCTTGGATTTGCATAGTGCTATTCTACTAGTCACGCCCTTTCATTTGATACCCATATTGAGGGCGTTGTGATAACATATGTAATCCGCCATTTTGTAGCGGCGGCCATCTTGGACCGATTTTCATCAAACAGCTAACAACACTCTCGACTAATTCACCTTTCAAACAAAAAAACCGCATTCAAATCGGTCCACCCGTTTGAGCGCCACAGGAGAACAGACAGACAGACACACACACACACACACACACACACAGACACGTCAAACTTATAACACCCCGTCGTTTTTGCGTCGGAGGTTAAAAATATATTTTCTCAATATTTATCACAATCCACATTAATTCCGGGGACCTTTCACTTTTCATAATAATCAGCTTTAAAATGACAAATCAGCTACGACAATAGCTTCAGTTAGGCTGGTTGCACAGCTGTGTGGGATACCGTACGGATCGCCCGTACGGACGGAGACACAAGTGAGGCGCCAGAACATCGTTTCCCTGCGACGCGGATTGTTGGCGTTCCGTACCTCAAAAGGTAAAAAAGGAACCCTTATAAGATCACTTTCTTGTCCGTCTGTCTGTCCGTCTGTCCGTGTGTCACCACCGATTTTCTCAGGAACGTGTGAACCTAGCAAGTTGAAATTTATACCAGATACTAGTCTATGGTCCCTATTAGGTGTATAAAAATTAAGGTTCTGAGTTCTTACAATAAAAAGATATGGTTGCCCATATTTTCACGAAAACTTGTAAGTACCAAAATTTAAAATTTCAACTTTTTTTATTTTTCGGAATTTTCCCTTTACTTGATCTGTAAGACCTTGCTTTTGACCAAAATTGACAAATCTAGGTCAACCGGAAGTACCCTATAGGTTTTGGGTCGAAAACCTAAATGGTAGTTTCAGTTGACCTAGAATTACGAAATTTGGCTTATAGCCAAGTCTTGCAGCACCAATAAAGGAAAAATTCCAAAAACTAAAAAAAGTTGGAAATTTTGGGTGTCCTCATACATACATAGTTAAGTCTATTAAGATAGACCTCTGAGTTGTATGAGTGCTCATACAATTTAGAGGCCTAGCTTTAGCACCTTACCTTTTAAGACAAACTAATGAAAAACAGATTGTACTTATACTTCTGAAGTACGGAACCCTCGGTGCGCGAGTCTGACTCGCACTTGACCGGTTTATTCCGTACGGGACTCGCTCCACGTGGAGCCGCAACTGTATCCATAATTCCGTACTGAACTCTCGTTTCAGAGCACTGCTTGCTGTGAAACCAGCCTTATTAACCCCCGACGCAAAAACGACGGGGTGTTATAAGTTTCACGTGTCTGTGTGTGTGTGTGTGTGTGTGTGTGTGTGTGTCTGTCTGTTCCCCTGTAGCGCTCAAACGGGCGGACCGATTTGAATGCGGTTTTTTTTTGTTTGAAAGGTGGATTAGTCGAGAGTGTTGTTAGCTATGTTTGATGAAAATCGATCCAAGATGGCCGCCGCTACAAAATGGCGGATTACATATTTTTCACAATTCCCTTAATATGGGTATCAAATGAAAGATCTTGACTAGCAGAATAGCACTATGTAAATCCAACATGGCCGCCGCCACAAAATGGCGAATGTCGGGGGTTTTTTAAATTTTCAATTTATACTTGTTATTTCCGTAATAGAAATTCATAGTTGCAGCTTCCATAAAGACATTATAGAACGAGTAGGTATAATATATTCTGAACATAATTTTGTAATAATCCTTGTTTCTCTTTCCCGGGAACCGCTTTTAACATTGTTTTCACTTAGCTTTCACTTTGTTTTCATTTAGTTAAGTGAATTTATGTTACAAATTAATCTTCAAGTTTTAACGAGCGATACGAAGTTTAGAGAGCGATCTAACTTTTAAATGTTAATGATGAATTAATTAAAACAATCGTTTTATAACCGTTTTTGACGACCGTCTTGACGCAGTGGACTCTCAGAAACCAAAATAAACAGTAGACGTAGACCACCACGCTGGCCGACTACGGATTGGTACACTTCACACGTCTTTTTAAGAGCAAGCAGCATAGTAATTAAGCCTTATTAAACAATTATTTATAAATTAATATTCAGATTAATGCATACATGGCTTACACTTTCTTAATATGAAGACATTAATATTTGAGTTTGATTCTTATAATATTTGAGTGTAAGTTTTAATCAACAACAGCCTTACCTACTATTTATGGTTTCTAACTATTATTTTAAGACAAAAACAGTACATTGATTACAATATATTACATGTTTATATTTGACATACAATTATAATGATCCTATAGGTAGCTATCTACTTATGCGAATATAGAATTTATAATTATGTATTGACATCAACGTTGAGTATTTAATTTAAAACAAGGACGAAGCATCTGAAGCTAAACTAAGAAAAACCCTGTGCTTCAGCTTCAGTGCCGAATCCCCCAGTGGACTTGCAGTTAACTAGTTAGTAACTTTGAGAACATTATGAAGACCTCTCAGCCGTGCAGGTTTCCTCGCGGTGTTTTCTTTCACTGTTATAGCCCCCGCATACTGGGCCACTAGTGGCGACTACTAGTGGCCACCACAAGTCGCGGAAGAGATTTTTCATACATTTTCTTGTGGCTCGAACGTGGCCACACGAGCGTACCTACTCGAGAGCGACCTCAGTGTGCGGTGGTACCATATAAAATGTATGAGAAATCTCTCCCGCGACTTGTGGCCGGTCACTAGTCGTCGCCACTGGTGGCCCAGTGTGTGGAGGCTGTTAAAGCGAGTGATTATCTTACTTCTTACTAATATTATAAATGTGAAAGTGTGGATGGATGTTTGGATGTTTGTTACTCAATCACGCCGCAACTACTGAACCGATTTGGCTGAAATTTTGAATGGAGGTAGATTATGCCCTGACTTAAAACATAGGTCTAACTACTTTTTATCCAGAAAAAATGCACAGTTCCCACGGGATTTTGAAAAACCCGAAATCTATAGCTACAGCTATAGGTAGACTACTATAGCGAACTTCCTTGATAGTAGGTATAAAGGTTGGAAAAGGGAGCGGGAACGGGAACCGGAAATCCACGATTCCCTCGGGATTTGTGCAAAACCGAAATTCACGCGGGCGAAGCCGCGGGCATTCTCTAGTATCATTATAATTGCTTAAAATGCACATAGCTCCGAAAAGTTGAGCCCCCAAAAGGAAAGCCGAAGTCTTAACACGTAGGCTATCACGGCTTTTAACCTAACTAAGTATAATATTATTATAAAATATAAAATATATAAAATATATAATAATATTATAATATTTGCTCTATGGTGTAAGTAAATATTTCCGCTCGCAGCGCAGAGGTCGCGCGTGCGTCATTGTGTTTATTTTTATAATCTGTTTATTGACGTTTGACAGCTGACAATTAGAGCGCGCGCTTTTTCCATAGAGATAATAATAATAAGTAGAGTAGGCATACCTACCTTAAAAACGTGCCAAAAATACACTCACACACGCACAATCCTACATCTAAAATGGCGCGTGTTCATTGTGATGTCTCAAGTTGTGCGTGTGTGAGTGTTCATGTATACATTTTAGGGAGGCCATCTTAAAAGAAGTGCAATAAAATTTCTGCCACGATCTGTTTTATTGTTATGTTTAAAAATGTAGTGTTGTCTCTTACACACTTATGAAAATTTTGATAAGCTTAAGCTATTTTCCGATCCACTATTTTCTATAGGACATTATGCCAAGTCCACTTCTATAGGTTCATGGCTTTTTCCCACAGATAGCGAAATAATATTGACATAATAAAATGCCCGCGACTTCGTCCGCGTGGATTCTGATTTTTTCGACATCCTGGTGCAGTAGTGTGCGCTATGGTCTTATAAGCGAGAGGTCCGGGTTCATCGGGAATTTATGATTTCTAAATTGTCTTTGGTATGCTCTGGTGGGAAGCATCTGCCGTGGGTACACACGAGTAGATAAGTACAGAGGGGAAGCTTCTACAAGCGGCCGGGCCTGCTGTAGGTACACACACAATATATGCGCACGTTTGTCACCCAACTGTACCGGTTGGGGGACCGAGCGGGCGTTCGTGAACCGTTGGTGAGTGTGTTTGTGTGAGTGTACCTACAGCGGGCCGTTTGTATGAAGCTTCCTCTCTGTACTTATCTACGCGTGTGGTGGCTAGTTACCAGCCTACCGACGTATCCGCGCCGCTAAGTGATTTAGCGTTTCGGTACGATGCCACATAAAGAAACCGATCAGTTATACCTGTAGGTTTAATAAAAACTGCCATACCTCTTCAAGGTTTTTACCGCTTTCATCTTAGACTGCATCGTCACTTAACATCGAGTGAGATCGCAGTCAAGGACTACTTAACTTGTAGATGAACAAAAAAATCTTTATAAGTATTCCCTGTATAAAAATAATTTCCGAGATGTAAGCAAGCTATTAACTAGGAGTCGAACTCGCGTCCATGCGGCACAAAACCCCTACCATTATATGCCTAATGGAAAAGGTCGCCACCATCACAAATGAGGAATCTATACTAATATAATAAAGCGAAAGAGTTTGTTTGTTTGTTTGTTTGTTTGTTTGAACGCGCTAATCTCTGGAAGTACCTATCGGATTTGAAAAATTCTTTTTGCATTTGGTTGTCCAACTTTTGGGGCAGGTTATAGGCTATTTAATATCCCTAAAATCCTCCACTAAGGGGGTAAAATGGGGGTAGAAAGTTTGTATGAAAGTCCTATGTTTTTAAAGTTACAGACCTGAAAATCGGCATTTAGATTATTAGTTTTAAATAATAAAACTCTGTATATTTTATTTTGAAAAATCTTCCCTTAAGGGTGGTAAAATAGGGGATGAAAGTTTTAATGGGAAGTTTTAATTATAATTTTGCTATTATTAACTTGAAATTTGGAAGGTAGGTTAATTCTAGGGCTTAGATATCAGCCTAGAAAATATTTCACGAAAATCCTCCCCTAAGGGGGTAAAATGGGGGTTGGAAGGTTATGTTTTTGAAGTTACAGATATGAAAATAGGATATGAAATTATAATTTTTAAATGATAAAAACCTGTATAAGTTATTCTGGAAAATCTCCCCTTAAGGGTGGTAAAATAGGGGATGAAATTTTTTATGAAAGTCCTATGTTTTTAAAGTTACAGACCTGAAAATCGGCATTTAGATAATCAGTTTTAAATAATAAAACTCTGTAAATTTTATTTTGAAAAATCTGCTTTTAAGGGTGGTAAAATAGGGGATGAAAGTTTAAAAGGGAACTAAAAACGATTGCAGCGCCCTCTGGCGGTCTAACTTGAAGCGATCATAGCGCTCTTTGGCGGCCAAAACTGGAAACTAAGAAACGATCACAGCGCCCTCTGGTGACCTAAGCCGGAAACTTGAAGCAATAGCAGCATTCGGAGGCAAACCTCCCCGCGCCCCACCCGGGTAAGGAGGCCCCGCCTCGACGCCCGTACCTCCGTGGCCTGACGGCCACGAAGAAGACCTCACAGCAACTCCCTAGCAGCCAAAACTGGAAACTAAAAAAAACGATTGCAGCGCCCTCTAGCGGCTACAACTGGAAGCTAAAAACGATCGCAGCTCCCTCTGGCGGCCAAAACTGGAAACTAAAAAACGATCACAGCGCCCTCTGGCGGCCTAAGCCGGAAACTTGAAGCAACAGCAGCGCCCTCTAGCAGCCAAAACTGGAAACTAAAAACGATCGCAGCGCCCTCTGGCGGTATAAGCCGGAAACTTGGAGCAATAGCAGCGCCCTCTAGGAGCCAAAACTGGAAACTAAAAAACTATTGCAGCGCCCTATTGCGGCCAAAACTGGAAACTAAAACGATTACAGTGCCCTCTTGCGGCAAAAACTGGAAACTAAAAAACGATCGCAGCGCCCTCTGGCGGCCTAGGCCAGAAACTTGAAGTGATTGCAGCGCCCTCGTGCGGTCAAAACTAGAAACTAAAAATGATCGCAGCGCCCTCTAGCGGCCTAAGCCGAAAACTTGAAGCGATTGCAGTGCCCTCTTATAGTCAAAACTCTTGCGGCCGGAGCTGGAAACTCGAAGCAATTGCAATGACCTCTGACGGCCGCAGGCGGAATCTCGATACGACAGCTGCGCCCTCTGGTGGCCGAAGGCAAATAAATACTAAATTAATAACTAAATCAATAAATAAATAAATAATGTAAAGCTATTTAGTAATTAATAGTATAATTATCTTATTATAGGGGGAGTCGGCAGAGGTCGCTGTTAGTTACTGATGAGCTCCAAGTTAAAAAATTAATTAAAATTAGAAAACATAACATTCAAAGTAAAAAAATAGTACAAAGTGTGTAAAAGTGTGCGAAAATCGTGTGATAATGTTATCTAAACTTATTCAGTGCTGAAATTTAAATAAACCTGGAAATACACGGAGACACAACAAGTGCAAAAAATAGTGCTAAAACCAGTTTAAAAAGACAAAAACGGAAAAAGGTCGATGTATCCGTTATCCAGTTAAGTGAAACAGACTATTTTTTATTCGATTTAATTCGTCAAAAAACTTTTAGCTACAATAAGAATTGCAAAATCATTACTTCGAACTAACGGTCATAGGAACCTACTGCCATCTACCAAATAGAACTAAAACCTTGAAGTTTGGTGATTTAGTGAAGTGCAGGTAGATCATACATAAAGCAAGTAAATTAACACAATACCGCTAGAGGGCATTACTGGTCTCTTTTGAATCTATTTTGAGCCTGTGCAATACATAAGACTTACATTACCACGACAATATTCGACACACAATGCAACTGAAGCCATAGCGCAGTAGAGACAGTATTGGATCATCACTCGGGCCGCAGGATCGAATCCCAGTGTCAATCGATAGTTTTAAAGATAAAAATCATTTAGGAAGGTTTTTAAGTTTTTTCATTGTTTATGGCAAACATTTAACATTAAAAAATAAAGTAATAAATAATAGTTTAAAAAAACTAAAAAACACGCTTTTTACTGAAAACCAAACTAAAAAATAGAAAATAAATTTTAATAAATATAAATTAATAATAGTGTGCATATGAAAAAATGTATTTTATAAAAAAAACGTGGGGTGCATGGGTGTATAGAGGATTATCATTTCGATAATATCTTAAAATCACCCCACGCTTTTTTTAAATAAAATACATTTTTTCATATGCACACTATTATTAATTTATATTTATTAAAATTTATTTTCTATTTTTTAGTTTGGTTTTCTATAAAAAGCGTGTGTTTTAGTTTTTTTAAACTATTATTTATTTTCTACTTTTTAGTTTGATTGATTTATAAAACACTAAAAAAATCATGTCACTTAAAATACAACAGATATTAATTATTAATAAATTATTTTATTTGTTTTTTATTGTAAATCGTACATTAGGATTAAAGTAAATAAGTACTAATTAATAATATTATTATTTTGTTTTAATATTGTTTTATCTTCGCATTCGTGCGTTTTGTGCTTAGATTTTAGTTGTGTGTGACATCTATTCTGTTTACCTTAGTTACAGTTAGTAAACCGTGCGATTTTGAATGTTTATTGTTTTTCCTTACCGACGACTTTTGATAAATGAACACAAAATCTTATTTTCCAAATTGAATAATGAAATAATCTTATCAAATTTGTGTATTGTCATCCGTCCTCGATAAAACTACAAAGTTTGAATGAAATCTGACCGTTTAAAGTGGGTCAAAATCGCGTTCAAAGAAGTCGGTTACAAACATACATACAGGTGAAGCTAATTTATAGCGTGTAAAAACATTTTCCCATATAAAATGTTCACGGGTTTCGTAACTGTCAAACATCCCGTCGTGTGGATACGGTAAACTCTCTCACCCGTACCTACATATATTATTATTCTTCTGTACGTGTGTTTGTCACCTAACTCCTCATAAACGCCTGAATCAATTTGGATGAAATTTTGTGTGTATATTTCAATGGGTTCCTGGATGGATTGAAAACACAATTACCGGTTAGGTAAAGGTAACCTACCGGGTCTCGGTAGGCGGCGCTGATGTCGGTATGTCACCGGGCAGGACGAAGTCTGCCGGGTCCACTAGTTCAATATAATAGTTAACTTATTCAAAGTTGGCAACGATGACAAAGGAGTATTATATCAAAATATCACGAGTAATATTTTCAAAACGCAAAAACTCTTCTAATACCTATAACGTGAAACAAAATTTGTAAACTACAGTCGACTTTCAATAATTTGAAACTCAAGGGACAAAGAAAAATATCACATTACCAAGAGTTCAAAATAAGAGTTAAGCCTTCAGTCTATCATTGTCCAATTAATTTTCGATAGTGGTGAGAGATGAGAAGTAGGTACCTACCTAACCGTCACTTCTCACTCACTTTAACATTTGAAGAAAGACTGAAATATGAACTGCAAATGACTCTTGTCTCATTATCTCATTTATGTAAACAATCGATAGGTCTGTGCATGATAAACACTTCAAATTATAGAGAGTACGGAAGCCCGGACTTCAAATTATTGAATGTTGGCGGGCAAGATTTAATTTCAAATTACCTATAGGTACTTCGACTTTTAATTGTATGCACTAATGTGAAGTTTCGTGGGTTGTCACTTTTTAACGAAAATAAAATAGGGATGGGGTACAGTTGATTGATTTGAATCATTCAATTATTTCATTCAAATTAAAGTTCATATTTTAAGTAATTATTATATTTTATGTACAAAGTGTACCTATATATATGTATATATATAAATACATATATCTTTAATATATAAAACAAAGTCTGGTTTGTTAGAACACTTATGACTCGAGAACGGCTGGACCGATTTTCATGGTTTTTGATTTGTTGTATTTGTCTTCGTCCCGAATAGCAGAATAACTGTTAAAAATATTGGAAAGTTGACGAAAAAATAAAAGAAAAAACATTTTCCCATACAAAATGTTCATGGGTTTCGTAACTGTCAAACATTGAATGTTCATCCCGTCGATACGGAACTCTCTCACCCGTATGATGGAGTGACCATGATTCCGCATTAAAGACAAAAGTTGAAAAAAAAATAATCAAAAATCAGATTAAGTTCATAATCATCATCTATTTTTTTTATTCAACTACAAGTTAGCCCTTGACTGCAATCTCACCTGATGGTAAATGATGATGCAGTCGAATACGGAAGCGGGCAGACTTGAAAGAGGTATGCATACCCCTGATCGGTTTCTACACGGCATCCTACCGGAACACCGGAACGCTAAATCGCTTGGCAGCCGGCCGGCACAGCTTTGCCAGTAGGGTGCTAACCAGTCACGGCTAAAGCCTACCACCAGACCGGACCAAAAACAATTTAGAAATTATAAAATCCCAAATTGCCCCTGCATAAGACCTAAGCACTCACCACTGCTCCAGGAAGGTCAAAATCATCTAGAAAATTATAAGTAGATTCCAAAAATATGTAACTACTGTTCAATATATTTTTTTCTGAATAAGTATAATAAGTAAGTATTCTTTTAAAAATATCATTTTTTTAAATAAAGGGGCAGCAGCATGTTAACTATGACAGATATAGTCCTTATTTACAACATAGTGTTATATTTGTATATATTTTAGTTTTTCTTTTACTGCACTTTAACCCTTGTACATTAGTTTTTATTATATTTATTTTACTCCAAAAACAACCTAATAAGGCCAATGTGCCAAAGTGGCCGTTAAAATATGTAATTTTTTTATATTTTTACTCATCATATAGTGAAAGTTAAATTAAGTTGTTATCTCACACAATAAATATAAATTATTTATGATCTGGTTTTCAGTTCTATAGTCTTTACTCTTTAAAACGTATAGTTATGGACCCGTATTTAAAACGTATTGTGTTTTCTTAAGAAATACCTAGTTAACAAAAGCAAGTTTTTTTTTAAAGATCACAGTTTAATCAATAAAATTACCTAAAATTATACAAAAAGTCTTTCACATTGTTTGTTAGTAAAATCACAAATTAACAAAAAAAAAATCTTAACTGGCGTAAAAAAAAGCATCTCAAGAAACCAGTACACTAACGCTGAGTTGTACACTAATGCTGAGTTGTACAAAATAAACTTCCATCCCCTCTTCCAAAGAAATCGTGCTGAACAAGATACAGACAAACAAGAATCAAAACAAGTAGTTTAGGCTTAAGTGTCGATTATATATATTAATCGGAAGTCATATTTTAGTTATTTATGTAATAACAAAAAGATAACTTAGATGATAATAAACGTAACAACACGATAAAAAAATTATGCAGATTGGCCGGAAGCATAAACAAGTGTAAGTCTAAAATTACTATTTGTACGTTTATTTTTTTGAATTAAAGCTATTATTATTATTTGTACCAATAGGATGCGTTTGCCACAAAAAGTCAAGACGACAAAATTAGTTGGCTTTTATACGTAGGAGCCATCGATTTACTTAGTAGATAAATAAAATTATGATGATAATGAAAGAGTAACTTTGAACGAAACTTTTGTGAATGAAATTGAATGAATTGAACGTATCACATCACTATAGAAATGGGGTTGGCAACATTATTTTACGGAATGACATTAGGAAACGTCAGATTACTGCAGATAATTAAAAGTTGAACTATAGTGGACCAATTAGTATTGATTTTATTCAATTTATCGAGTGTTTTTCAAGGGACTGGGAAAAAAGTTCAAATTATCAAAAGATTCAAATTAACGAGTGTCAAATTATCGAGAGTCGACTGTAGGTACATCTATCGTAACCTCACGTAAAATTAGCAAATATTACTATTACCACTCGAATTTCCAATAGCGGTAGGAAATATTAACCACTTTATTATAACGCACAGCCGGTAAGCTATGCGCAATACTTTCTTTAATGAGAGCGCAACTAACACCGGCTGTTGGATCACACCACCGCCGACTCTGCTGTTGCCAACGCCGTCGATCAACGACGAAAACTGGGTCGATATGTGTGCCCGCTCACCACATCGAAAACACACAACCGATTTGCTTTATTGAGAAGTCTTGATATTTCCTAACCAGAAACTGCTTCAAGTTGGTCTGCCTGCCTGCAAAGCCTGTTCTATAAGCGCACGACTCAAAGCCATTATGAGAAGCTCCTTGCAAATCTGGATCTGTGATGCACATATCCGCGGTCGTAACCCATGCGCGAGCGTCCACTTTGTTCTTATTCGGATTAAACTCAGGTAGCTGGATATCTTTGCTAGTAGACGGCGCTTTCATTGCCTCGACCAATGCCGCAGTTACGGTTTTGCTGTTCCATGAGTAAGCGCCATTTTGTATTGTCATAGCCGATTAATTGATTCACACCGATTTTCATATCGGTTGCGTCCCACTTCTGTAACGGAGGGCCGAAGGTGTCATCTCGTTACCGTGGGCGATCATTGATGGTTGTATCAGCTCTTCGTCCATTGTAAATTACGGAAATAAGACTCGAGTTACGCTTGATAGATTTCATAGATTACAACGAATCACCGCATAATCACACTTAAATAAACACACGTAGTTCAGATATGAGCGGATTTCTTTCGAAACGTGTCGGATTTAGGTTGATTCAACGCCTGAGCGATATCTTTTGACAAGCTTTTTTTTCAAAAGTCTGTGTCAATTCACCTCCGTGTGTCAATCCCCCGACAGTTGACACATATTTTATTCGAAAATCCCAACCAAACTCCGCCGAATACGCCCAAAACAACTCGTTCCGTTGCTTACTCAACGAAATAATAATTTAACAAAAATCTTATTTTGCAAATTGAATAATGGAATAATCTTATCAAATTAGTGTATTGTCATCGGTCCTCGATAAATCTACAAAGTTTGAATGAAATCTGACCGTTCAAAGTGGGTCAAAATCGCGGTCAAAGGAGTCGGTTACAAACATACATACCGGTGAAGCTAATATAAAGCGTGTAAAAATACTGTGACTGTTGACAAAAGACGCCTACAATACAGTCATCAAATTCTGTTGTTGGTTCCCAATAGTTCGTAGTGTATTAATTATGTCGAACGTAGAACAATTATTACGCGAACTTCGAAACGACATCAGAAAAGATTCGGAGAATTCTCTCCAAATAGTACAGGAGCGAATTACAAAAACTATCAATGAAAATATCGACAAAAAATTCGAAGCTATTCACTCACAGATTGAATTGATAAAGAAACACAACAGGGAACAAAACGAAAGAATCCTATATATTGAAAAACAGATTAGATGCAGAAATATAATATTCTTTGGAGTTGATGAAGGGGAAAAATCTTACGAAGAATTGGAAAATAAAATAATACACATAGTAACAACGGATATTAAGGTGGATTGTAATAGAAGCGAAATAGAAATTACAAAAAGATTGGGGAGAAAAACAGAAAACAAAATAAGACCTATAGTGGTAACTTTTACTACATATGGTAAAAAACTAGCGATTTTAAAAAACAAACAGCAACTTAAAAACAAAACCATTTACCTGAAGGAAGATTACCCCCAACAGGTTCTAGAAAAAAGAAAAGAGCTTCAAGAACAATTACAACAAGCACGTAATGAAGGTAAGATAGCGTACCTACGCCAGGATCGGCTAATAGTACGTGAACCAAATACAAATCTACCTAAAACGGAAAATACAAACACCCAAAATTCTAGGAAAAGAGAATTAGAGTCCACCCCTCCAAGTCAATTCAGTAACCCTTCTGTACAACGAAGTCAAATTTCATCAAATTTCCAAATAGCGAAGAAGAATAAACATAAGACATACACTCCTAATAATGGCCAAAGCTCTATGAACAGCTTTTTGCAAAAAAGTAGTGATGAAATACAAAAACCGCTCACTCCTTTCACAAGAACAGCTGATGAATCCGACGATTAACAATTACCACGGCCCTTCCAGTATAAAATTATTAACCCTGCTGCCGCCTCAAAACTAAATAAAACAATTAATGATAGACAAAACTATAATATTAACAGCCTCCCAACCCGGTTGGTCACCGTGGGAGTGCTAGACCAACACCCGCCAGTCAAGAAAAACATAAGTAATAATACAGTAAATTACTTGGAAAACAATAATGATACAACAATTTTTGGAAACCCAATAAAAAATGACAGTAAAAAACAAAAACTAAACAAGATTACGAATTATACATTTTGAGCATGAATGTAAGAACATTAGGAAGCCATGAAAGATTAATGGAACTTGAACAAGCACTTCTAAAAATAAAATGGGACATTCTTGGTCTATGTGAAGTTCGCAGAATGGGAGAAATCATTGAGGAAACAGATGACTATATATTTTTCCATATCGGGGAAACGAAAGGCCATTATGGTACAGGATTTTTGGTCAAAAAATATCTCAGGAAAAACATAAAAGAGTTTATAGGAATAACAGAGCGCATAGCTGCAATAAAAATAGACCTTCCAACCTTGGGTACAACAACAATAATTCAAGTGCATGCGCCAACAGAAGATTCAGACAAAGAAAAGAAAAAAGATTTCTACACGGCACTACAAGAGACGATCGATAATAACACTGCTAAAAATATTTTTGTAATGGGAGATTTTAATGCCCAAATCGGATTAACATCGACGAGAGCCGATACAATTATGGGCCCATATTATAGTCAAGGTATATGTAATGACAATGGAGAAAAAATGGTTCAGTTAGCGAGAAGCAATAACCTGGCTATAATAAATACATTTTACAACAAAAAGATGCATCGAAAATGGACTTGGATGTCACCTGATGGTAAAACGACAAACGAAATAGATTTTTTCTTGAGCAATAATAAGCAAATTATAAAAAACTTTAAAATACTAAATAACTTCAATTTTTATTCTGATCATAGATTGATAAGGGCTGAAATATATCTTAAACATCCAAAAAAGACAAGACGAAATTATTCAAACAGTATTAAAGTATTTGGAAAACAAGAAAATGTACAAATAAACAAGGAATTACAACAATGGAAAACAGAAGTAAACTTGCACAAAAGTGTGATATCAGAGGTACAGAAAAGTTATACTAATTTTGAAGATAAACTCAAATCAATACTGAATTCCCTTATTCATAAATCACATAAAGAAAAAGAAATACCAAAAATTATTACAGATTTGATGGAGCAACGGAGAATTTTAATACGGAATAGAAAGAAAAATAGAAAAAGAATAACCGAAATTAGTAAGAAAATAAATAAATACTCTAGAAAAAAGAAGCGAGAACATAGATCAAAAATTATTCAAAAATATATAGAATCATCCGGGGCTACTAAAAAAGCATACAGAGTGTTAGACAAAAAAATACAATGGATTCCTAAAATTCAAAACAAAGAAAAGAAACAAGTCAGTAACAGAAAAGAGATTATAGTAGCTGCGACGGCTTTTTACGAAAACTTATACAAATCAGACCGTAGTACTATTGAGGACATAGACATGAATAGAGTGGAAGAACCGATACCATGCATCTTACCCGAAGAAGTATCAAATGCTTTGTCTACACAGAAAAACAACAAATCTCCAGGTGAAGATGGTTTCACAAACGAGCTTCTAAAATCAGCCGAACCTTCAATTAGCGACATCCTGTGCACATTTTTCAACGCAATTCTAGAAAGTGAAAAGGTACCCACGCAATGGACTCGATCAATAATAAAATTATTACATAAAAAAGGTAATCCAAGTGACATTAATAATTATCGTCCCATTAGCTTAACCTCAAATATATATAAAATATTTACTAAAATAATTCTCAAAAGGATGGAAAGTTGTTTAGATGAAAATCAGCCTTTAGAGCAAGCAGGCTTTCGAGACAGTTTTTCAACTATTGATCACATACATACGCTAAATCAAATAATTGAAAAATATAACGAATATAATAAAACCATATACATTATATTTATAGATTACTCTAAAGCGTTTGATAGTTTAGAACACAATGAAATATGGAAGGCACTGTTCGAACAAGGAATACCCGTAAAATATATTCGCATTATAAAAAATATTTATATAAATAGTACAGCAAAAATTAAATTAGAAAATGAAGGGAATTGGTTTAAACTATCAAAAGGAGTAAAACAGGGAGATCCATTGTCACCAAAAATATTTAATGCCGTACTAGAATACGTGTTTCGAAAATTAAATTGGAAGGCGGAAGGAATCAAAATAGATGGCAAATACCTAAATAATTTGAGATTTGCAGATGACCTAGTCTTATTTTCTGAGGACTCTGCTGCATTAGAAAAAATGCTAAATGAATTGTTGTTTGAGAGCAAAAAGGTTGGACTAGATATAAATATACAAAAGACAAAAGCAATGACTAACGGAATCCAGAAATGTATTAAAGCAAATAATATAGAAATAGAATATGTCGAAGAATATATTTACCTTGGGGAAATTGTCTCAACACAAGACTCGATGAAAAAAAAAGTAGAACGACGAATTACAAATGCATGGAACAGGTACTGGATGTTAAAAGAAGTGATGAAATCAAAAGAAATGCCGATGAAATGCAAACAAAAAGTATTTGACAGTTGCGTACTACCTGTTTTAACATATGGAAGTCAAACCTGGGCCCTTACAGAAAAACTGGAGAACAAACTAGCAATTAGCCAACGTGCAATGGAGCGTAGTATGTTGCATGTAAGGAGAATTGATAGGATAGCAAATACAACGTTAAGAAAAGAAACAAACTTATTAGACGTTCAAAGAAAAATACGAAAATTAAAATGGAAATGGGCTGGACACGTCTGCAGACAGAAGCAAGACAGGTGGTCAAAACGAGTAACCGAATGGTATCCCAGAGACGGAAAAAGATCAAGAGGGAGACAAAGAATAAGGTGGAGCGATGACTTTGTCAAAATGATGGGAGCCACATGGCAAAGACTGACACGAGATAGACAAACATGGCAACGACTGGAGGAGGCCTTCGTCCAAAGGGCGTACTGAAAAAAAAAAATCTTTTGCAATTATATTAGTAGTGATGGATTAGTATTGTTAGTATGATAAGTTATTTTTGTTAGTATAGTGTAAACTAGTGTTGCGCTCGGTGCGCGAGCTGCAAGCAGCTCGCGTGCCTTGTAGTCTTTTCAATATTCGTAAAATAAAGAAATGGGAGGCCATACCAAATACCAGAATATACTGGAGAGTCTCTTGAAAGATAGAAAGAAATATTGGTATCACGTTTCGTATCTTTTATGAAAGGACACTAATCAGTTCTATGCATGCGTTTAGTGGAAAAAAAGGATCTATACAAAAATGTTCTGGAGATCCACTTGAAAATTAAAAAGAAATTTTGTATGGACACGAATTTTTTTGTTCTGTAGCTATCTTTTTTTTACTGGCTCACCAAAGGGCCTAAGGTCTTGAACATTTTTAGTTTCAGGACCATGCCTCTATGATTGATAGTTTTTGAGGGCCGTTAGGGTTCTCTGGTAATTTTTCCGCATTCACTACGTTTTGTGATTTTTGTGAAAAAAAATCTTTAAGTTCTATTTATAAGTGTAGTAGGGGGAAAATTTTTCATACAAAAATTTCTAAGAGAGCCTCTTGAAAAGAACCCAAAAAATTTGTATGGAGAGAATTTTTTTTGTTCGGCGGCCATGTTTTTTTTACCGGTTCACCCAATGGCCCAAGGTTTTTAATGATATTTGTTTGGGACCATATCTGTATGACTGGTAGTTTTGGAGGACCCATGAGCTACTCTGGTAAAATTTCCACATTCATGACGTTTCATAATTTTCCTGAAGGAATACCCATAAGTTCTACGCACATAAATAGTGAAGGGAAAAAGTTCCATACAAAATTGTTCTGGAGAGCCTCTTGAAAAGAACCCAAAAAATTTGTATGGAGAAAATTTTTTTTGTTCGGCGGCCATCTTTTTTTTACCGGTTCACCCAATGGCCCAAGGTCTTTAATAACATTTGTTTGGGACCATGTCTGTATGATTGGTAGTTTTGGAGGACCCATGGGGTACTCTGGTAAATTTTCCACAATCATGACGTTTCAGAATTTTTCTGAAGGAAGACCCATAAGTTCGACGTATATAAATAGTGAAGGGAAAAGGTTCCATACAAAATTGTTCTGGAGAGCCTCTTGAAAAGAACTCACTAAATTTGTATGGAGAGAATTTTTTTTTGTTCGGTGGCCATCTTTTTTTCACCGGTTCACCTAATGGCCCAAGGTCTTTAATAACATTTGTTTGGGACCATGTCTGTATGACTGGTAGTTTTGGAGGACCCATGAGGTACTCTGGTAAATTTTCCACATTCATGTCGTTTCATAATTTTCTGAAGGAAGACCTATAAGTTCTACGCACATAAATAGTGAAGGGAAAAAGTTCCATACAAAATTGTTCTGGAGAGCCTCTTGAAAATTACCCAAAAAATTTATATGGAGAAAATTTTTTTTTGTTCGGCGGCCATCTTTTTTTTACCGGTTCACCTAATGGCCCAAGGTCTTTAATAACATTTGTTTGGGACCATGTCTGTATGACTGGTAGTTTTGGAGGACCCATGAGGTACTCTGGTAAATTTTCCACATTCATGACGTTTCATATTTTTCCTGAAGGAAGACCCATAAGTTCTACGCATATAAATAGTGATGCGAAAAAAGTTCCATACAAAATTGTTCTGGAGAGCCTCTTGAAAATTTGCAAAATTTTTGTATGGAGACGAAATTTTTTTTTGTTTGGTGGCCATATTTTTTTCACCGGTTCACCCAATGGCCTAAGGTTTTGAACATTTTTTGTTTCGGGACGGTACCTTTCCGACTGATAGTTTTCGAGATCCCTTAGGGCACCCTAGTCAGTTTTCCACGTTCAGCTCTCTCTATAATTTTGTAGACCTTATATTTTTGAATTTTACACACATGAAAATTATGGTGAAAAAGTCCCATACAAAATTGTTCAGGAGAGGTGATCAGTACCTGACTTCAAGTAGCTTTATATATATAACTAGCGACCCGCCCCGGCTTCGCACGGGTAGTAGAGCATTTTATGCGTAGGTACTACCCGCTCAGGGATTAGGCAGCGTTTTCGATGAAAGCTCCCAGGCGGCTTTTACGACTTTTTACGATATTTTCCACAATGAACTTACTATATCTCACCTTATACCCGAATTACTAATTCCGTGGAATTCTGACGTTTCATAATGTTACCAGAGATAAAACAATTCCCACAAAAAAGATGAAAAATTCAAAACTTATGCAAATACAAATCAACTGCTGCATGTAGATATGACTTTCTAGTTTCCATTCTTAGCAATTTCTATTTTAGGGCGAAACAATTAATATTATTAAGCGGCTTAGAGCTTTATATGTTGACAGGGAATTAAAGTAGTTTGGGGTAAAATCGTACTTCGTAGATGTTAACCCTGTTCTCCATATAAATAACTCATCTGTAAATGAAAATGACAGCTGTCAGAATTAAGTCGATATTAAGTCAAAAATAAGGAGAAAAACTAAATATTTCAAATCAAATAAATTAGTGTATTTGGGACATAAGAAAGTAAGTTTTCACCAGATTCCGTGAAAAAAAAAAAATTATTTTAAAAGATAAAAATAAAGAACCAAAAACTTGGTTTTTTGAACTTTTCACATAAATTTTGAGGTTATGTGAAAAAAGTGTAAATATAAAAGTTGTAGATCTTTTTATTACCTACAACTTTGCCATTTAATTTTTTCCATAGGACTTCTAGTTTTGCCGGAAATCGAGATAAACCGTTTTTTACCCTTAAAACTCCCCCCCTTTTTTCCCGAGCTCAGATCGCCCGTAAATTATTTTTCCTTGTATTTTATAATATTCTCCTCCTTTTCCAATGGGTTTCATCCTACGTACTGTGATTTTTTTTTTGGTTTCAAAAATTATCGACAATGGGCTATAGGGAGAACCGCGGCCGCCGACGCGCTTATAGGCACGCTCCCGCGCCGCCGCAATTTTTAAATCTGTAATATCTTCGAAAGTATTCATTTAAATCATATGCTGTAAAGGACCATATGGATTTATATAAAATCAACAATGCATTTAAGGTATTTAATTAGATAAGGATTAATGCTGTATTGGTTGAAATCGCTTCGAAAATTAGCCATTATTTGTCGTAAAAAGTAAATGACAAAAAAATGTTATTGTGGGATATCCATAAGAGATAGACATATACCATCGCGGACTTTTCTGTAGACCTTTTCAATGTGTACAATACTTAGTACATTATTTTGATAAATCTCGTAGGGTTCAGCCTGCGTTTGCAATGTAAGCGGAAAAAATGTAATTATTTACGACATCACATTAGAAACCTCAAAAATAACAGTATTTCTCCACAATTTAATGGATGTTATTATACATATAAACCTTCCTCTTGAATCACTCTATCTATTAAAAAAAACCGCATCAAAATCCGTTGCGTAGTTTTAAAGATTTAAGCGTACAAAGGGATATAGGGACAGAGAAAACGACTTTGTTTTATACTATGTAGTGACTAGTAGGGCGCGTGGGTGCGCGGCCCGCTAAAGCGGACCGCGAGGTTTCGCTTTCGGGTATTTTGTTTTGAGCAGCCTCCACCTATCTCTCCCATATTCCTAATCCTCGATCATTATCACTCTCCATATTTTTTCTCCGAATCATTCTGCTCATCAAGTAGGTAGACCTTTAGGTCTTGATCATATTTTTCCAAGAAACCACTCTTCCATATTTTATACTTGGTGAGATAGATACCAACGTTTGTATAGCCGCCATATTGAATCCGCCATTTTGGTTTTTTTTTTCAGCTCAGTGCCAATTGGATGAGGTTCTGAGTATTTTTTGTTTGAGCAGCCCCCATCTATTTACAATACCCTGCCCGGGCTCATCAAACATCTTCCAAACCCTTAATCATCATATCATCCCATATTTTTCTTTGACATTTCTCCAAAGAACCGCATCAAAGCCTTGCATGGTTCACAACTTGTAATCTCTTCAATATTCGCCATACATTTTCTATGATAAAATAAATTCCGCCATTTTGAATTTTTTTTCTATTCATCAGATAGACCTTCCAATCTTGATCATCTTTTATGAAGAAACTACTCTTCCATCTTTTATACCCTCCGAGATGGACACCGACGAAATTTGTATGGCGGCCATCTTTTTTTCGCCATTTTGAATTTTTTTTCAACTCACTGCCAATTGGATGACGTTTCGAGTGACATTTGCTCGAGCACCCCCCACCTATCTTCAATACCTTAAGCGTGCCCCTCACCCGTCACCGAAATCCTCAATCATCAGCTCTCTCCATATTTTTGTTCTTAATGAATTTTTGGCTTCTGTACGAAACTATTAGTGAAAAAAAAATTTTTCATACAAAATTT
Source organism: Melanargia galathea (assembly GCA_920104075.1). Lineage (NCBI taxonomy): Eukaryota > Metazoa > Arthropoda > Insecta > Lepidoptera > Nymphalidae > Melanargia > Melanargia galathea. Next base: position 16,938,707 of record OV049868.1, read on the forward strand.
TACAGGAGAGGTGATCAATCAGTCAGTGAATCAGCACGAGCAGCTATATATATATTAACTAGTAGGGCGCGTGGGTGCGCGGCCCGCAAGCGGACCGCGAGGTTTCGCTTTCGGGTATTTTGGTTTGAGCAGCCTCCACCTATCTCTCCCATATTCCTAATCCTCGATCATTATCACTCTCCATATTTTTTCTTCGAATCATTCTGCTCATCAAGTAGAACTTAAGGTCTTAATCATCTTTTGGCAAAAACCACTCTTCCATCTTTTATACTTGGTGAGATAGACACCGATGTTTGTATGGCCGCCATCTTGAATCCGCCATTTTGGACTTTTTTTCAGCTCACTGCCAATTGGATGATGTTTCGAGTAATTTTTGTTTGAGCACCTCCTACCTATCTTCAATACCCTGCCCGGGCTCCTCAACCAACTTCCAAACCCTCAATCATCATGTCTTCCCATATTTTTCTTTGAGAGTTCTCCAAAAAACCGCATTAAAGCCTTGCATAGTTCACAACTTGTAGTCTCTTCAATATTCGCCATACATTTTCTATGGAAAAATAAATTCCGCCATTTTGAATTTTTTTTCAATTCATCAAGTAGACCTTTGGATCCTCATCATCTTTTGCCAAGAAACCACTCTTCCATCTTTTATACCCTCCGAGATGGAGACCGACGAAATTTGTATGGCGACCATCTTTTTTTCGCCATTTTGAATTTTTTTTTCAGCTGACTGCCAATTGGATGACGTTTCGAGTGACATTTGCTCGAGCACCCCCCACCTATCTTCAATACCTTAAGCGTGCCCGTCGCTCGTCTCTGAAATCCTCAATCATCAGCTCTCTCCATATTTTTGTTCTACTTCAATTTTTGTCCTCTATACGAAACCATTAGTGAAAAAAAAAATTTTCATACAAAATTTTACAGGAGGGGCGATGAATGAGTGAGTCAGTGAATCAGAACGAACAGCTATATATATATTATTAACTAGTATGGCGCGTGGGTGCGCGGCCCGCAAGCGGACCGCGAGGTTTTGTTTTCAGGTATTTTTTGTTTGAGCAGCCTCCACCTACCTACCCCATATTCCTAACCCTCGATCATTATCACTCTCCATATTTTTTCTCCGAATAATTTGTCAGAATGAGAGTTCTTCCATAAAAAAAATTTAAAAATTGAAAAGGAACGGCGTCAAAGTGTTGCATAGTTCCCAACTTACATTCTCTTCAATATTCGCCATATATTTTGTATGGAATAATAAATTTCGCCATCTTGTTTTTTTCTGTTCATCAAGTAAACCACGTCTTAATCATCTTTTGCCAAAAAACCACTCTTCCATCTTTCATACTCAGTGACATAGACACCGACGAAAGTATGGCCACTATCTTGAAACCGCCATTTAGGAATTTTTTTAAGCTCACTGCCAATTGGATTAGGTTTCGAGTAACTTTTATTTGAGCACCTTCCACCTATATTCAATACCCTCGCTGTGCCCTTCACCCGCCTCTGAAATCTTCAATCATCAGCTCTCTCCATATTTTTCCTCCGCATGAATTTTTGTCTTCTATACGAAACCATCACAAAAAAAAACTTTGTGAAAACATAAATTCCGTCATCTTATTTTTTTCCTGTTCATCTAGTAGATTTTTAGTTCTTGATTATATTTTTCTAAGAAACTACTCTTCCATCTTTTATGCTTGGTGAGATAGACACTGACGAAATTTGTATAGCCGCCATCTTGAATCCGCCATTTTGTTTTTTTTCAGCTCAGTGCCAATTGGATGACGTTTTGAGTAATTTTTGTTTGAGCACCTCCCATCTATCTACAATACCCTGCCCGGGCTCCTCATCCATCTTCCAAACCCTCAATCATCATATTGTCTTCCCATATTTTTCTTTGAAAGTTCTCCAAGAACCGCATTAAAGCCTTGCATAGTTTACAACTTGTAGTCTCTTCAATATTCGCCATACATTTTCTATGGAAAAATAAATTCCGCCATTTTGAATTTTTTTTCTATTCATCGAGTAGATCTTTGGATTCTAATCATATTTTGCTAAGAAACCACTCTTCCATCTTTTATACCCTCCGAGATGGACACCGACGAAATTTGTATGGCGGCCATCTTTTTTTCGCCATTTTGAATTTTTTTTCAGCTCACTGCCAATTGGATGATGTTTCGAATGACATTTGCTCGAGCACCTCCCACCTATCTTTAATACCTTAAGCGTGCCCGTCGCTCGTCTCTGAAATCCTCAATCATCAGCTCTCTCCATATTTTTGTTCCGAATGAATTTTTGTCGTCTATACGAAACCATTAGTGAAAAAAAAATTTTTCATACAAAATTTTACAGGAGGGGTGATCAATCAGTGAGTCAGTCAATGAATCAGCACGAGCAGCTATATATATATTAATAGTATGGCGCGTGGGTGCGCGGCCCGCAAGCGGACCGCGAGGATTCGAGTAGTTTTTGTTTGAGCACGTCCCACCTATCTTCAATACCCTCGCCGTGCTCTTCATCCGTCTCCAAAATCTTCGATCATCAGCTCTTTCCGTATTTTTCCATCAATAATTTTTTTTTGTGTAGAAAAATAAATTCCGCCATCTTGTTTTTTTCTGTTCATCAAGTAGACTTTTAGGTCTTGATCATCTTTTTCCCAGAAACCACTCTTCCATCTTTTATGCTTGGTGAGATAGACTCTGACGAAATTTGTATAGCCGCCATCTTGAATCCGCCATTTTGTTTTTTTTTCAGCTCAGTGCCAATTGGATGAGGTTTTGAGTAATTTTTGTTTGAGCACCTCCCATCTATCTAACATACCCTGCCCGGGCTCCTCATCCATCTTCCAAACCCTCAATCATCATGTCTTTCCATATTTTTCTTTGAGAGTTCTCCAAAGAATCGCATCAAAGCCTTGCATAGTTTACAACTTGTAGTCTCTTCAATATTCGCCATACATTTTCTATGGAAAAATAAATTCCGCCATTTTGATTTTTTTTTTCAATTCATCAAGTAGACCTTTGGATCCTCATCATCTTTTGCGAAGAAACCACTCTTCCATCTTTTATACCCTCCGAGATGGAGACCGATGAAATTTGTATGGCGGCCATCTTTTTTTCGCCATTTTGAATTTTTTTTCAGCTGACTGCCAATTGGATAACGTTTCGAGTGACATTTGCTCGAGCACCCCCCACCTATCTTCAATACCTTAAGCGTGCCATTCGCTCGTCTCTGAAATCCTCAATCATCAGCTCTCTCCATATTTTTGTTCCGAATGAATTTTTGTCCTCTATACGAAACCATTAGTGAAAAAAAAATTTTTCATACAAAATTTTACAGGAGGGGTGATCAATCAGTGAGTCAGTCAATGAATCAGCACGAGCAGCTATATATATATTAATATTGTAAAATTTTTCAGTAATAAAGGCTTTATTATTATTATTATTTATTATTATTATTATATAGTATAATTATCTAAATGTGAAAGTGCGGATATTTGGATGTTTGGATGTTTAGATGTTTGGATGTTTGTTACTCTATAACGTCGCAACTACTGAAAACATTTGGCTGAAATTTTGAATGGCCCTGACTTAAAACATAGGCAACTTTTTATCCTGAAAAATCCTCAGTTTCCCACGGGATTTTGAAAAAACCCAAATCTACAGCTAAATAATTCCTCAAAGGCTATAGGTAGATCAATATAGCAAACTACCTTGAAAGTAAGTATAAAGATTGGAAAAGGGAGCGGGAACAGGAACCAGAAATCCACGATTCCCTCAGGATTTGTGAAAAACGGAAATTCACGCGGGCGAAGCCGCGGGCAACAGCTAGTAAATATAATAAAGCGGAAGAGTTTGTTTGTTTGAACGCGCTAATCTCAGGAACTACTGGACCGATTTCAAAAATTCTTTCACCGTTGGATATGTACGTGATCCTTGAGTGCTATAGGCTATATTATATGTACCACGGGCGAAGCCGGGGCGGACCGCTAGTGAGGAATAAAACGCACATGAAGAGATGTGGATATCATTAGAATTTTATTAGTCGAATGCAATGTGCGTATTACGTTTGAGTTAGGTTTTATGAGTTAATCTTATACCTAGGTTAGACGTAAACAAGTTTAACGACCCATTGATTTAGATGTTTGTCTGATATCTAGATATATCTATTGTGTCTAACTGCATTGTGAATCTATCGCGAACAAGTGGTAAAATCTAAAAGATTGAAAGAAAACCGACTTCACATCTCGGAGATTACTTAACCGATTTTGATGAAACTTGCACTGTTCCCTAAAGGTGCGTCCAGACTTGAACATTTCACCGAACCGAACAGCGAACATTTCGGCGAACTTGTTACGCTCAATGTGGACGGCGCGCTTGGAGCGCTTGAGATGGGTTACTGCGTAACAGTTCGGCGAAACTTTCGCCGAACTGTTACGCAGTAACCCATCTCAAGCGCTCCAAGCGCGCCGTCCACATTGAGCGTAACAAGTTCGCCGAAATGTTCGCTGTTCGGTTCGGTGAAATGTTCAAGTCTGGACGCACCTTTAGTTGAAGTAAATGTTAGTCAATAAAAAGAATAGTCACAATCCGATCAATAGTTTCGGAGAAATTCGCGGACAAACATACATACATTACTAGGCAGTCAGTTTTCTATATTTCTGACTTCTTCTTCGCGAGGAGGAACAGATCGGCAATCGGTGCCACAGACAGACACACATAGCGATCAAACTTAAAATACTCTTTCGTTTAAGTGAATGTCATAACATTAATCTTAGAAATAAAGATAATATAATAAGACTGTAACAGATCCAATTCTGTACATTGAAGATATTTTGAAAATTTTTATTGGAGGGCACTCTATAATCGATACTGAAGCCAAATCTGCAATTTGTTTCATTTTTGTCTGTCTGTCTGTCTTTCTGTCTGTCTGTCTGTCTGTCTGTCTGTACCTTGGCCGCGCATCACGCCGAAACTACTGGATGGATTCGAATGAAACTTAGTACGATTTGAGTTTATACTCCAAGGTAGGTTATAGGATACTTTTTATCCCGAAATTCAGCATGGTTCCCTTGGGAGAGGGGAAGAAAGTTAAAACGTGTATTTAGCTGTAATTCATTAACGCGTAGTTCGATTTAACTCATTCTTTTTTTGTTAGAAAGGTAGTATTTTAAGTATTGTCCCGTAAATATTTCAAGGTCATAGGTATTTTGGTTCAGAAATGACAGACATTTATTGGGTTCAAATAATTTGGGACCCGGATCTTTGAACGTACGGCTTATTTTAAACTGGTGTGCGTTTAAATTTATGTTTGTCGATCTGTCTATTTGTTCCAGCTAATTACCGAAACGGCTGGATCAATTTTGATGGAACTTTCAATGGCAGATAGGTGATGTTAAGTAACTTAGGCTACATTTAGTTTAGGTACAAATAAAAACCGGCCAAGTGCGTGGCGGGCCACGCGCAGTGTAGGGTTCCGTAGTCACAATCCTCGAAAAACAGATATAACTCCTTAACCTGTGAACCCTACTTAGCCATGATAGTTTTCCTTTAAAATTGATTATATACCCTACTGCTGTGAATTTTTTCAAGTTCCTATATACTGCCATTTGGCTGATAGAGGGGGGGGGGGACACTTGACTAATAAAAATTTGCACTTTAAAACATCATATTTTACAAACGGATCTAGAAATCGAAAAATAATGTTCCCACACCCACAATATTTTTAAAAGACCTATTCAACGATACCCCACACTGTGGGGTAGACGAGAAAAAAATATTCATCCCCACTTTACATGTAGGGGAGCTACCCTAAAAAAAAATATTTATCAAAATTTTATTTCACCACTTTGTCGGCGTGATTAATATTTATACTCATGCCAAATTACGGATTTCTAGCACTAATAGTCTCTGAGATTAACCGAGGACGGACAGACGGACAGACGGACGGACATGCCGAAACTATAAGGGTTCCTTGTTTACTACGGAACCCTAAAAACGATTATGGGATCCAATCCGATCCTATATAAAAACCTATATCCACGCGGACGAAGTCGCGGGGGTCAGCTAGTCTTAGAAATAAAGATAAACTTGTGTTGCCCACTACTAGGTTGCGGAAAGTTGGAAAATCATTTGTTGGTAATTCTGTACGTTTTTATAATATGTCGCCAGAGAACATTTTGGATATGTCTCTCAATAAGTTCAAGGGTTTTATTAAACGCAAATTAATTGAAAAATCTTACTGTAGCTTAAAAGATTTTTTTAATGACAAAAATCCATGGACATAGATTGCTCTAAAAGCCAACAGTTCAAATAATTTTTATGGCTATACCATATTGTAAGATGGTGATAATAAACCCGGCTGAGTTTGTTATGGGCTCTTCTCAGACCAGGGCGCGTTTGGAACCCTCGTAGCTTTAGTTTTAAGTTTCCGTAAGTAATTATCACCATTGCCTGTTCCTAAATTGACGTTCAAAAAGTGTACAGTGTACCTACTTTGAATAAATGAATTTTGAATTTGAAAATTTGAATTTGTTTGCGTCGGGGATTAAAATACGGAACCCTAAAAAAGCACCTTGAACTTCCCAAGTTTCCCAATTCCGGGCTGCTAGTGCTGCTAGCTTATTACTGTCATTTTTTTTACAGAAACCCCCTAAATTATACTCAGTGAGTGGATAGGGAAGATATAAAACTAATTGAACTATTTGATTTGTACACAACACAATCCAGCGATGGGCTGGCGGCGGTCGTAAAGTCTTTACGATTGTTTAATTACCCACCGCGCGCGCCGCGCCGAGCCGACAGCCGACCAATCTACAAAACCAATAAAACAAACAGTAAAAAAACCTATGCTATGTTCGTGGCAGTCGGACCGAATTTTGAAGTGAAAGCACGTACGTAGTACTATTATATATTCTGTGGTGAAAGTATTGTTGTGCTTTTGAAAATCGATGAAACGCAAAAGTGATACCAAAATCCTCTCTTGCGTACCAGGAGTTCATAAGGTGACAGGAGGTCGTTTGAGTTCCCAGACGCTGCACAAGTGACAGAGAGGGACAAACATACACATTTACATAGGAAGAGAATGAGATAGAATACAATTCGGATTCCATGACGTTCCGCTTCCGTTCTCCGCCTGTGTTCCGTTTTTGAACGCTTTTATTAAAAAAAAAATAAACAAGGTTTTAATGTAAGTATAATATAATATTTACATAATATTTTGGAGAATTGAAAAAATTTGAATATAAGTTTCACTGCTGCCGTGTGTGAGTTCTCACTGAGTTGCACACAGACACTTTTTTTGTTTTAGACGACTTCTGAAGACTCTAGTGCCTACTGGCTCAATCATCGTCATCATTATGATCAACCCATTACCGACCCACTACAGGGCACGGGCTCTCAGAATGGCTATGGTTTAGGCCGTAGTCCACCACGCTGGCCGAGTGCAGATTGGTAGACTTCACACGCCGCGTGAGAACTTATGGAGAACACTCAGGCGTGCAGGTTTTCTCACGATGTTTTCCTTCACCATTAAAAGTGAGCTGATAATATGTAATTGCTTAAATCTGAAAGTTGAAGTGCGTGCCGGGGATCGAACTCGGACCGCCCGAAAGGGAGGCCGACATCCTTTCTCTCTCTATTTTCGGATTGAGTATGCTGCATGGCCCTATTGGCCGCTACAGCGTCACCGGGGTTTGTCGGAGAGCGCGAAGCTCTGCCAGGGGGGAGTAGTGAGCCCTAGGGCTCGATGAATATCGGAGGGCGGCAACGTCTTCCTAAGGGCGCCTCCTGTGAGGCTTGGACCACGGCTTAGGTTGACGTTGGGGCGAGTGGGTTCGTTGGACTAGATTAGTCCGAGCGCCCCCGAGACCGTGGTAAGGGCCCACGTCCGGGTGACGTCAGAAATCGGGGACCTCGTCTTCGCCGGCGAAGACGCTGTGCATCGGTTGTGTGATTGTGAGGCCCTAACAGATAGGATGCATTGTCGGTAGTTATTTGATCGTCGGAGTCGTAAAGGATGTGCTTAGGGCGTCTTTTATCGGGAGGGGACCACTAGCCTATCACCGCAACTAGCGGACCTGGCAAACGTCGTCCTGCCCGGTGACATACCAACATCAGCGCCACCTACGGAGACCCGGTAGGTTATTTACAAAAAATGTGATAAGGGTGGTTATCGATTTTCGTTCGAAACACCTTGCAAAAGCTAAAATCGCTATGTTTTATCTATTATGGAAAAAATGGTTTTGATTATCTTGTTAAGACACAAACGATGCAAGAAGGCATCCTATTACAAAAGGGCTGAATGCTCAGGGTAAAAAGAAAATTAGGAAAATCCTGTGAAAAAGTCATTTATCTCCGTGTGCAAATGCCCATCTATTGAATTACATATTTTTAATATGTGTATATATATACAAAAAATAATAATAAAAAGAAAAAAAAAATTTTTTTTCAAAACCGCGAAATTAAAACGAAAATCGATAATCACCCATAAATGAAGAACCGCTCGACCGATTTTGTGCAAACTTCACATAAACCATCTAGTAAATAGTCCAAACAAAGTCTGATTTGGTTTGGATAGGTGGGCCTGTTGTCGTTCCCGAAAAGTGGCATTGATTTTTATATAAATAATAGATAATAGATATAATTCATCTACTTAGTTCTAAGGATAGATACATATACCCGCTACGTGGTAGGTCGACCGCCAACCTATATTATAATTAAAATAAATTGCCGCCATTATTATTCCTGCCACGCGGCGCGGCTGCTACCCAGTTTCTTATCTGTTGTCTTAGGGATTGTGCACACTGTAGACTTTCGTGTACAGGGTATAAGGCATGAGGGGACCGCGAGCGAAAACTTAGCGCTATTATTATACTGCCTAAACACAATCCAATATCAATAACCATTTGTCATATACTTGTCATATTAGTGGTTTTGTATTTTAGTATTTTTCAAACCAGCAATGTAAAGCGTGGCGCTGTACATTGACATTGTAACCGGAAAGAGCGTAGTCTAACTCTAATCAGACTCAAGACAGAGTTAAAACGAGATTTTAGGTATGTAAAGGATATAATATTATTATGTATTTATGTCCCGTTTTCTAATCTGAATAGAATACGCTGAGCGTAGTCACTACGCTCTATAGATCTCAGCCTAAGAATTCTTCATGGTGTAATATGAACCCGCCTTATTTGACTTGTCAACAAATCATAATAAATAATAGCTTATTCAATATTAACATGGTACCTACCAATAGACAATTGAAATGGCACGATAATTGCTACAATAGTTTATAGTATAGAATTTAGATATTAGAATAACGTCCATTTCGAGAAAGAGTAAATATGTACAATAATATTTCATGTAAAATTAACCTTATCAAATTCAAGATACCTAATTATAAGGCATAAATGTGTCTTACGTGTATTTGTGTGTGTGTATCTGTAAGAAAGATGGATCATTCATTTAAAATCTTCCAAAATATTACCTAAAAGACAGGGACTTGAGCCAGTTTGTAATATTAACGTTTTCGCATTAAATACCGGTTAATGGATAAATGATAAAAAGCTGTGATAGTTGTGGTGGAGGTTGTGGGTTCGATCCCGGGCACGCACCTCTAACTTTTCGGAGTTATGTGCGTTTTAAGTATTTAAATATCACTTGCTTTAACGGTGAAGGAAAACATCGTGAGGAAACCTGCACGCCTGAGAGTTCTCCATAACGTTCTCAAAGGTGTGTGAAGTCTGCCAATACGCTTGGCCAGCGTGGTAGACTATGGCCAAAACCCTTCTCACTCTGAGAGGAGACCCGCGCTCTGTAGTGAGCCGGTAATGGGTTGATCATGATGATGATGAATGGATAAATGTGCAGATTTTTATCAATTTTATTATCCATCAGAAGCTCGCGACATTTGCAGTATAGTCTGCGCCAGCCCTTACAATAATACCGTAACAGTACAGTGTCATTTGAACCTAAACATGTGCAATATAGCTGTAACATAAACTACCTAATACAATATGATAAACAAAATCCATACTAATGCTATAAAGTGTCTGACTGTCTGATCAACCACAAAAACTAACAACTACAATAAATTAAAAATTAAAAAAAAACCCCGACATTCGCCATTTTGTGGTAGCGAACATCTTGGACCGATTTTCATCAAACTTAACTAACTAACAACACTCCCGACAAATTTACCTTTGAAACAAAAAAACCGCATTCGAATCGGTTCAGCCGTTTGAACGCTACGGGGGAACAGACAGACACACACACACAAACACACACACAGACACGTCAAACTTATAACACCCCGTCGTTTTTGCGTCGGGAGTAAAAAACTCCCACTAGATGGACGGACGATCTCAAGCGAGTCGCTGGAAGCAAGCGTCACAAGATCGCGTTCTACGGCGATCCTCGCAAGAGGCATTTGTCCAGCAGTGGACATCATTGAACCTGACAAGAGGTACAGATAGCCTTACCACCCTGGGGGCCTTACTATCCCGGGAAATCGAAGGAAAGGGCTTCTTGAAGCCTGCGAAGTTTTGAAGACCTCCCGGGCGCAATCATGGTGAGCGCTGTTTTTACGAGGTAGGTCCCGGGATCGATTTCCGACAATTTATAATTTTTAAATTGTCTCTGATCTGGTCTGGTCTCCCAGCAGCTGTGGTTAGTTACTAGTTACCACCCTGTCGTCAAACGATTTATCGTCCAGTGCTAGGTACGATATGCCGCGTAGAAACCGATCAGGTGTAGGTATGGGTTACAACTTATGTATGAACAACAACTGATAATAATCTAAAAGTTTGAAAGTTAAACCGACTTCACTTAGTACGATTTAAGTTCATACTACGGAGTAACATATAGGATACTTTTTATCCCGAAATTCAGCACGGTTCCCTAGGGAGAGGGGATGAAAGTCAAAACGTGTATTTAGCTGTAATTCAATAACGCGTGGTCCGATTTCATTCATTCTTTTTTGTTAGAAAGTAGATACTTTAAAGATTACAGACTAATCTCTAAAAGGCTGGATCGATTTTGATGGGACTTTCACTGGCGGATGTTTACATTTTGATCTACCTAAACATCCGCCAGTGATCTTTTAACAGTTTTTAGCATGATATGAGCTCAAAGGAGTTTAGGAAAAACAAAATGATTCCTACGGAATTTTTAAAAACCAATATATATCCACGCGAACGAAGTCGCGGGTGTCCGCTTGTATGTGAATATTTTTATTGAAGTGTCGAATTGATAACCTCCTATTTTTGAAGTCGGTTAAAAAGTCGTGGTCGTCAGGTAAATATAAATTATTCCCACTCTACAGTAAGTTGTGTCCACTACGCGTAATGAATACTCCTAGTATCATTTGACCTCAAACATGTGCAATAATCTTTGGTCTTAAGGTTGCTCTCCTCACGCGCTTCTCCATACAAACGTATTACGCCTATTATTCTAATATTTGTCGCAATAGATCTAAAGTTAAGCCAGATATCAATTTATATCTCCATTATCTATTATGCCATAAAATAAAAAATTAGTACAATTATATTTATTTTGAAAGTTGTGACGCTTGAAAAATCACTATTTTTGGGCAAATTTTGAGGCAACTTCGTGCGTAAATAAACTATATAAGAAACTAGAAAATTGAAAAACAACCAAAGTCTTATCATACGTTACTTCATAATAATTTCAAATGTCTTTAGTTCATGTAAAAATTGCCAAATATTTGCTAAAATAAGCGTAGTTCCAAACCTAGATTTGCATTTTTTTACTTTGCCGTTTTTCACTAAAAAATCATGATATCTCAAGCAAAATTTATTTATTTAATTAATTTATTATTTATTTATGTATATATTTTTTACATGTATATATTTTTTTACATAATTTAAGCTGTGATAGCCTAGTGGTTAGGACAACCGACTTCTAATCGGAGGTCTTGGGTTCGATCCCGGGGCACGCACCTCTAACTTTTCGGAGTTATGTGCGTTTTAAGAATTTAAATATCACTTGCTTTAACGGTGAAGGAAAACATCGTGAGGAAACCTGCATGCCTGAGAGTTCTCCATAACGTTCTCAAAGGTGTGTGAAGTCTGCCAATCCGCTTGGCCAGCGTGGTAGACTATGGCCAAAACCCTTCTCACTCTGAGAAGAGACCCGTGTTCTGTAGTGAGTCGGTAATGGGTTGATCATGATGATGATGATATATTTTTAGTACTCTTCTTTACTGAAGACGTCTCGCTCTCGAAATGCAGAAATCACTGTTTTAGACTCCACCCACCAACGATTTGTTGCTCCCATGAAGAGGGCTCTTAACATAAACTGATGCAAACGAAATGTTAATAAAACCCACTTGAGAAAGCCGGCACAAGGCCGATTGTCATCATTTTTCCTGTGGTGATACGAGCGTAGAATTTAAATAAGTGAATAAGTTAAAAAACCAAAAACAAAACAAGAAAAGTACCTAGATATTGTGTTAGGGTCGGGGCATACTTGTGCAGAGTCGAAACGCATCGAAGCAAATAAAAAAAATTCTCGGCATATATAAACAAGGCATAAACTATAAACAAGTAAAAATTAACAAAAAATTAAAAAAAATCCCCGACATTCGCCATTTTGTGACGGCAGCCATCTTGGATTTGCATAGTGCTATTCTACTAGTCAAGCTCTTTCATTTGATACCCATATTGAGGGAGTTGTGAAAAATATTTAATCCGCCATTTTGTAGCGGCGGCCATCTTGGATCGATTTTCATCAAACATAGCTAAGAACACTCTCGACTAATTCACCAAAACAAAAAAACTGCATTCAAATCGGTTCACCCGTTTGAGCGCTACACGGGAACAGACAGACAGACACACACACACACACACACACACACACACAAGCACAGACACGTCAAACTTATAACACACCCTCGTTTTTGCGTCGGGGATTAAAAACCTCTACCGTTAAATCGAGTGATATTTAATTGCTAATAAATATCGCTCGATAGCTAAAACGCGCATAACTTCTTTATTTCTTTCACTACGCCAGAGGTCGTTAGTGAAATTTTAATTCGAAAATGTTTTCGGAAAATGTATTCAAGAGTTTCTTCGTGGAAAATGTAAATGTTTTTCAAAGCGAGACCCGTTTCGCGCGAACGGACATAATCGCGTTTTCCGAGTTTCCACTTGACTTACTTCCTATAACGATTTTAGTCGGAAATTCGGAATTATTTTAATTAAGTACATTAATTAGAGCTCATTTTTAAGGTTTCCGTATAAAATTGGTTAAATAGAAAAAAAATATTTGTTAAAGTAACTTAAATAGATATTGATCGAAGAACCGATGGACTTTGGGATCCCAAGTTGCTTGAAGGGTTACTTACCTCGCAGCGGCAAACGACGCGTGGGAAGACCCTTCACTAGATGGACGGACGATCTCACGATATTATAAGGCGAAAGTTTGTGTGTATGTGTGTATGTTTGTTACTCTTTAACGGCGCAACTACTGAACCGATTTGGCTAAAACTTTGAATGGAGACAGATTATGCCCTGACTTAACACATTTTATCCTGAAAAAATCCACAGTTCCCACGGGATTTTGAAAGAACCGAAATCTATATTGCTACAGCTATAGGTAGATTACTATAGCAAACGTCCTTGAAGGATGGCAGCGGCCATCTTGGACCGATTTTCATCAAACATATAGCTAAGAACACTCCCGACTAATTCATCTTTCAAACGAAAAAAAAGCACATTCAAATCGCTTCATCCGTTTGAGCGCTACGGTGGAACAAACAGACACACACACCACACACACACACACATATATACACACCACACACACACAGACACGTCAAACTTGTAACGCCCCGTCGTTTTTGCGTCGGGGGTTAAAAAGCGGACTCTCGTGTAATTCCTGTTTGCATTGACGTTGACGAGAAGTTACCGTCTGTATAAAGGTGCGTCCAGACTTGAACATTTCACCGAACCGAACTGCGAACATTTCGGCGAACTTGCTACGCTCAATGTGGACGGCGCGCTTGGAGCGCTTGAGATGGGTTACTGCGTAACAGTTCGGCGAAAGTTTCGCCGAACTGTTACGCAGTTCGGTTCGGTGAAATGTTCAAGTCTGGACGCACCTTAATTGGGCTCCACTAGCGAACAATATTGGAAAAGTGCTACGAATCTTAATTAGGGGAAACACACGGGCCGAAGTACGGTCGGAAAACGCTAGTTTGATCTGAAATTAACCGCGTTAATTGATTTATTCACTTTAATTATAGCTTCGACGTGACCTATATTTGTAGCCAGTGGAATTGAATTAGTGAGACGTTAACTTGTTTTCAAATGAATGTTTCAATATTTCTGAAATGCAGCCTAACCATAGTTTATCCTGCTTGTATAACGTATATAAATGTATGTACGTATAAATAAACGAGTATGTACAGTTTAAAATATATCTATAATAATATAAAGAAGCTGACTGACTTACTGACTGACTGACTGATCATCAACGCACAGCCTGAACCACTGAAGCTAGAAACTTGAAATTTTCACAGCAGCTTTCTTTTATGACGTAGACGCACAATAAGAAAGGATTATTGCGAATTGCACCCCGAAGGGGGATAAGGGAATGGAAGTTTGTATGAAAGTCCGTCATTTTTAAGTTATATCCATGAAAATTGGTATTTAGATTTTCTGTTAAAAATAAAGAATTACGTGTTTAAGGAATTTTGGAAAAACTACCCCCAAGTGGGTTAAATGGGGGATGAAAGTTTGTATGAAAGTCCGTCATTTTTAAAGTTATATCAATGAACATCGGTATTTGTATTGTCTGTTAAAATAAAGAATTACGTGTTTCAGGAATTTTTGAAATTCCACTCCCAAGTGGGTTAAACAGGTGATGAGATTTATAAGAATCCAAGCGGACAAAGTCGCTGGCATGACCTAGTTATAATATAGTCATGTATTTAATTAATTAAACAAATAATACCAATTTTATTCACAAGTACCTTTTGCATCGCAATGCAAAAGGTAAGTATTAAATATATTATTTATTAAATTATATATTAAGTATTAAACAAGTGTAAATTAAAAATTTAAAAACCCCCGACACTCGCTATTTTTTGGCGGCGGCCATCTTGGATTTGCAATAGTGCTATTCTACTAGTCAAGCCCATTCATTTGATACCCATATTGAGGAAGTTGTGAAAAAATATGTAATCCTCCATTTTGTAGCGGCGGCCATCTTGGATCGATTTTCATCAAACATAGCTAACAACACTCTCGACTAATTTACCTTTCAAACAAAAAAAACCGCATTCAAATCGGTCCACCCGTTTGAGTGCCACAGGGGAACAGACAGACACACACACACACACACACACACACACACACACACACACAGACACGTCAAACTTATAACACCCCGTCGTTTTTGCGTCGGGGGTTAATAAATAAATGCTACACTCGCGTTGCTCGACGTGATCTTCTTCCGTGCGTCGCATAAAGTAATATTTTAAGTCGCGCCCCAAAACTCATTACCCATCGCTCGAGTACCTACTACGTTGTTACGTCGCTCCTCTTAACTGCACTCTTAAGATTAATTGAACCTTTATTGGTTTTTAGGGTTCCGTACCTCAAAAGGTAAAAAAAGGAACCCTTATATGATCACTTTCTTGTCCGTCTGTCCGTATGTCACCACCGATTTTCTCAGGAACGGGTAGACTTAGCAAGTTGAAATTTATACCAGATACTAGGGTCTATAGTCCCTGTTAGGTGTATAAAAATTAAGGTCCTGAGTCCATATAATAAAAAGATATGGGCAAATTTAGATTTTCATGAAAAATTGTAAGTACCAAAATTTACCTTAATTTTCAACATTTTTTATTTTTCGGAATTTTTCCTTAACTTGATCTGTAAGACTTTGCTTTTAACCAAAATTGACAAATCTAGGTCAACCGGAAGTACCCTATAGGTTTTGGGTCGAAAACCTAAATGGTAGTTCCAGTTGACCTAGAATTACGAAATTTGGCAAAAAGCCAGGTCTTACAGCACAAATAAAGGAAAAATTCCAAAAACTAAAAAAAGTTGGAAATTAAAGGGTGTCCTCATACATACATAGTTGAGCCAATTAAGATAGACCTCTTAGAGTTGTATGAGTGCTCATACAATTTAGAGGCCTAGCTTAATTAGCACCTTACCTTTTAAGACAAATTAATGAAAAACAGATTGTACATAAACTTCCAGAAGTATAAGTACAATCTGTTTTTCATTAATTACGGAACGTTAGTAAGTAGAACGTAAGTAGTAAGTACGGAACCCTCGGTGCGCGAGTCTGACTCGCACTTGACCGGTTTATTATCTTATTTTTAGCTTTTCTGGAGACGCTCCGGAAGCAAGAAAGTCGATGGTTTCGATTCTAAACTTACTCTGTGATGATCAATTGACTCAAATCTACAAAGAAGTTAAGAAAGCTTAAAAGGGCTAGAACCGGGTTCGATTCCCGGCAGGGGCAATTTGGGATTTTATAATTCCTAAATTGTCTCTGGTCTGGTCTGGTGGGATGCTTTAGCCGTGGCTGGTTACCACTCTACCGGCAAAGCCGTGCCGCCAAGCGATTTGGCGTTCCGATACGATGCCGTGAAGAAACCGATCAGGGGTATACCTCTTCCAACTTAGCTCGCTTCAATCTTAGACTGCATCGTTACTTACCATCAGGTGAAATTGCAGTCAAGGGCTATTAACTTGTAATTGAATTTAAAAAAAATTAAAAAAAACCTCTGGGTTCTACAGAGAAGAATAGAATAGAAAAGTTTTTTATTCAAATAAACTTTTACAAGTATACTTTTGAATTGTCAATTGAATCTACCACTGGTTCGGAATGCCAATGGAAGAGGGAGAAGAGAAGAGAAGAGGGTGGTTTTAGTGGGACTTAGTCATCCCTAAATTTTCACCTGCTATACCGGACACATCGTTTACGGCGGGTCTGATCCTGCTGACGTCACTCACATCAATTCACACGACCGGAGGGAGATCAGGCGCAGGACCGACGGCTTTACGTGCTCTCCGAGGCACGGACCTGTATCCAACACCGCCAACTTCCCAACACCCAATTGCTATAGTTGGGACATTACAAACGCGAAAACTGAGACATAAAACATTACGATCAGAGGGTTGTGAGGGCTCTCTCGCTCTTTATAACCTGTTATTGACTATCGACAAATTCTTTTTAACCGACTTCCGAAAGGGAGGAGGTTCTCAATTCGGCGCGTATTTTTTTTTCTTTCACTGTTACACACAACACCAGAGAAACAGGTTCCAGTTCCATAAATCCTGTAAGTGCGAGCGAGAAGTCCGATAAAAATAATTTATCACTCAGTTCGCACGTTTGTAATGTCCCAACTATATCCGAATTAACAATTTCGTGGAATTCTGACAGCTGTCACTGTCATTTACAGATGAGTTATTTGTATGGAGAACAGGGTTAACATCTACGAGGTACGATTTTACCCCAAACTACTTTAATTCCCTGTCATCATAAAAAGCCATATGCCGAGTAATATTAGTCGTTTCGCCCTAAAATAGAAAACACCAAGAGTGGAAACTAGAAAGTGCACACTACCAGCAATAGAAAACAAAAGAAGCACATTGAAAAAATTCATTCAAAAATGAAAGTCAAATGACATTCTCACCATGAAGTGTCTGTCAGGCATTTGTCATATCTACATGCGGCAGTTGAGTTTTATTTACATAAGTTTTGAATTTTTTATCTTTTTTGTGGGAATTGTTTTATCTCTGGTAACATTACGAAACGTTAGAATTCCACGGAATTAGTAGTTCGGGTATATACTGAGAATTACTTGACTATCTTGAAAACCCCAATTTTGGTCCGACCCGGGTCTTGAACTCCGGACTTCAAAATCCGCAGCTGAACGAGCTTGGCAATAAAGCAACAAAAAAACTTGGCAACGCACGTAAAAACATTAAATACCTTCAAAAAATACGGCTGTAGTAATCTCTTTAAAAAAAACGTGTGAAGACTAAAAAGTTATTTTCTTATTACCCTGCCATGTTTATGCGTAAATTATTATGCGCATAAAAAATGGTACAAACATATTTTGACACAGACTAGTGGAATGCAAATGGATGGCGCTTTGCAAAATTCAAAGTCAACAAATATTTCTTTGAATATAGGCCGACTTGTGGCTGTTATGTCAAAGTCAAAACTGGTATCTAGTTATACAATGAATATAAAATTATTTTGCTATAATCCGCTAACAGTGACAAATTTGTAGGCACAACACCACACAATCTTGTAGGCACAACACCACACAATCTTGTAGGCACAACACCACACAAATTCACCACAAAACAAACTCGACGATCGTTTCGCTCCGACACCGGAGCATCTTCAGGAGATGTCGACTTCACAACGGACGATTGCAAAGTGAGTTCGTGTCGAATGAGCGGTCTTATATATACTATCCCCGCTTAGTCATCTACCCTCCTTTCTCTTTCTCTCTGGCCACGCCCCCTAAATATGTTGAGCAACGGTGAAGATGACACATTTATTTGCTCATTCAGCAATTCGACACTTCTACCGCTGTGCCCAACTATTTCCAATTGTTCCAACACGCACAGTCTTAAACTTTTACAGCATGTGTGTAAAATTTCAAATGTATGACCCTCGTCTATCCTATGTCCACTATCCAAAAGATGTTTTGCGAAATGAGATCTTTGAGGCTGGTTGTTTCTAAAGGCAGCCATATGTTCTTTATATCGAGTTACAAAATTGCGCCCAGTTTGACCAACATATATAGCACTACATTCGGGGCACTTGAGTTTGTACACACCTGACTTTTGTCCATTATTTAATTTATCTTTAAATAATAATATATCTTTAAATAATAATCTTTAATATATAAAGATAAATTAAATAATGGACAAAAGTCAGGTGTGTACAAACTCAAGTGCCCCGAATGTAGTGCTATATATGTTGGTCAAACTGGGCGCAATTTTGTAACTCGATATAAAGAACATATGGCTGCCTTTAGAAACAACCAGCCTCAAAGATCTCATTTCGCAAAACATCTTTTGGATAGTGGACATAGGATAGACGAGGGTCATACATTTGAAATTTTACACACATGCTGTAAAAGTTTAAGACTGTGCGTGTTGGAACAATTGGAAATAGTTGGGCACAGCGGTAGAAGTGTCGAATTGCTGAATGAGCAAATAAATGTGTCATCTTCACCGTTGCTCAACATATTTAGGGGGCGTGGCCAGAGAGAAAGAGAAAGGAGGGTAGATGACTAAGCGGGGATAGTATATATAAGACCGCTCATTCGACACGAACTCACTTTGCAATCGTCCGTTGTGAAGTCGACATCTCCTGAAGATGCTCCGGTGTCGGAGCGAAACGATCGTCGAGTTTGTTTTGTGGTGAATTTGTGTGGTGTTGTGCCTACAAGATTGTGTGGTGTTGTGCCTACAAGATTGTGTGGTGTTGTGCCTACAAATTTGTCACTGTTAGCGGATTATAGCAAAATAATTTTATATTCATTGTATATCATGGAATTCCGCAAAGTAACGCCTGCTTCCATTCAACATTTGGTATCTAGTTTCTGAAAGAAGATTCTACTGAGAAAATCCAGCAAGAAACTCTGGAATTAAACTTTTCAATCGTAACGTAAAATGTTACAACTTTGCTACAACATGCAACTTTATGATTTAGATGTTCATTAACTATTGTATAACGGCAAATCTAAAATTATTTTGGAATTGTTTTAAAACCCCCTGAAGGATTTTTGCACTTTAACGACAGGCGGTGTTTTTATGTAATTTTTGGATTGACCAAAATGTGCTCATAAAATTGAGGCCAGTTTTTAGGATTCCGTACCCAAAGGGTAAAAACGGAGTCCTATGTCACTCTGCTGTCTCAGTCGGTCACAGGTCTCCAGCTCGTAGACGAAATGAGTTACAAATCTAAAATTTTGATATTTGGTGTACCTATAAAACGTTGACCCAAAATCAAATATTGAATTAAAAATTGAATTAAATTATTTTTCAGGGGGGCATACATGAAAAAGGAGCCGGAAAAAAATTCTTACCCTAGCTTGTGGGGTATCATTGTTTATAGCTCATTGAGTAGAGCACGAATATATATTTTTTTTGCTTAAAAAATAAGGAAATGGGGGGGCCATCAAAGTTGTTAGTTTCAGATCATTTTTGTGACGAGGGCTATCTTAAAAACTAAACCAGTTAGGAATATGAAATTTCGGTATATTATGTACCATATTAGACTGTATTTAAAAAGCTGTTAGATTGTAAGCCGTGACCAAAACAAACGAACATTTTTTGGGTTTTTGTTTTAGGGTTTGTTGCGACACCCAAAATATTATGTTGTTTATAATTATGTCCGGAACCCTAAAAGAGCGAGGCCCGACTCGCACTTAACCGGCTTTTTATGTGTCACTAGCGACCAGCCTGACACGGATAAAAGCATCTCTACAGATCTGTCGATTTCTATAAGACACTCGGTAATCAAATGATATTTTATTTAATACTTTTTTTTATTCTCCCTTTAGCCTTACTTTTGGGCCGTTGAATGTGTATAATTTCTTTGGTAGCACAGTTTTTGTCTATCATTCTCCTCGGTCTGTGCGGAGTGTGAAGAAAAAAATATTACAAACATATCGGCAAAGAAATATCGCTTCTAACTGACAGCGTACTGAAATAAATTCCATACTTATTTACTAGTTAAATAAATACTACGATCTGAAGAAGCCGGCTGGATCTGAATCGAGGCGCGTGGATGTCTGCGAGATACCTGTGTCCAGCAGTGGACGTCTATTGGTAGACGACGACGTAAAAATGTGGCACTACTACAGCCTTTTAACGTCCCACTGCTGGGCACAGACCGCCTCTCTCATAGGAGAGAGGAATTTAGAGCTTAGACCCGCCTTAGGTTGGCAGGCTTTAACGTCCATTCTGATAATAACCGGGACCGACTGCTTAACGTTCTCTCCGAGGCACGGGGGTGAAACACCGCCAACTACCAACTCCGGGCTGGCACTGAGAATTTCTTGACAGAAAAGCCTAATAACTAACATCTGTGATCTGTGATCTGCAGTTAAATATGCTGACCACTCGACCAATGAGGCAGTTTAAAAATGTGCATTCTAATCAATTAAAATACATATATCACTTGCTTTAACGGTGATCATCGCGAGAAACCTGCACGCCTGAGAATTCTCCATAATATTCTCAAAGGCGTGTGAAGTCTAGTAGTCTACCAATCCGCACTCGGCCAGCGTGGTGGACTACGGCCTGAACCCTTCTCGTTCTAAGAGGAGACACGTGCCCCGTAGTGGGCTGGTAATGGGTTGATCATGATGATGACGTAAAAATGAGGATTGATTCACATAGCTGCGATTTCATCATTAGTGGTCTTGCTTTAAATGTCTCCAGCACAGAATATCTTTTAAATATAAATAAAATTTCGATGTGAGTGTGTTTGTAATTCTTCTCCTCCTAAATTGCTTGACCGATTTTGATTTAAAAAAAATTGTACTTATGGGGTCACTTGGATGATTCTTACTTCTTAGTAATAGTTGGACCCGGTAGGTAGTGCTGTTTTTTTTTGTAGGGAGGTCTGTGGCAGAACAACTCTGCCTAACGGGTATGCTAGTGATTCTACCCAATATAATATCATCTAATCTATACATCTTCTATCTTCTTCTATACATATAATAAAATCGTAGACTTGCCGTAAGTATCTGTACATTAAATATTTTTGCAAAATAATAACTGGGGGATATTAGGGACTAGCTGACCCCCGCAACTTCGTTCGCGTAGATATAGGTTTTTATATAGGATCGGATCGGATCCCATAATTCTTTTATGTACCTAAACTAAATGTAGCCTAAGTTACTCCTTATAACATTGAAAGTTCCATTAAAATCGATCCAGCCGTTTCGGAGATTAGCTGGAACAAATAAACAAACCGACAAACATAAATTTAAGCGCACACCAGTTTAAAATAAGCCGTACGTTCAAAGATCCGGGTCCCAAGTTATTTGAACCCAATAGTGAGGGTTGTAATGTCTGTCATTACTGAACTAAAAAACCTATAACCTTGAAATATTTACGGGACAATATATAAAGTACTACCTTTCTAACAAAGAAAGAATGAGTGAAATCGAACAACGCATTAATGAATTACAGCTAAATACACGTTTTAACTTTCATCCCCTCTCCCAAGGGAACCGTGCTGAATTTCGGGATAAAAAGTATCCTATGTCCTACCTCGGAGTATAAACTCAAATCGTACCAAGTTTCATTCGAATCCATTTAGTAGTTTCGGCGTGATGCGCGGCCAAGATACAGACAGACAGACAGACAGACAGACAAAAATGAAAAAAATTGCAGTTTTAGATTCAGTATCGATTATAGAGTGCCCTCCAATAAAAATTTTCAAAATATCTTCAATGTACAGAATTGGATCGGTTACAGTTTTATTATATTATAGATAGATAAGTAATAGAACGTAAAAAAGCTATTTTTGAAATTTTTGTCTGTTTGTCTGTTTATCTGTTTGTCTGTATGTTTGTGCGCGCATCACGCAGAAACTATCGAACGGATTGAAATGAAACTTGGCATGATTTAAGTTCATACTACGGAGTAACATATAGGATACTTTTTATCCCGAAATTCAGTATGGTTCCCTTGGGAGAGCGGATAAAAGTCAAAATGTGTCATCATCATCATCATCATCATTTAGCTGTAATTCATTAACCCGTGGTCCGATTTTATTCATTCTTTTTTTGTTAGAAAGGAGATAGTTTAAAGATTATCGGGTAATCTCTGAAAGGCTGGATCGATTTTGATGGGACTTTCAGTGGTGGATGTTTACATTTTTATCTACCTAAACATCCACCAGTGAACTTTTAACAGTTTTTAGCAAGGTATGAGCTCAAAAGAGCTTAAGAAAAACAAAAAGTTCCCGCGGGATTTTTTAAAACCGATATCCACGCGAACGAAGTCGCGGGTGTCCGCTTGTATAATAATATGTATTAAGTAACAGATACCTACCTACTTGACGCTAAAAAGTAAAAACCAAATTACTAAGCATAATGTAATGGCTTTGTTATGTAGGTACTTAGGTAGGTACAATACCAACATATTGTAATGTTTACTTCTCCTTATCTATAACCTTCTAAGTTCTACGTATGATTAAGTCATATTATACCTACCTACTTACAGTTGTAAGTACAAATTATGTTTATTTAATAACGATAAATTCACTTCAAAGTATAAAGTCAAATTTGTATTCAAAATTGGTACACTGCACACTTTTGCTTGAGGAAGTACTTACCTAGGCCTACATTGGAAGTGAGTTAATGGTCATAATTCCTTACGAAAACTTAAAATTAAAACTACGAGGGTTCCAAACGCGCCCCGGTCTGATAAGTGAATATGGAATTACAGACATACGCTTACTATTTATTTACTTATATGCAAAAATAAACAAATAACTTACCAAATTTCAGAACGTAGCTATTCGATTTTCAAAAACACTTCACTATGCACTCCATCTATTATTTACATCACTCTTTGCTTTTTGAAATATGTAGGTAAAATGTAGATACCTTCACAATTTACACAAAGATTAATGACAATGAATCGAAGATAGGTACTTATTTTGTTATGAATAATTTAACAAATCAACA
The DNA here is from genome assembly GCA_920104075.1 of Melanargia galathea. Classification (NCBI taxonomy): domain Eukaryota; kingdom Metazoa; phylum Arthropoda; class Insecta; order Lepidoptera; family Nymphalidae; genus Melanargia; species Melanargia galathea. The sequence goes on from OV049868.1 coordinate 16,962,416, forward strand.
CCATTTTCGGCCATATTTCCTTATTTTTAAGCTCAGTTATTGGCGTCAAAACAACCGTATCATAACTAGAATCCTTACGAACAAACATATCGACTGTATCTCTGTACAAAAACACATTGAACTAAGGGAATTTGTTACGGAAAATTTGCGGAACGGAGAAGACTACGACACATCCACTCTCCACCGCAGTTCGACAAAGACTGAACTGAAATTTTTTACTGAAGCTGAATCGAGTACTAGAGCTTTCAGCAAATCTATAGGGAAAGTACACAACATTACCGTCCCTTTCTAACTTACTGCTGTGATCGTTCCATCTCTCTCGTTTCGTCCTGGCTAGGTACCTACTTGCTGAACCAAAAAACGTGGACTAAAATATTATCGAATTATTCTCGCATTACACGTTCTATGTCCTACATTAGTGATACTTAGATCCTGTTTCATCACCGATAAGTATCAGATAGCCTAAACGTATAGCCCGGTCAATTTTTACATCCAAAGTTACAATAATTCACATTTGGCTAAAAATTGATAGGATTGTTCAAAACACTATTATAAATGAAATGTGACTGAAAAGTCCTCATCGATCCGACTCCTGGAAAAAAAAATTACTCGGGGTCAAAGGTCACAAAAACGGGGTTTTCACGATTTTCAGCAAAACGGTAAGTTTTATCATAAAACAAGCGGACACCCGGGACTTCGCGTGGATATTGGTTTTTAAAAATCCCGTGAGAATCATTTTGTTTTTCCTAAGCTCCTTTGAGCTCATACCTTGCTAAAACTGATAAAAGTTCACTGGCGGATGTTTAAGTAGATCAAAATGTGAACATCCGCCAGTGAAAGTCCCATCAAAATTGATCCAGCCTTTCAGAGATTAGCCGTTAATCTTTAGAGTATTTCCTTTCTAACAAAAAAGAATGAATGAAATTGGACCACGCGTTAATGAATTACAGCTAAGTACACATTTTAACTTTCATTCCCTCTCCCAAGGGAACCGTGCTGAATTTCGGGATAAAAAGTATCCTATATGTTACTCCACAGTATGAACTTAAATCGTGTCAAGTTTCACTTCAATCCATTTAGTAGTTTTTGCGTGATGCGCGCACAAACATACAGACAAACAGACAAACAGATAAACATACAAACAGACAGACAAAAATTTCAACAAGTTTAAATTTAAAATTAAAAAAACCCCCGACATTCGCCATTTTGTGGTGGCAGCCATCTTGGATTTACATAATTCTATTCTACTAGTCAAGCCCTTTCATTTGATACCCATATTAAGGGAGTTGTGAAAAAATATGTAATCCGCCATTTTGTAGCGGCGGCCATCTTGAACCGATTTTCATCAAACATAGGTAACAACACTCTCGACTAATTTAGCTTTCAAACAAAAAAAAACCGCATTCAAATCGGTCCAGTTTGAGCGCCACAGGGGAACAGACAGACACACACACACACACACACACACAGACACGTCAAACTTATTTAACACCCCGTCGTTTTTCGTCAGGGGTTAAAAATAGCTTTTTTTATGTTCCATTACTTATCCCTAACACCCCCCAGTTATTATTTTGCAAAAATCTTTAATGTAACAGATACGGCAATTCTACGATTTTATTATATGTATATAGAAGATTAGCCTGGACAAAAATTGTAGATCAGATAATTATCTATAAAAAATGTTTGGATAGTTTTTTCCTAAGAGCCGCCGTATTCGAGATATAACGATTCAAAAGTTGAAAGAGTTGTAATCAAAGATAATAAGATTATGAATGAATGAACAAACCACTTTTAGGTTTTGACTTTTGCCTAATGTTGTAAATGGTTTTTTTGCCAGAGAACATTTTGGATATGTCTCTCAATAAGTTCAAAGGTTTTATTAAACGCAAATTAATTGAAAAGTCTTACTATAGCTTAAAAGATTTTTTTAATGACAAAAATCCATGGACATAGATTGCTCTAAAAGCCAACAGTTCAAACATAAGTCAATGAGTTCAAATCATTTTTATGGCTATTATACCATATTGTAAGATGGTGATAATAAAAAAAAAATAAACCCGGCTGAGTTTGTTGTGGGCTCTTCTCAGACCAGGGCGCGTTTGGAACCCTCGTAGTTTTAGTTTTAAGTTTCCGTAAATAATTATCACCATTGCCTGTACCTAAATTGACGTTCAAAAAGTGTACAGTGTACCAATTTTGAATAAAGTTTATTTGATTTGATTTGATTTGATTTGATTTGATTTGGTTGCTATAGAAGCGTTTTAGAATAACGCCGACTGGCTCGCTCACTGAGAACACTCACTGAAAACGCTCACTGAAAACGCTCTCTGAATACGCTCACTGAAAACGCTCACTGAAAACGCTCACTGAAAACGCTCACTGAAAACGCTCACTGAAAACGCTCACTGAAAACGCTCACTGAAAACGCTCACTGAAAACGCTCTCTGAATACGCTCACTGAAAACGCTCACTGAAAACGCCCCCTGAAAACGCCCCCTGAAAACGCTCACTGAAAACGCTCACTGAAAACGCTCACTGAAAACGCTCACTGAAAACGCTCACTGAAAACGCTCACTGAAAACGCTCACTGAAAACGCTCACTGAAAACGCTCACTGAAGATGCTCACTGAAGATTAAAGGCGCGTGGGCGGCGGTCGACGCCGACCAACTATGCGTCGAACTCTCAGCGCCGACGATCAGCGTGACACTAAAACCAGCCTAAACGATAGCCTCGGTGGTCTAGTGTTTGGAGTGGTCGACTGCGGATCACGAGGTCCCGGGTTCGATTCGAGTTCGATGAAGTGAAGTATAATAGGTTTTTCTGTTAAGAAATTAATTCCCAGTGCCAGCCCGGACTTGGAAGTTGGTTGTTAAATTACACGCCCGTGCCTCGGAGAGCACGTAGAGAGGTCGGTCTCTCTTCGGTCGTGTCGTATAAATTGGCGTCCCATCGGACTACGAGAGTGAAGGAATAGAGAGAGCTAAAAATCAAAATTACGGAACATTGTGCATGTACGTTAATACATTTTCCTGACCTAACCCCCTGTACCGATTTTGATGATGATGATCGATCGATATAATATAGACTATTTTTTATAGCGAGAAACTAAAGTGTTCCCACGGGATATCACAATTAAATCCGCGCGAACGAAGTTGCGGGCATTGGCTAGCAAGCAATAATAAACCAATAAAATAAATTAATCTTCCAAAGGAGATAAAAATAGTTTATTAAGGCATGCCACTGCTTGGTCGTAAAACCTCCCCCTTTGTGCAATAAATTTTGTCTTAATGTCCAGCAAGCAGGCAGGTCTTTGTCCTCCACGCGGCCGCAAGCCTCCGCACGAGCTGTACGGGCCGCAAGACGGCAGCCGCACGAGCCGTGAGGGCCGCAATGGGACGTTCCTCTTCCTTTTTAACCTACTTCAAAAAAGGAAGTTCATATTCGACCCGTATGCTGCCGTGCTTGCGATAAACTCAGTAAGTACGTTTTCCCTCCAAATTAAGCCAAATATAAAGATGGAATGAACGTGATGAGCTCATTCCAAAAATATATTTAACTAAATTAAAAAAGAAACCGGCCAAGTGCGAGTCGAACTCGCACACGAAGGGTTCCGTACCGTTATCTAAAAAAACGGCATAAAAAATTACGTTTGTTGTATGGGAGCCCCCTTAAATATTTATGTATTTTATTCTGTTTTTAGTATTTGTTGTTATAACGGGAACAGAAATACATCATCTGTGAAAATTTCAACTGTCTGACTATCACGTTTCATGAGATACAGCCTGGTGACAGACGGACAGACGGACAGCGGAGCCTTTCGGAGGACGGAACGGAGGGTCCCGTTTTACCCTTTCGGTACGGAACCCTAAAAACGTACTTGTTGCGTTCATCGCAAGCACGGCAGGATGTAGGTACATAGGTACATAATATTATGTTAATGTACCTACCTGTATATGTCAATATGTGTGTGTATATTCGTGATTATTTAAAAAAACCAATGAAACGATTTTGATGATTTTTCTACTATCGTAATGTACAAACTTTCAGGAAGGTAATATTATAACACACCTAGTTATCAGTCTTATATGTACGAGAGAAGATACACACATAAATGTACTCATAATATGTCATTAATGTTTCTGATTGGTACACCGATTTCTCTGAGATTGCTGGACCGAGATCGGTTTAATTTTTCCTAAAATATAGCTTGTTTAATTATTTCAATTCAATTTTATTCAATTTTGAGGCCAAAAACAGTTTTTAGAAACAGTTTCACAACAGTTATATAGATTAGATCGAGAAAAATTTAGAATAAACCTTGTAACTATATTTTTTTTTACAACGCAACGCAAGCTTTTTTGTTAAAACACTAGTGGTCCGCCCCGGCTTCGCCCGTGGTACATAATATAATATAGCCTATAGCTTTCCAGGATCACGTAAGTACATATCCAATGGTGAAAGAATTTTTAAAATCGGTCCAGTAGTTTCCGAGATTAGCGTGTTCAAACAAACAAACTTTTCCGCTTTATTATATTAGACCGGAAATGAAACTTGTAAGTTGCAACCGGATTGGAACCGGACCGTGTAGTTGAGCCTCTTTCCTCGGAACTTTGACACAGGGGCCAGAAAGAAACATAGAGATAATAATAAATTATTTATTATTATTATCTCTATGGAAAGAAAGTCACTTGACGCTCCGATTGTGTTTTTACCGGCGACATCTATTACATGTGTACATTAACTAAAGTGTGCAAACATCTGACAGATGTCACTGCAAAGGTCAAGATTTTCGAGTCATCAGGTAGATAGACGTTTAACTTTTCAGTGCTAAAATAAAAATAGTTTCAAAACTGGTAAAGTATTTTACACTAATTAACTAATTACTTTTATTGTTATCTTTATTACATTTATAATAGAAGTTTATTTCAATTTATTTAAATTACTGAAAAGGCAAAGATCCATGTGGTCCGTTTTAGTTTACATAGTATCTATCAAACACACATAGTATATGTAGCGTAGACAGAGAAGTACTATAGACTTAATGATATCTCCTTTTCACTCCCACATAAAAGAAATGCAGTATTGACATAATGCACAAGTAAAAAAAGGATAAAGCTATTATATTTCTGTCCCTCAGTGCGTGCCGGTTTTTTTCAAGGTCGATCAAATCATTTGGTAAACAAAGTTTGACGTTTCTTGGTTGTATGTTTTTTATTGTGATAATTTTAATTGTTTTCTTTTCTTCCCCAACGTATTTTATAAACTAAACAAAAAAATAAGATTTGCAGATTACGTCGGACCTACAGGAATGGTGCGTTGTAGTGTTTTGTCATGCAAAAACGACAGTAAAAGGCAAGATCCTGGAGTGTCTTTTCATTCGTAAGTACGCTGTTTACGGACAATATTTTAGTTTCCAAATTTAATTATATATATTTAGCGTCGGTAAATAATTAGCAAGGCATACTAAAATCCCATTGTTTAAACGTATTTTAAAAATTCTTAACCTCAAAATAAAACCATAGTCTATACACACATAGACATAGACATAGACTAGTCATAGATAATGTTGCCCACTTCCTATGATCATAATTCCCTAAAAATAAATAGCGGTTACAATAAAAATGGATAACATTGGTATAATAATATCCTACAATTATACGAGTATACACTCGTATAATTGTAGAATAACTTTGTAAATTGAATATTATAAATTATGTTAAAAATTCTGGTGTTTTCGTATAACTTAAAAAAAAAAACAATTTTTTATGAACACTTGTGAATTCCAGATTTCCAGTTGATTCAGATCAGCGTATCAAGTGGATTGCTGCTACTGAAAGAACAAATTGGACCCCTACAAAATACTCTAAGATGTGTGGCAATCATTTTGATGCGAAATTCATAGTTAAATATCGTAATAAAACATATTATTCTTTATTTTGGTCGAGTTTATTTTGGATTTGTACCATACAAATTTGACTGTTTTGCGGATTATAGGAAAATAATTTTGACTTTTGATCATAAATTATGCATTTCCGCAAAGTAACGCCTGCTTCTATTCAATATGTATAAAATAGTTAATTTTAAATATGTAATAATATAATAAATAATTAATAACAAATAAATAAATATTTTTAGGTTTTCTACGTTTAAAATTATTTTGACAGTACACGAAAGCAAAAACGCCTTTGCAAGATGCATGTAAGGTAGAAAATTGTTAATTTATTTCAGGAAAATACGTGCCTGCAGGAGATCCGGCTTTATAAGTAATATCATAATCTCTATGGATTGAATTATAACATACCTGTCTATATAATTTAGGTAGTGTTCGTCAATTTATTTAATAGTATTGGAAGAATAAAATAATAATGAAATAGATGATGCCTGTGATTTACTTAATTCGCTTGGGTTTAGGTTGAATCGAAGTCTCTAGGGAACTTTCTGATTTTCTAGATAAAAAGATGTCATTACCTTAAAAACTATTTCTGTAGGTAACAATTTTGGTTAAAATTGGTTAAACAGATGAGCAATAAAAACATAGTAGACAAACAGACAGATACTCACATATTAATCCGGATGTAGTAATTGTTCGAAATACTGTGATTTATTGGACTAAAATGTGTACGATATTAGGGGAAACTTTTTAACATGGCAACCCTAAATATTGTAGGTATTTTATTACCTGTCCCTTTCGGCGACACCACAGAATAACCAGAAGGGAAGCTACCTAAGAACGTCCAAAATTTATACCTATTCTGATAGGGTTGTCATCTATTGCATGTGAAAAATTATAGGTAAAAATAAAAATATTATATACTAGTATATAATATACTAGCGGACCCGGCAGACGTCGTCCTGCCCGCTATTAGCGCCACCTACCGGGTCCAATTTTTCTACTTATAAACCTTCCTCTTAAATCACTCTATCTATTAAAAAAAACCGCATCAAAATCCGTTGCGTAGTTTTAAAGATTTAAGCATACATAGGGATATAGGGACAGAGAAAGCGACTTTGTTTTATACTATGTAGTGATAGCAAGATATGTAGTAATGATTGGAAAAAAAATGTTTTTTTATATTATATTACTATATAGGTATAAGTTATATAGTTACTTAGGTAGGTAGTAGGTACCTACTAAAAGTAAATATATTAGCACATGCGTAGATATACGGTATACCTAGTGATAGTACTTAGTAGTAGTAGCACAGAGTACCTACAGAGGGGAAGCTTCTACAAGCGGCCCGCTGTAGGTACACGCACACATATGCGCACGTTTGTCACCAACTGTACCGGTTAGTGGAACGAGCGGGCGTCCGTGAACCGTTGGTGAGTGTGTTTGTGTGAGTATACCTACAGCGAGCCGCTTTTGGAAGCTTCCTCTCTGTAGATTTACTACTCGTGTGGTAGTAGTAGATACTTACTTACTTTTGTAAAATAAATGAATTAAGTACCTAGTTACTTAGGTAGGTAGCAGGTACCTACTAAAAGTAAGTGTGATAGCACATGCGTAGGTACATACCCCTAGTGATAGTACCTAGATACTTACTTTAGTAAAATGAATGAATTAAGTAACTACCTAACTAGTTAGGTACTTAGGTAGGTACCTACTAAAAGTAATTAATTTACTTAGGTATATTTTATATTTACTTAGGTATATTTATTTATTTACTGCCGAGTTTCTTGTTGGTTCTTCTCGGTTGGAATGGCATTCCGAACCAGTGGTAGATTCAATTGACCATACAAAAGTACTTGTAAAAGTTGATTTGAATAAAAAACTTTTCTTTTCTATTCTATACAGAAGGTAAGGTACTTAGTCACTCTATTGATAAATAAATTCATTTCATTTCATTAATTTATTGTATAGATACGTAAAAGGTGGGTACCTACTTACTTCACTTGATCTACCACAAAAAAGAAATATCCTAATTTTTTCTAGAGGAACTTAAACATACTGTACAATGGTTAGGCATTTTTGTCTAAACACAACACGTAAATCTATATTAAGACTACTTTTTTATGTAATTTATACTATTTTACACCATCTCTAAACTCTCGCCAAACATTTTATTCTCAGTATTAATCTAATGCGCACGACCCACAGCCCTGTCGTTATTCAACTAACGTTCAACTAGTGGAGCGTCCGTGACAGCTCGTGTGTGCGTGAGCGGCGCTATGTGTGAGTGTACTTACAGCGGGCCGCTTGTTGAAGCTTCCTCTCTGTACCTTTTCTACTCGTGTGGCGACACGCTAGGTAAAATTCTATGGGATACTCTTTCTACGATATGTAGTATGTATGAAAGTAAAGTTGTAGGTGAATGTCTAATAGATGGCATTAAGTTCGCCTATTTTCAGTCTATATTACACCGCATTGAAATTGACATTTGAATTTTGACATACGTCATAAAATACAAAATATTACAAAAATAAATAATAAATAATACAATACACGTTGAGATTATAAATAAAATAAAATGAAAATTATAAATGAAACAGAACATTTCTAATCTCAAGATAATAACTAAACTATATTTGTCATCGATTGCACGCTCATTCATCGTTGACAAGTGAATTCGTTTTTCAATTAGATTATCGTGAATTCAATACCTATATTCAGCCTAAAATGTCAAAGGTGAAATTAAATTTGATAGCGGCGGCTTGCGAGAACATGGGCATCGGAGCAAATGGTACACTGCCTTGGAAACTTAAGTAAGTGTGAGTTTCATCTGCTAGTCAACGAATATGTCCGTCATAAGTTGTGATAATTACTTTGCCGCCAAAACCTCGTCGCCACTCGACAACTCTACACCTGTTAACAATAACATCATCATCATTATCAAACGCATCACCGGCCCACTGCAGGGCACGGGCTTCCAATTAGAATGGAAATGGTTCAGGCCGTAGTCCACCACTCTGGCCGAATGCGGTGCGGTACACTTCACACACCTTTGAGAACATTATGGAGAACTCTCAGCCGTGCAGGTTTCCTCACGATAGTTTCCTTCACCGTTAAAACGATATTTAATTGCTTAAAACGCATATAACTTCAAAAAAGTAAGTGCCTGGGTTTAAATTTGGTCCCTCCAAAAGGGACGTCAAAGTCTTAACAACTAGGTAGCCTATCACTGCTATCTGTCTATATAAAATTGATGAATCCCTATTTTCCTTGGTCACGGCATCACGCGTGAACGGCTGGACCGATTTTGACGAAATTTGGTATAAAGGCAAACTAGGCCTTGGAGAAGAATATAGGCTATTTTTTATCCTGGAAAATTATATAGTTCCCGAGGGATTCTTAAAAACGCGGACGAAGTCGCGGGCATCGGCTAGTAATAATATAATTATGAGATCTCATTTGATTTCAGCTGATCAAAGAATTGCTTATTTCGTTTATAGAAAAGAAATGGCATACTTCACCACAATGACAACCAAGGTGACCTCTCCAGAGAAGACAAACGCCGTCATCATGGGGCGTAGGACATGGGACTGCATACCCCTGAAGTATAGACCCTTGCACAATAGAGTCAATATTGTGCTGACGAGACAAGTGGACGCTATCAAAGAAAAGGTAATTTCAGTAACAGCGTTTTCGTTTTCCACATCTATGGTAATGAAACATGTAGCTATAAGAGCTCTTTAGCTGGCGGGGAGCTTTAGATAGAGCCAAGTTATTTTATGAACACATGTACACTGAAAGCGCTAATAAAATTATAAATGACTAACAAGTGATAATCTAAAAGATTGAAAGTTAAACCGCACTTCACCACGCACTTAAAAGTCCATATCTCGAAAACTAGTAAGCCGATTTTGATGAAACTTTCACTGTTCTCTATGTTGGAGTAAATGTAAGCTAATAAAACTTACAACCGCACTAGTCACCCCTACGATTTTCGGAATGTCCCCTCGATTTCTCTGGTCTGCCATCATCAAACCCTGATTTCCTTATCATGGGACCACTTTGGAAATATCTTCTTTCCAACAAAAACAGAATTATCAAAATTGGTTCATAAACGACAAAGTTATCCGCGAACACTCATAAAAAAAGCATATATATGGTTGAATTGAGAAACCTCCTCCTTTTTGAAGTCGGTTAAAAAGCCTTTATTTTCATGTTTTCCAGGTGCCAGAAGGTGTGGTAGTGGTTCCAGGACTGGATGAAGCCATCAGCTACATTGAGGGTCGAGAGGATATTGAAACCACCTGGGTCATAGGTGGCTCTTCCATTTATAAGGTGAGGTAATCGTTAAAATTTAGTGATCATTTACTAAAATTGGTCTTCATTCAAATACATTTGGCCACCACCACTACAGCCTTTCTATGTCCCACTGCTGGGCATAGTCCTCTCTCATAGAAGTGAGGGATTTCGAGCTTGGACTCGCCACGCTGCTCTAATGCGAGTTGGCGGGCTTTAACAACTATTGTCACATGATAGTGATAATAACCGGGACAGAGTGCTTAACGTGCTCTCTGAAGTGCGGGGGTGAAACATCGTCAACTACCAAGATAAAACAGCTGGTATAACCCGCGACACGTAAGTCGAGCGGTGACCGGGACACAATACATTGGAGAGCCAATCAGCGCTTACGAGGGATCCGCGAGAGCTAAACAGTGCTTACGAACGATCCCCACGCCCTCCCCGCGACCCCCTCGCGCACGTCGACCGGTGACCTTCAATGCGCAGAAGTCGAAAATGAGGTATCTCGGGGTGTGAGGGAGTCGCGGGGAGGGCGTATTGTGTCCCGCTCACTCGTACGACGCTGCGCGCACTTGAAGGTCACCGCTCGATTTACGTGCCGGGGGTTATAGACAAGTGGGAAAAGACTTATAGCGTAACCTTAAACATTGTGTACTCTGTATTCCAGGCGGCGATGGAGCATCCGAACTGCGGCAAGATATACCTAACAGAGATACACAAATCTTTCAACTGCGACACATTCTTCCCCGACATCGACCAGCAGCAGTTCCACCTGGTGGATGAGGAGGAGGTTCCAGGGGACAGGCAGATGGAGGGAGACATCAGCTACTACTTCAGGGTTTACAAGCGGTTATAGGACTCATTGGTCTCTTAGAGCACTGCCTCACTGTTGCGCAACCTGTTGCGCTACCAACAAAATGTTGGTAGTGCTCCATACAGCTCTATGGAGAGACATCAGCTACTACTCCAGAGCTTACAGGCGATTATACAAGATGTTTGTGTGATTTCGTCAACCAGTTGCGCGACCAATAAAATGTATAGAATAGAATAGAATAGAAAAGTTTTTTATTCAAATAAACTTTTACAAGTGCTTTTGAATCGTCGATTGAGTCTACCACAGGTTCGGAATGCAGTTCCAGCCGAGAAGAACCTGTAAGAAACTCGGCGGTTGCTCTTTTTTTAAAAATAACATTATAACAATTATTATTATTAATGTACATGATTGAAATGCCGTCTCGCGCATTGCTGGAACGAGTTAAATCCAAGCTTTTTTATCGTTTATATAATCTTCAATTGTATAATAAGCTTTTTTTATGAGCATACTTTTAATAAAGTTCTTAAACTTGTGTAAAGGCAAGTCTAAGACATATTTTTTATTCAGATAAACTTTTACAAGTGCTTTTGAATCGACAAATGAATCTATATATATATATACATTAATATATATATATAATATCTATATATATATATTAATGTATAATAAATGCTGTACATGGGGAGTACTTCACCTGATGTCCGCTTGGTTGCGCAACCGGTCGTCGAGCGTGGATAGCAAACCGAAAAGTCGACGGTTCAAACCCCATCCATTACACTATTTTCATACCCACTCCTAACACAAGCTTTCGCTTATTTGGATGTTGTATGTATGATGATGTATTTGGATGGGAAAGGGGGATATTGATCATGTTCATCATGGCTATTATTCTTAAAAAAATATATAAATATCACTCGCTTTAACGGTGAACATGATGAGGAAACCTGCATGCCTGAGTTCTCCATAATGTTCTGATAGGGTTGTACTGCTTATGGCGACCACTCGTCGAATCAGCGAGCTCATGCCTCGCGGACTGTACCTACTTTTCAGCAAGGTAGATGTATATTATGTAAAATATGCGATTCCATTGTAACTATTATTATTATAAGTTTATTATTTTAAGTAAATAAAAATGTTTAATTTTGTATTGTTTTTCTTTTGCATATATTTTCTAACTAGCTTCTGCCTGCGGCTTCGCCCGCGTGAATTTCAGTTTTTCACAAATCCCGAAGTAATCGTGTACTTCCGGTTCCCGTTCCTGCCTGTCCCTTTTCCATCTTTTATACTTACTTTCAAGGAAGTTTGCTATAGTAATCTACCTATAGCTGTAGCTATAGATTTTTTCAAAATCCCGTGGGAACTACGCCTAGACTAGAAGTACGCCTAGTAGTATTACGTATAGAGCTGTCCTGTCTCGCTCGACTTACGTACGTAGATGTCTTCGTTAGTAGTAGGTCCGCTTGTATGAAGTGTCGAGGGTGGTCTATAAATATACTACCTTACAAGTTATAAACAGCGGCACGAAACTCGAGCGCTGACCTTCAATGCGCAGAAGTCGAAAATGTGTTATCTCGAGTGGTGAGGGGGTCGCGGGGAGAGCGTAGGGATTCCTCGTAAGCGCTTGTTGGCTCTCCATCGTACTATGTCCCGCTCACTCGTACGACGCTGCGCGCACGGAAGGTCAGCGCTCGAGTTTCGTGCCGCTGTTTATAAAGGCGATAATAAATAAAACTCACAATGATTAATATTAATTTTAATCGTTCGTCCAATATTTGTTACATTAAAATTATCAACTAAAACTATTCCACACGGTCCCGAGAAACAAGTTAATACTCAACCAAATACCTTTATTGCGAATCGCATGGATTTTGTCGTAGTGAACAATTCCACCAGAGTACCTATACATTATGTGGAAAATCAAAAATAAACGACGATCTGGGTAGGTACATAGAACTAATAAAATATTCATAATTACTCGAAAAACAAGGTTTTTCATACCTCTTTGGGATACTTTCTAACTTTAAAATTGACCAAACTTTGATTTTGATGTTACATAGAATGTTTATTATAGTTATAATTTTTCTGAACAAAGCAAAAACTGGCGAAGATACAAGTCACAAATTACTGTCATTTAATCAATCATATTAGTTTCATTTTTAACATAAAACATAAGGTTAGCAAAAAAAAAAATTGACAGAATTAAAAAAATCAAGCAATTCTTTTCAGGAATGAAAAATGTTAAAGGAATAGGACATTTAAGTCTTGTCAATATTTTAATTTTTATTTGGGTGTAAGAATTTTAGGCATTGAACTGTGGAAATGTTAGGTTATTTCTAGTTGAATTGATTACTCTATGACATAGGGGGACCCAGTGGCGTGCACAGAGTTTGAAGCCAGGGTATGCAATCGGTAGCCTTAAAACTTCTACGGCTCCCTTTCTTATCGTTTTACCTAAGAATTGCTTTTCTCAGGGTATGCAGTGCTTTTTTGCCTCTATGAAGTGCACGCCACTGGGGGGACCGATGTGAAAATAATTCTATACTTAAAAATATATCTTATGAGTAATCATTACTAAAATACAGTAAAGTAAGATTACTTATAGGATTATGGTTACGCTTTATTTTATGTTGTTACTGTTATTTAGAGGCAAAGAATGATAGATTCTACTTAGACGTATTTTTTAAGTAAAATATTTTTTATTCTGAAAGCAATAAGTCATTGTCTCGAAAACTTTAATAATATTTCAAATATTTTTTTTAACGTGGATTATATTATATTTCTACAAAAATTATTACAATAAAAGGAAACATAAAATAAAGCGTTTTTTTTTACAATAATACGAAAAAAAGGAATTGAAAAACACAAAAACTCTTACGTGCTAAGTTATAGATTTTTTTTTTGATTTTTAGGTGTTACGTCACAGTGTAAGGCCGTGTACACATCGAGATGCAGTACTGTTATGCTTTTGATTTGTCAAAACCGTGTGTAAACGACCTTAAATTCCCAAAGTATAGTGATTTTACGAAAAATGTGTGATTAGTGACAAAAATTATAACGTACGAACCCCGATTCAAATAGTAAATGCTGCTAAAAACAGTAGCGACGATATTAAAAAGTAGGTGTTAAATTTTTTTTTGAGAAAATATCGACTTACGTACGTTAAAAATCCATGAATTTGTTTAGATGTACCTAGTTGGGAATTGTACTATATAATATTAATTATAATAAAGATTTTTTTTGCGTTTTTGTTTTTTTTTATTATTTTTTTTTTGAATTTTTTGCTCTTTTGGGCTCTCCCCCGGAGCGGGTAAACATATTGACATACACGACGACATATTATACTTTCCGATAGGTACAATAATAATATAATTAAGTAAAGTTTAAAAAGGGAAAAAAGTAAAATTAAAACTTTTCTACCACGTCAGTTTTGAATCGCAAGAAGTCGGTGACACGAAAAAGCTATACTTCAAAGCTGAAATTGTAGAAAAAAATATATAACTACCAACTCGCATTTCATTTGATTTCTGTATGGTATTTTTTTTAATTATTGGCTCTAGAATCTAGGCTTTTTCTATGTTTATTATTGCCTATAAGGATGATGATGTGTTTGTGTGTGAATTCAAGCCTAAGCTAAGGTGTTGCTATATAAAAATAAAACTACCAAAAAATAAAACGAAACCCGAGTTTCTACAATAGGTATACAGACTAAATCTAAATCCTAATAAAGAGACTTGTTACAGCGCCTTACCACTATGCAAGCGAGTGATTTTAGTACATGAGAAAAGTGCAAAGGAATACTGCTTTATTATTTTCTTTCTAATAATACAACACTTTCGACAGCTCCGAAAAACTACGTCATAATTGAAAACAAAAGTTACGCTGTCATTTTGAAATACTGAAACGCTTCGTAAAATTCAAAGTCACATTAAATATTAATTAGTCCTCTAACATTAATCAGAGTTTCAGTATTTCTCTACCGTCTTCGGCGACACCGAATAACTACCACTAGTTAGAACTAAAAACTTCACTAATACGAGACAATAATGTTTTGACGACACTATTAAAACGACAAAGTGTTGGTTTGTGAGGCGTCAAAAAAGCTACTACAATGGTAGGAATTCGTTACGCGGCAACACCGAAGACAGTTATTGCATGTTGTAGTGCAAGAAAATGTAGTCCGGGTTGTTAATATCTTGCATGAGCGGCGAGTTGGGCGGCAACATCTGGAAACCCATAAACATGAAGGTGCGTAGAAGTGTGGCGCGGTCGGAGCGGTTCTTGAGCACGCAGATGATGCAGCTGGAAACATACACATAATAGAATAGAATAGAATAGAAAAGTTTTTATTCAAATAAACTTTTACAAGTACTTTTGAATCTTAATACTTTTGGATAATATCTATACTAATATAATAAAGTGGAAGAGTTTGTTTGTTTGAACGCGCTAATCTCAGGAAGTACTGGACCGATGTCAAAAATTCTTTCACCGTTGGATATGTACGTGATCCCTGAGTGCTATAGGCTATATATTATGTACCACGGGCGAAGCCGGGGCGGACCGCTAGTTAATTAATACAGTGGAATCTCTCTAACTCGAACCCCGTTTACTCAAAATCCTATGTAAGGTCTTCTGTGTAAGTGCATAAATTACCTTTTCTGTTTTTTGTTAAAGTTACATTCATCAATCATCACACTAATATTATAAAGGCGAAATTTTGGTGTCCGTCAGAACCGCGGACGGAAATCTTAAAATCAAGTGAAACCTTATCTATAATTTAGTAGTTTTTTAGTAGTATTTGGTAGCTAAGCTAAAATATTTAGTAGTTCAATATAACCAAAATTAAATGAAAAATAAAGTGCGCCGCCAAACTGACGTCACGTTGGCGGGTGGAATTTAAACGGCGTACAATACTTTGAAAATATATATGTCAAATTTTAGTAGTCTTTTGGTAGTTTAATAAAATTACGTTAAATCTTATTCACGCCTTTGTTTATAGACTGGAAAATATATTTTCTTTTTCTTCATCGGAAACGCCTGTGGAAATTAAATTAGTTCTGCTGAAAGATTGCTATGATAATTTCCACAGGCGTTTCCGATGAAGAAAAAGAAAATATATTTTCCAGTCTATAAACAAAGGCGTGAATAAGATTTAACGTAATTTCATTAAGCTACCAAAAGACTACTAAAATCTGACATATATTTTCAAAGTATTGTACGCCGTTTAAATTCCACCCGCCAACCTGACGTCAGCTTGGCGGCGCACTTTATTTTTCACTAGATGATGCCCACGGCTTCGCCCGTGTGGATTTAGGTTTTTAAAAATCCCGTGGGAACTTTTGATTTTCCAGAACAAAAAGTAGCTTATCTCTATCAACCCGTCCCCAAAACGGAAAAATTCCGTGGGATCCTTACGATTTCGAAATGCAATTCCTTACAGCATCAGGGTTGAGGAGTTGGACATGTACCTACTCGAGGTCATTCAACAATAAAGTCTTTAATTGGTATCCCCAATATTAATTTAAATAACCGACAGTGCCTAAATCCCATTAGTTTTGGGGATCAGATCCCCTACAGCATCAGGATTGAGGAGTTGGAATCCAAATTTTTTGTAGAACAGTGTCGCAATGTTTCTCTATCGATTAAAAAAAAATTACGCAAATCGGTTCAGAAATCTGGGAGATATCGGTGTACATAGGTAGAAAAACACAACTCCTCCTTTTTTGAAAGTCGGTTAAAAAATAGCCTATGTTACTCCCTGGTTAATTCTCTACTTGTATGTGAAAGTCCCGTCAAAATCGGTTCAGCCGTTCCAAAGATTAGCCCGTTCAAACAGACAGACAGACAGACAGACAAAAATTTTAAAAACGTGCGATTCGGTTATAGTATCGTTCAAATAACCATATGAGCTTAATATGAGGTAGTTATTTCGATATTACAGACAGACACTTCAATTTTATTTATTAGTATAGATTTAATTTTGGTTATATTGAACTACTAAATATTTTAGCTTAGCTACCAAATACTACTAAAAAACTACTAAATTATAAATAAGGTTTCACTTGATTTTAAGATTTACCGTCCGTGGATCTGACGGACACGAAATTTTGTGTGTGTATGTTTGTTACTCTTTAACGCCGCAACTACTGAAAACATTTGGCTGAAATTTTGAATAGATTATGACCTGACTTCTTAATACATGGGCTTAAAATTAGGCTAACATTAGGCTTTCGGTTTTATGAAAAAAAAAAAACGAAATCTATAGCTACAGCTATAGGTCGATCACTATAGCAAACTTCCTTGAAAGTAGGTATAAAGGTTGGAAAAGGGAGCGGGAACGGGAACCGGAAATCCACGATTCCCTCGGGATTTGTGAAAACCCGAAATTCACGCGGGCGAAGCCGCGGACAGAAGCTAGTCACTTATAATTTTTATGAAAGCCTTTTTAGTCTACACTTCAAGGAAATTTCGAAAATCATAAATTGCGGAACCAGCAGGAATTGTATTCATTACTTCTTGTGCTGTCATAGAACGTTGATGTATTATTAGCCAAGAAAGAAAAATAATTAATAAATGGCAAATGATTAGTCTTGGAGGCCTCGATACGTCAAAGATTCGTTAACTCGAAATTTGTAACCTTTTCCTTGAAGTTCGAGTTAAAGCGGCTCCACTATTATAAATGCGAAAGTGTGTTTGTTTGTCCTTCCTTCACGCCCTAAGCAACCAATCGACTTGAGCGTCAACTGTAAACGTAGTAATGTTAATAGTTGTGAATTGGGCCCCACGATACAGGATTACCTAGTGTGGGT
This sequence comes from Melanargia galathea, assembly GCA_920104075.1. NCBI lineage: Eukaryota > Metazoa > Arthropoda > Insecta > Lepidoptera > Nymphalidae > Melanargia > Melanargia galathea. The sequence goes on from OV049868.1 coordinate 16,980,226, forward strand.
CTCAACAGATATACCAAATTGTAAAGTTGTTTTCTTTGGCAAATAAAAAATTTTTTCATTTTCATTTTTATCCCGGAAAAAAGTGTTCACGTGGTACTCAAAACAACGCCATCTATCGGCAAATAAGTTAAACTTTTGGTGGCTGTTAGTGGCGCTGTTCTTATTTGTTAATATTATAAATAGGAATAATTCGTCTCCGTCTCCGTTCGTCTCACCGGTGTAGTTTTAATCACACTAACGTATAACTCCCGGCACGTAAGTCGAGCGCTGACCTTCAAGTGCGCGCAGCGTCATACGAGTGAGCGGGACACAATACGATTGGAGAGCCAATCAGCGCTTACGAGGGATCCGCGAGAGCTAATCAGTGCTTACGAACGATCCCCATGCCCTCCCCGCGACCCCCTCACCACCCGAGATACCTCATTTTCGATTTCTGCGCATTGAAGGTCACCGGTCGACTTACGTGCCGGGGGTTATATCAGTCGGTTAACTCAGTCCACTCACTTGGAGCAGCCGAGGCGCTCCTCAGCGAAGTCGAGGAGCAACATGAAGCTCTCCTTGCTGCCGGCCTGCAGCACGCCCGGCACGCGCAGGTAGATCGTACCGCCCTTCAACACCTGCGGTACGGTAATGAATGAATTAATGAATGAATGAATGAATGAATGAATGCCTGCCTCGTTGGTCTAGTGGTTAGTATATTCGACCGCAGATCACGAGGTCCCGAGTCGGGCAAATAATTGTTATGCTCTGATTTCTAATTCCGTGGAATTCTGACAGCTGTCATTGTCATTTACAGATGAGTTATTTGTATGGAGAACAGGGTTAACATCTACGAAGTACGATTTTACCCCAAACTACTTTAATTCCCTGTCAACATAAAAAGCCATATGCCGCGTAATAATATTAGTCGTTTCGCGCTAAAATAGAAAACACCAAGAGTGGAAACTAGAAAGTGCACACTACAGCAATAGAAAACAAAAGAAGCACATTCAAAAAATTTATTCAAAAATGGAAGTCGAATGATATTATCACCATGAAGTGTCTGTCAGGCATTTATCATATCTACATGCGACAGTTGATTTTTATTTACATAAGTTTTGAATTTTTTATCTTTTTTGTGGGAATTGTTTTATCTCTGGATTTTGGTGTCGCTTAAACGTTTTATCGAATTTTCAAATCACATTGCTAAAGAAGTTTCATTCATAAACGGTTTTTTTGACAACAGAATTGTTTTTTCAAAAATCTGTCCCATTTGGTGGAAATCCGGGATAACGCGTAACAATACTCACAGCCTCCCAGCGAGTGATGGTGTTCTCGGTAAGGAAGATCTTGAAGTCGATTTTCACCGGCTGGCGGTCTTTGCGCTCGAGGATCTTGTTTATTACCTGGAGTTGAAAAATATATACATGAAATATGGACGAACATAGGGTTGAAGAGAAGTGAAATATGGACGGAATGTGAGGTGAATTGTGTATGAAACTAGATCTAAAAGTGGACTGAGGATGGAATAGGGATAAGATTATTGTATTTGTAGAATGCTATATAAATACAATGTAGTTCTTGGTGGGTAACTTTTAATGAAACGGTGTGTAAACTAAGAACTGTGGTGAAATAAAAATGGAATGCAGAGCAAAAATTATATTAGATTCTGGGGCTTTTGGAGTGAACTTGGTTTGGAATGAAAGGTGAAAATGGGGTGGATTATAGGCCGAATGTGTGAAATAAAGAGTGAACTAGGGGTAAAATATAGGGATGAAAAAATACATCCCTGGGCTATTCTGAAGAATCCTTAGGGATGTATTGTGGGGTAATCTAGGAATGTATTCTGAAGAATCCTTAGGGATGTATTGTGGGGTAATCTAGGAATGTATTCTGAAGAATCCTTAGGGATGTATTGTAGGGTAATCTAGGAATGTATTCTGAAGAATCCTTAGGGATGTATTGTGGGGTAATCTAGGAATGTATTGTGGGGTAATCTAGGGATGTAATGCGGGGTGGTCATAGAGGGTTAACTAAGGGTGTGTAAATGAGGGGCATGTGGAGTGGTCGTACCGCTTCACGTTGCTGCGGGTTGAGCGCGGGGTGAGTCTGCGCGGCGTTGGCGGCGAGGCTCTCGGCGCTGCCGCTCAGAGAACTGGCGCTGGCCCATAGCAGGGCGCTCAACAAGTCACCTGCAACAAACAGATAACAATACATATATAACATGAGAAACGCCGGCGCATTGCTTTTGTCGTTCATTTATACAGGGTGCCAGGAGACCGCTCTCGGAAACGAAGACAGGTGACAGTACTGATGATTACTGATAAGATATCATTAAAAAAACGTGAAAAAAAAAGATAATTTTTTTTTAAATAAAATTGCACTTTTTATGCAACACCCGTTTTGGGGGGGGTTAAAGTTTAAACAGAACTGTAATTGCAAAAAACTTATTTGCTGTATTTTTTAAAAGTTTGTTACGTAATTCTTGCGTATTTTTTAAAATAAAATCAGCTGACGCTGGAGGTCAACGGACTTTGTGTAACCTATTTACGTATCGTTAGGTACCTACAAAACCACGCGCGCGCCAACGCCGATACCTACTTTATAAGATAGTGTTTAGGTAGTATAATAATAGCGCTAAGTTTTCGAGAGCGGTCTCCTTATACCCTGTATATTATGTAAATAGTTATATCTGTGGTCCGTAGTGCACTATTGGCTTAAACAGTGCCACAGCCCACAATTTTAACTTGACACGGCTGTGTACAATTTTGTAATTATTTTACTAACACCACTCTTTGTCACTTTAGGCATGATTGATTAATTATTGTATAGTATTTTACAGGATAGCCATTTTATTTCGTTCAAATCTACAAAGCCAACTTATACTTGTGGACTGTCACCGTAGTTGTTGAACTCTACTAGATGTAAATTACAATAATATGACAGCTAGATGTAAATTACAATAATATGTCAGCTAGATGTAAATTACAATATTATGTCAGTAGTGACTTACGGTTGTTGTGGTCGTTGATGGGGGTCGATTGTGTTGCGGGGCCCGCAGCCCCGCTGCCCACCCCTCCGGGCGGTGCTGAGCCGTGAGCAGGGACATCAGGACCACCTGCCGGGGACACAGCCAGATATTAGACGACAGTGACGATAGCCGAATATTCAGTTGAGCTTTAGTCGAATATTCAATTAAGTTTTAGCCGGATATTAGGTTGAGCTTTAGCCCTGGGCTCATTTTCAAAATAATATTTAGTTAAATGGCCGATTATCCCGTTGATGTTTTTCTGGTTAGTAAATTATACATTTCTATAAAAAAAACTCTATTATACGATAGTGTTGCTAATTGCTCGTTTAGCGAAATATTTGGTTAAATTTTGGAAGAATATTCGGTTGAAGTTTCGGCAGATATTCAATAATTGAATTTCAACAGAAACTTCGGTTGAAGATTGGCTGGTTAGAATTTAATTCGAATAAAATAAAGAAATTTACAACGAATTTTTGTTATTTTACTTACCACAGAGGCCCGGCACCCAGGCACAGCGAAAAACACTCGGCGTCCGAAGCCGACAAAGCCGAGCGCTTGCTGCCGGCCGCGCTCAGAGACGCGCCGTCACCACTGCGAACGAACAAACAAACACTGTTAGCCGAATATGACGAAAATAGTGTAGCCCAATATTCATCTAAGTTTCAAGGTTTTTCAATTCAATTCAAAATAAGACTGAATTTAAAATGAATATTCGACAAAACCAAATTGCCATATTAAAGCAAGTGTTAAAAACAACGTATATGGAATTTAAAAAAACTTCCCTTAAAGTGACTTTAAGGGAACATACGAATCTTAAGTAGTTTAGGCGAATTTTGAGTAGGTATACGGCTACATTGAATAACTATGGAATGAAATGTTATACTTAATTATTTCTTAGTAATTTAGGCACTACATTTTTTCAAATTGTCTGAATTAAAACTGCAAGGTTTAGAAAATAACCCTCAATTTCTAAATCTTACCTGATTAGTTTCACAACCATTACTCTTCAAAGAGCTTCAAAACCAAATCTATACTAATAAATAAAATTAAAGTGTCTGTCTGTAATATCGAAATAACTACCTCACATTAAGCTCATATGGTTATTTGAACGATACTATAACCGAATCACACGTTTTTAAAATTTTTGTCTGTCTGTCTGTCTGTCTGTCTGTCTGTCTGTCTGTTTGAACGGGCTAATCTTTGGAACGGCTGAACCGATTTTGACGGGACTTTCACATACAAGTAGAGAATTAACCAGGGAGTAACATAGGCTACTTTTTTAACCGACTTTCAAAAAAGGAGGAGTTGTGTTTTTCTACCTATGTACACCGATATCTCCGAGATTTCTGAACCGATTTGCGTAATTTTTTTTTTAATCGATAGAGAAACATTGCGACACTGTCCTACAAAAAATTTGGATTCCAACTCCTCAATCCTGATGCTGTAGAGGATCTGATCCCCAAAACTAATGGGATTTAGGCACTGTCGGTTATTTAAATTGATATTGGGGATACCAATTAAAGACTTTATTGTTGAATGACCTCAAGTAGGTAGGACATGTCCAATTCCTCAACCCTGATGCTGTAAGGAATTGCATTCCGAAATCGTTAGGATCCCACGGAATTTTTCCGTTTTGTGGACGGGTTACTACTTACTACAGATAGGCTACTTTTTGTTCTGGAAAATCAAAGTTCCCACGAGATTTTTACAAACCTAAATACACACGGGCGAAGCCGTGGGCATCGTCTAGTAAATATATATGTAAAAAACAAGTATAATATTTTATAACTAATCAATATCTTCAGTGACTAATTAAGTCGTTAAATACACCTCAAATCACAGAAAATAATAAATATAATAATATTTATAACAATCAAATATCACATAAAAATGGAATGTTTCGAATTAACAAAAAAAAACAAATCACAAAAATTTGAAACGATTTTTGAGCGGTATCTTCTGATAGACAATCCTTAAGCTGTATGCCGTATACAGCATATTATTTTTGGGAATTTCGAAATCTATTTATAGATATATTTTGGGAATTTTTGTCATCTATCGAAAATGCGTCCGATTAAAAAGGAGTCTTGATTCGCACTGTTGCTAAATCTCATCTGTATACAAACTATCAAAGACCTTGCCAAATTATAAAAATAGATACGTTAAGACGTAAAAGACAAATGTTATTTGTGGACGGGGAAAATAGAAAAATTGGCGGAGTCAAAAGAAATTCCGACCCAAAATGTCGAGTAATTGTTGCCAAATTACTCAATTATTCGACATGTTTATGGTAGATGGACATTCGTTGTCGTCATCTCAAACCAACAATCTCTCAATTTTTTTGTCTATTTAATTGTTTTAATTGTTATCTTATTTTTATACTTATTTTCAGTCACAATAAATTATCCTAAAAAAATATTCACAAAAAATATACACTGTCCAAATGATTGGGTTTTTCTGTCAAGAAATTCTCAGTGCCAGTCTGGAGTTGGTAGTTGGCGGTGTTTCACCCCGTGCCTCGGAGAGCACGTTAAGCAGTCGGCCCCTGTTATTATCACTATCATGTGACAATAGTCGTCTGTGGTGGGCTTATGGGCAAAATAAAAGCCAGCTTTTGGGTCATCTGACGAGTGGACCAATTTCTGAGACATGACATTGAAGAAGAAATTTTTCGTGTCCGATAACCATAGGCCCAGGGTCTCAAACGCCGCAAAAACATAATCCTTACAAATGACAGAGTATTCATTATTATTTTTTTTTTAATTTTATTTAGGCTAAGGTGTATGTCCCGTGACAAGTCAAGACTTTACCACCGCGCCGGTCTTAAAGATTTCCTGAGAAGATCCGGAAAGAAACTCATCAGTTGCCGTTTTCACAACACAAGTTACAATATGTAGCTATACATTACAAAATTAAAATTCTGGCTGGTTTGTTTAGCTCTGTAGTTCGCGGAGTTAACAGAAGTATGAAAGACGCGGTGGCGACATGAGCGAAGCGAAACGAAAGAAATATTGTATAACATTATTTAACATTGCTAACACTTATAACATTTACTAACTAATTTGTGATATTTTGTGATCATTTGTTAGGCAATTGTTGTTTAGCAAAACACGTAACATTAATGCATAACATTTTTTATCATCAGTTTGTTCATAAATATTTGTTAAATAATGTTGCATAAACATGAAAACATTTGAAAAGTTTTGCTAACATTTGTGAAAAAATGTTAACTATCATAACGTTTATTAACATTGTATAACATTTGTTACCTGCGGTATGGCAACACCAAATTACGCTTCTTTCACGTTCCTCACTTAGGGAGTTGCCTAGGTACCAAGTACCAACCGCTGGTGAATACTGGCACCAGCCAATTATTATTTTCAAAACAAACATCAAATGACGTGCTCGTCTAGAAATGCCGAGTGAAAGCGACGGCATGTTTTGGCATTGCTCACTTGTAAATACATTCATTATTTATCATTATAGTACTATTTTTGAATGCACACGTCATTTATGTGAATTACAACAATGATATAAGATTGTGATTGTTGATGACATATTATAGGTAAATCCTCTGTAAGTATACGTATGTGATTAACTAATTCATAATTACATACATATGATAAATTGTCAGTACTTATGTACATAAGACGCGACTTCGTTCGTGCGGATTTTTTTTAAATCTCGAGAAAACATCGGATGCAAGCTGTCTCTGTTTATGGTTAATCTGGCAGAGACGAGCAATTTTGGCAATTTAAAAAAAAAATCAAAACTCATCGAAAATGCTCTTAACGCCCAAATTATCGTTATTTTTTTGACTGAGATAGAGTTTGATCAAATATGCCCTGTAAGCCAATTTACTAAAACACAATATAAATAAACGAACATAAGTACTCCTGACGTTGGAAAGATAAAATTTATGGATGTGCAAAGATTTAAAGATAATACGTCTTATCATTTCTTTTTATTTACAAATAATATTTATATTATGCTTTTATACCTACAACACGGAGTAAAGTAGAAATGTAGACGGAGCCTTTACTAACAAATAGACGAATCTAGTTGTCTATAGCCCCCGTCACGTAAGTCGACCGGTGACCTTCAAGTGCGCGCAGCGTCGTGCGAGTGAGCGGGACACCATACGATTGGAGAGCCAATCAGCGCTGACGAGGGATCCGCGAGAGCTAATCAGTGCTTACGAACGATCCCCACACCCTCCCCGCGACCCCCTCACACCCCGAGATACCTCATTTTCGACTTTTGCACATTGAAGGTCACCGGTCGACTTATATTACGCGGTCGACTTGTATGTACATACATATGTACATGCAGGTTGCCAGGGAACGCTCTCGGTAACGAAGACAGGTAATAGTACTGATGATTACTGATATCATTTAAAAAAAAACGTGAAAAAAAAAATTCATTTTTACAAAAAAAAAATTGCACTTTTTATGCAATACCTACGTTTTGGGGGGTTAAACAGAACTGTAATTGCAAAAACTTATTTGCTGTATTTTTTAAAAGTTTGTTACGTAATTCTTGCGTAATTAAAATAAAATCAGATGACGCTGGAGGTCAACGAACTTTGTGTGACCTATTTACGTATAGTTAGGTACCTACAAAACTGCACTCACGCCAACGCCGATACCTACCCTATAAGATTGTGTTTAGGCAGTATAATAATAGCGCTAAGTTTTCGGAAGCAGTCTCCTTATACCTTTTATATTATATGTGCCCTAGCACTAGACTTGCGATTGCAACAACAATGCGACCATCGCAAAAGGTAAGATGACTCGACTCTTTTCAGTGTTTTTATCAAAAGCTTATATTATAAATGTTAGGTACTCAAAATCCAAAATAGAAATGTAAATCCGTTTAAAAATGAATAACTTCGATCATTGCAGTAAGAGGTATGCCTCAATCGATTGTGTATGATAACGCAACACAATTCAAACTCCCCGATTTGTTAGCTTCTGATTTTATTGTGTAGAGAACAACGTGTGTAGGCGTGTAAATTAATTCTGGCTCCCTGGTTCGTTTCACGACTGCCTGATAGTTCTACTGAATGAAAAGAACGATAGGAAAACATGCGATCAGTATCAGTGACAAAATGCTCAAGCGAGGAAGATTTATGTAATAAAAATCAATAAGTTTATATTTTACACCACACTGTGATTAGTATCAGTGACAAAATGTTCAAGCGAGGAAAATTTATGTAATCTATACATCTATACATATAATAAAATCGTAGACTTGCCGTATCTGTACATTGAAGATTTTTGGAAAATAATAACTGGGGGATGTTAGGGATAAGTAATAAAACGTAAAAAAGCTATTTTTGACATTTTTGTCTGTTTATCTGTTTGTCTGTATGTTTGTGCGCGCATCACGCAAAAACTACTGAATGGATTGAAACGAAACTTGGTACAATTTAAGTTCATACTACGGAGTAACATATAGGCTACTTTTTATCCCGAAATTCAGCACGGTTCCCTAGGGAGAGGGGATGAAAGTCAAAACGTGTATTTAGCTGTAATTCAATAACGCGTGGTCCGATTTCATTCATTCTTTTTGTGTTAGAAAGTAGATACTTTAAAGATTGCTGACTAATCTCTAAAAGGCTGGATCGATTTTGATGGAACTTTTACTGGAGGATATTTACATTTTGATCTACCTAAACATCCGCCAATGAACTTTTAACAGTTTTTAGCATGATATAAGCTCAAAGGAGCTTAGGAAAAACAAAATGATTTCTACGGGATTTTTAAAAACCGATATATATCCACGCGAACGAAGTCGCGGGTGTCCGCTTGTTAAAAAGATTAGTAACATATGGGTACATTTGTGCGTGTAATTTCGTATATAAAAATGATAACTAGGTGTGTTACTAAAACCTTCCTGAAATCATCAATATCGGTTCATTAGTTTTTGAAATACAGGTCGAGTATAGAACCTCCTTTTTTGAAGTCGGTTAAAAAAGTGTACAATGTACCTACCGGAACAAAGAAATTGAATCGAAAAATATAATCTACAAGTATTTATTTACTCTATGCCCCACAATTGTTTTAAGTAGCTATCTACATAGCAAGTGATATGATAAGGCACAGACAATTGTATGTACTTAGCAAATAATGTATGATTGTCATTGTGCTGTATCTACATACGTGTGGAGTTTCGTCACACGAGTAGATAAGTACAGAGGGGAAGCTTATACAAGCGGCCCGCCGTAGGTACACTCACACATATGCGCCCGTTTGTCACCCAACTGTACGGGTGACAAATCAACATCGAGCTATGCTGCACTGTACTGCGCTGTGCTGTGTTTCTTCAGCTTCATTTTTTTAACAATCAACATCAAGCTGCGCTGCGCTTTGCTTAGCTCAGTATAAAAGTAATCAGCAGCTCGTGTAGTCGTTTATCTCGTCAAAAATGACTTTATTTTCAAAAAAACGTAAACATTACGACATATTTGAATCCGATGAAGATGAAAGTGAAGAAGAAGCGGATATGAATATTTTATCACTCGACACAGCGCGGCTCAGCACGGCGAGTAGCGCGCCTCGCTCGAGACTGCTGCGTGTTTAAACAGAGCGTAGCCTCACACAGCGCAGCACAGCATAGTTTGTTTGTATCCTCATTAAAATATTAGACGAGCGAGTTGACCAAACATAGCACAGCGCAGTACATCGCAGCATAGCTCGATGTTGATTTGTCACCCTACCGGTTGGGGGACCAAGCGCGTCCGTGAACCGTTGGTGAGTGTGTTTGTGTGAGTGTACCTACAGCGGGCCGTTTGTATGAAGCTTCCTCTCTGTACTTATCTACTCGTGTGGTTTCGTGTCGTTTTACCTACTTTATTTATTGGATTTGTTAAGACTCATTGCGCCCGGGTACTTTTCCATTATGGGGAAAATTGCGACGTATCTTTTTAAAGGACATCCTAAGTCCTAACTAATATTACAAAGGCGGTGAGTTTGTTCGTTACGTTTTCACGCCTAAACCACTGAACCGATTTTGTCGAAATTTGGTACAGAGATATAGGTACTACACATTGGAGACGGAGATAGGCTACTTTTTATCCCGGAAAATCATATGGTTCCCGAGGGATTTAAAAAATCTAAATCCACACGGATAAAGTTGCGGGCATCAGCTAGTAAATACTATTGTTATAAATTACATCGACAGTGTGGCTAATTCTGTTGTACACAATTTCTAAACTTAAATTAAATTGACAAGTTTAAAAATAGTGCTATCCTTTTCTGCGGGGAGCATTGTGAAAGAGATAGGAATATATTTAGCCCTGTCATTTTAGTTTAGATTTAGAGATTGTGTACAACAGAATTAGCCACAATGTGGCCGATTCTGTTGTACACAATCTCTAAATCTAAACTAAAATGACAGGTCTAAATATATTCCTGTCTCTTTCAAAATCCTCCCTGCTGAAGGGGATAGCACTATTTTTAAACCTGTCAATTTAGTTTAGGTTTAGAGATTGTGTACAACAGAATTGGCCACAATATGGTGCTTATTTGTACACAATCTCTAAACTTAAATTAATTTGATGAGTTAAAAAGTAGTGCTATCTTTTTCAAACACGATTTTGCCAGCAACTTTCTTGAGAACATTCGTCCACCTAGTGGGGGGTAGAATGGGGGAGGGGGCTTTAAAGTTCCAACGCTCCGGTGCGAGGTCGCTACTTGCCACTTCAGCATTTTTTTATTGTATGATAGGCATAAGTTTGACGACAATCGTGCCTGATAGACAGCAATTATGAGATCTAAGTTGGAACGCGCTTGCCTAGAAATGCCTATTCACTCTTGCCTTGAGGGTACTCAAGTCTTACAAGGCGGGAAGCACCTTGGGATCCCATACTTCTAGCGGACATCAGCTAGTTAAATGACGCGTCGCGTCGGCCATTTTGAAATGGAATGTAAACAAAATTCGCGCCAACATACGAGTAGATATCACGTGACCACTGTTTATTTGGGTTGGATGGCAGTGTCCAACGTCAGGGCTGCCTACCGATGGGTAATTTCGGAAAAATGGCGGAGAAAAATTTGAAATCGAGTATTGGAAAAATATTATGCTTCGTAGACTTAGGGACCTTTCAGACAGACCGGCGCGGAGAGCGTCGGAGAGCATTTTTTTTTTCACACAGACCGGCCGTTCAAATTTGCTCTGCTCTCCGCGCCGGTCTGTGTGAACGGACACGCGGATGCGCTCGGAGCCGAGCGTACGCTCTTGGGCCGGACGGCAGAGCATATTCGGCCTACGGTCGGCTGTGCGAGCATGAAAGAGCACGCGAACGGAGCCGGTCGGATGCTCGAGCGCGAAAGGGCACGGGCATGGAGCAGCCGACCGGCTCGACGAGTAGCCGACCGGCTGCTCTCATATATTTCACACAGAGCGTATTGGGAGCATGCTCGAGCATCCTCTTATCATAAAAGAGTTAACATGTAAAAATAAAGCCTATTTCAATGTCTTAAGATTCTATTTTAAATGCGATTAAAATTTGCTCTGCTCTCCGCGCCGGTCTGTCTGAAAGGTCCCTAACACTTACGGTTTATTATTGCGACAAAAATTTAAAAAAAAAATACCTAAAAAAAAAAAAGAAACAGAAAACCGTACAATAAAACAAAACTAGTCCTTCTCAACCAAGCTTTTAGTTAATTACAAATTGTAAGCTCCTAAACTTAAGTAATTATTTCATTAACTAATTTTGAGTCAGCACCTTAATCAAAATTTTATTGTATTTTCATTTATTTGAGACAAAAATTCACTGGTATCGTCAGGTAGGTACCCCTATTCACCATTACTGACGTTTTTTTTAAATTCGGTTTTGTCCAAAACTCCGGACAATCCTGTTAAATTCCCGTTATGTGGTGACCCTATATTCTGAGGTCGATGTTTTACAAATGGCTGACAAAAGCCAGCTGTGGCCAGCTGTTATTTATTTTTTATATCTGGCAGCGTGACTCATGGACTTTATAATCGTGAATTAATTTATTTTTCTATTTGTCTATTGATAACAGTTGTATGCCATATTATTATACCCACGAGCTGTTGCCCGTGACTTCGCATGGATTCATAGAAATCTCAGACAAACTTCCAACCCTTATTAATTAACCCCCTTAGGGGCTGTATTTTCAAAAATCCTTTCTTAGCAGATGCTTACATCATAATAGCTATCTGTATGCCAAATTTCAGCCCGATCCATCCAATGACTAAGGCTGTGCGTTGATAGATCAGTCAGTCAGTCAGTCTGTCAATCACCTTTTCCTTTTATAGTTATATTTTATTTAGATAACACACTCTGTGAAATGTGTTAACTATCATACATGTACAGAAAAAACATTCTAGATCTTACAATTTGCAAGGTCAATTCTTTAATTGAGGCAACATACGATTCAACTTCAATGTACAATCAACTGACAACCTTGTGACTATAGATATAAAACTAATTTTGTTTAGAAATATGTGTTTGCAATGTTTGGAGGAATGACCTATAAGATTGTAGGTACATTGTCCCTGTAAATTGGTCTTTATTTTCTGCACACTTAAGAGCATAATGCAACGTTAACGTTGGTGATTGTTAACATAGTGAGATATTTTCCATACTTAGTATTTATAATAATGTGTCCATTTTGTTCTTTACAAATATCTAAAGTGAAAGGTGGACAAGAAGTGTTTTTCTTTACCCTGTAGAAAAACACAGCACTCCTTTTTACCCGACTATGGCAAAGCCAGAAGGAAGGGGTATGATTTTAGCAGTCTTTGTATGTATGTATATTTGTATGCGATTTTTGTATCAGATTCTGTTTGTTCCACCATAGCGCCTAAACTACTCGACCGATTTTAATGAGGTGTCAATTGATTCGTTGTTATGGTCGGGTGACATAGGCTACATTTTATATGAAAAAAATCGACCTGATGAATGTTACATGCTAATCATGCTATAACATATATACACATCTAGTGGGATGTCAAATGAAAGAGGAAAAAATGCTAAGTTCATAAATATAAATAATAATAAATATATTTCAATATTAAGTTAGTCAGGTTTTAGTTTATGAACTTTATCTCTTTTAGACCTATTAATTTAGTTTTCGTCACAATTTTGTAATGTTCAGTACATTACTGAGTCAAGTTAGCAAGTGTCCATGCCTGTTGTTATTTGAGTAGGATAATCAGAGTGCTTAGTCTAAGTTTGAAGCGCTCCAAAACTAAAAGTATACTAGAAGTATACTATTAATCGAATCACAAATGACTTCAGAGCAAAATGAACCCAAAGACTCTTATTTTAGGTCCATTTTACTCTGAAGTCATGGTGATTCGATCAATAGTATACTTATAGTACATTAAAAAGTTTTAGAGCGCTCCAAACTGAGACTAAGCGCTCTGTATTAATTTTTTCATCCTATAAGGTCATTCGTAAGGTTAACAATGATAAGATAGCGCCTATATTTAATTAATACATTGACTGTAACTATGTAGATGTGAAAGTATTTTAAGGTTAGGCTAGTCGCATGTTTATTATGTGCAAATACAATAGATATTATTTATCTATACAAAGGAAATTAAAGTGTTTGGTTTGTGATATTGAAATAACTGCCTCTAATCTCATAAGATTGATGATTTGAATGATGAATAGCACAAACAGATTTTTTAAAATTATTGTTGGTCTGTCTGTTTCTGCAGACTTTTCTTCAGAAGGGCTGAACCAATTTTGATGGAATTTTTACAGGCAGGTACAGGATTATACAAGGAGTGTGGTCTAGGCTACATTTTAGTTTGGATTTATTAAGGGCTCCTTCGTAAGAGGATAAAACTGTTGGACATTAAGGACCATATAAGGGCGAATCAATATTGATACAATTCGGCACCGAGATTTGCTTGTATCCTGGAAACAGACATGGCTATTTTAAATCTGTACAGATGAAGTCTTATGCATCATATTACTAGATAATAAAAAACAATAAATAAATTTGAATTATACCTACCTATGATAAAACAAATCCACAAAAATAAGGTTCCTATATTTGTATAAAAACTTTATCCTACAAGTAAGACAAATCTAAGGACACATGATTCATTAAAATCTGTTAAGGATCCAGGTTTCACCAAAAAACATTAGTTTTCGGTGGTTAGGGTCAGTTATATAGTTTCTTTGTGACCTTACCCACTTCCAGACTAACTAAAAAGAATGTAAAATGTTATTTAATTATTAGTTATTAAACAGTTTAGACTACAATCTGGTAAATACCAACTTTATGATATATCCGAAAACCAGTCCTCCTTCTGGCACAGTTGAGTAATTTCATTGTTTAATTGTTTACGCTACACCAATAGACTGTCCTACACATTCCGTTTTCAAATCCTATAAAACTTGTCCCACATTCCATAAAATCTATAATTTAACCTAAAAATGTGAATTACATTGCAACATTTTTTTTAATACAAGGAAACGAAGGTGTTATTTCGTAATGCGATAGTGATGGGTTGTTGATGACGTAGATGATACGAGTTAGACCAAGGGCAGCCGTTGTAAGCGTTCCACTTACTTTCATATTATTAGAAATGCTACAAACACGTGTTAATATATAAAATGTAGGTGAAATAATGCTTAAATGGCACTTACTAGTACTTCTTGATTTGGGGCGACTCCGGTTCTAAGATGGTCGTAGCGCCGAAGTCGTAGTAATTACTACTACTAAAATTTAATTGTTGTAACAACTTGGTCATCTTGGATAATCGTAGTTAAGCCTTGACAAAACGTGGAGAGAGAAACACGGTCGGACCGCTGGTTACTTGGTTATCGCAACGAAATTACGCACTTGCAAAGTCGCTTGTCTCACGATCGCAAAACGAATGGTGAAAATTGAAAAGTTACGATTAGTCGAGTCACAAAACTTTATAGAAATGTCAAAAACAAAACCCTGTTTAATAAAATAGAACTAACTTTGTATAGCAAAAACACGTTTTTAGTGGGCGTCTAGAATTAGTCGCATAATCACATTTCTATTATGGCCACCGGTTGTGACGTTTACTTACGTTCCAATCCACATTGAAAATCAAGTAACCATTTATCATGACTTTGTCATAATAATATTCCTTTTGTTTTGTGCGTTAGAAATACTGTCTTATTTTTAAATTAATAATAGGTTTCTTAAATTTTATCTGGTTTTGGTTTTATTTCCTTGATCTTTAGAATTATAAATAAGTAAGTAATTATTGGAGCTATAAGTATTCAGTATATTTAATACAGTTTAGATTTTGTATAAGTATATGTAATATACATTCCAGTGAATATAGACAAAGCATGGAGACAAAGTGAAAGTGAAAGCTTTCATTGAAACTAGCTTCAAACTTTGATCACGACGTTCCGTATTTAATTAAATTAAAATAGCGAGCGTGAAACGAAAGTAAAACTGTATCATGACAGTACGCTAGTCAAAACAATCACCATCCGTTACGTCACAGCGACGTCAAACCCAATCGATAGTGTTGCGTAGCTACGAACGCCGCATTCTCATATCGATTATTTTACTTGACGATATTCAAACTAAAACTTACCGATTCCGAAATAATAAAGAGGGCATACTCGGCCCCGCCGTTGAATCGACAGTTTTTGTTTTAAACTTTTGTTCTTGTATCATGTAACTGGTAGCCGGTAAGGCATATAACGTCATAACTTCACCTTGATTTGCACTTCGCACGAAATTAAACACTAACTTTTGAGTGTTTATTTTTTGTTTTTTCACTTAGTTGCACTCTATAATCGGTGGGTGATGCACTGGTTTGGATTGTTCTAGAATGGGGGATTGTGGGTGACGACATTCAGGCTCGGAAGCGTGTGTTCTACTGGCGCCGCAGAATGCTATACATGTTACGTTGAAAGTGTGACTGTACAGTGGACTGTAACCACCCCTCTGTTTTTAGGGAGCGCTTGCGGGGGTGCTTTTATACTTGTACATTAGGGGAATTTTAAAGCATTTAGATTAATTTTATGTTTACTTATGTAAGTATTTAACTTTAAGCTTGAGAAGCGTACCTTTTTTTTTTTGACGTGGTGGAAACCCTTTTATAGATACCCCCGTTCTGCGGCAGAATGCGGTAGAACGAAGGTTATGTGGGACTCCCCCCACAAGAGGGAATGGAGGTATACCCACTAAAAACCACCACGGCATGACCCTCATGCTGTCTGTGATGGACGCCTGGGGAACCCAAAGTATGCATCCCAGGCGTCCGGCAACCGCCCTAGCCGGGGCTCCCGCTCAATTTTGGGCTGTCCCTCCAGAGGCTCGGGCCCTCCCGTAATTTTTGAACGAGGTTTTCTTCCTCCCGCGATGGGCATCGCTGCCCCCCGCCCCGGAGTGTCTCACCCCCAGTTTCATCCGCAGTGCCCTCTGCTAATCAGAGGGACACGCGGAGAAACCTCCTCCGCCAGGTCATTGGCCATGGCTAACAATATCTCCGTAGGAAAATTATTAACCACGTTACTGAGGCGCATCGGCCCGAATACTGCTCTTCCCCTCGGACGTATCCAAAAGGACCAGCAGCACCCAGGCACACTGGGAGGTTACCTGGCTAGCACCCCTTGAGAAGCGTATCTAGATATTACAAAAAGATAATTTATACGAGTAGCTTGGGTACCTTTTAATTAACAGATGTCTCTTCTGTCTTGATTAAAAGGTACCTTGCAGTCTAATATTAAGCACGCTTGCCTAGATAGGCAAGCGTGCTTCATCTTAGGCTGCATTTTTACTTTCTATCAGGTATGATTGCAGTCAAACGCTAGTCTATAATATTATGTATTAAAAATATACTTATTGAGACTTACATTATTACTTTTACTTTTTATACTTTGATTATTGACTCCGATTAGATACAGAACATATTATTATTAACCCTAACAAAGGGGAAAGGATATAACTCTAGGATAGAACTCTCGTTTACTACGTAGCTGTAGCTACAATAGTAAACGAGAGTTGATAATAATATTATGTTTAGCAAAATAGCAAGTGAGGACCAATTCCGGCATATTCTTATCCTCATTAAAACATCTAAATGGTAGCTACAAAACGCATAATTCGAGACATCTCAATGGACATGTACCATGCGCCATTTTGTGATATTGCGTGAGTGCAGTTACTGACGCTTTTATAAAGTAGTTATGCCAGGGTCTGTTCTCTATTATTATATTTGTGCCAAAGTGGTGCGACAACATAACAGTGATTTAAAATAAACATCATAGGTCTAATGTCGAATCGATGTATGGCCTTAGCTACAAGGTACAACTGTGCATACGATTCTATTTCACTGGTTAAGCAGCGTTGAATGAAGTCGATAAATGGACAGGTGACCGATTTAAGGAGGTACCTTTTCGTTTCCTCTGTACCTCGAAGACCATTTATGGATCTGTCAATATCACTAAGATCTGATTATAAAAGCCTACTCATACATACCGCCACCATGATAATTATTCATTCATACATTCGTGACTGACATGTGTGGACGCGTAGTTAATTACTTAAACACAATACCTTCTATTACTGTTGAAAGCGGGTAAAATCTGCAAAAGACAAACCACCCCGTGTGTTTGCACAACAGACCTCACGCATGCGCACTTCTGTCTATGACGTCAGGTTGTTTACTCCAACCTCATTCGATTGTTAACCGACTTCTAAAAAGGAGGAAGTTCTCAATTCGGCGCGTATGTTTTTAGGGTTCCATACCCAAAGCACGGAATACTAATTAATAGTGAATACGGAGCCCTATTAGTGTCACTCTGTCTATCCGTCCTTCCATTTGTCACGCATCTCTAGCTCATAGACGGAATGAGTTACAGACAGTAGTGTCACGACAAACGGTCGCGAATCAGTCATTCATAACATAAATGTAAATATTAATAATAATGACTATAAAAATAAATCAGTTAACCATCAAAATTAGCAACACCAAGAATCTAATAGGCCTAGAGTTGGGTGCTTAAAAACCTAAGATGAGTTTTTGACTCAACTTATCCATAGAAAATATGTTATTTGGTTATCTATGATTTCGAACGCATTCAAATCTAACCCACGCCGTATCACCATTTTGGATCGTGGCACGAGACAGCGTGGCTGAACTACCAGCGGCTTGAGACAATTGCTCTGCGCTTCGTGAATTTAAGGTTACTGACTTTTAAAGGCTAAGTCACTTTATGTAATTTTAATTGTTAAGTAATTACGTTCTGGCCAGAAAAGTGATTTTTAATCGCAAATCCGAAAATAGGTTCCGCCCAGGTTGCTCAACTTTATCTCCTTAACGCCGGCCGGCCGGAACTATAACTCCATGATGACCTAGTCGTAGCGAGTTGGTTCCGGCGGGCGCGGTAACAGTTTCCGTGGCCGGAAGGGGTTCACAAAATAGAACGCGAAGCATTTTCACTCGCCTTGGCTATAGTTCCGAGTAATAGTTTCCCTGGCCGGAAGGGATTCACAAAATATGAACCCGAAGAATTACCACTCGCCTTGGCGATGGTTTCATGTAACAGTTTTCTTGGCTGAAAGGGGTTCACTAGATGTGAACCTGAAGAGAATGGTCCTATGTAAGGTCCCTGGCCGGAAGGGGTTCACTAGATGTGAACCCAAAGAGAATGGTCCTATGTAACAGTTTCCCTGGCCGGAAGGGGTTCACTAGATGTGAACCCGAAGAGAATGGTCCTATGTAACAGTTTCCCTGGTTGGAAGGTGTTCACTAGATGTGAACCCGAAGATAATGGTCCTATGTAACAGTTTCCCTGGCCGGAAGGGGTTCACTACATGTGAACCCGAAGAGGATGGTCCTATGTAAGTTTCCCTGGTTGGAAGGGGTTCACCAGATATGAACCCGAACAGAATTTCCATTAGCCTTGACTCTTGGCGGAAGTTCAGTGACTTGCGTGGAACAAACTACGCCCAAGCTACGCCCCTTGGGCTGACCTCTTATATTTATATTTTGATTGAGAACTTCCTTCTACTTTGGAAGCCCTTGTTAAAAATATTGCATAAATTCTCATGAAAGTAAAGTAAAAAAATGAATTCTCTTAAAAAGCGTTTGTTAAAACCACTATGCGAATCCGCCACTTTGTCTGATTATATTATACAAAAGAAAATATTTTTGAAACATAAATTTCTTACCTAATAAATAGATACCTACTTACCTAATACGTTTACAGCAACAACACGTTACAAGCAGGTACCTACTTACTATCAGTGAAAACAAAGGTGACACATTTTTATGTACAAATCCAAATTAGATATTAGTTTTCATTGTAATGTTTCACTTAATGTTTTACTATTTCCTAAAATATTGATAAATGCAATATTTCTAGTAAGTATATAAATACTTTCGCTTTTAGTGCATATTTATCATTCGCTAATACCGACTTCCAAAATGAAGGCTATCCTACTTTTCGTCTTTGGAGTATTCACTCTGCAGGTAGGAACACTTATCGTAATTTTTTAACTATATTATTTATTTTACTCTAAATTTGTATTTTTTATTTCGTAATTATGTTATTTTCCATACCTATCGATTTTTCATCGACATTTTATTGTGTTTTCACAATTTACACCCCTAATCTGCAGTTAGTTGATTGGTTGATTATTTAAAATTTGACAGCTGTTTTCATTGTGAAATACTGTCAAAGAGAAGCGCAATTGGGTCAAATTAATGAATAATATAACAAAGTCAGGGGGGCGATTCAGAACACTTCGATTCGGTTTCGCTTTCGACAACTATCCTGTTGATACGGTTATTCTGAATTGAAAATACATCTTATCGTACGATAAGTTACCGAATCGATCGATAGTTACGTTATCGAAGTGTTCTGAATTATTTACCGTACGATAAGATGTATTTTTAATTCAGAATAACCGTATCGACTGGGTAGTTGTCGAAACCGAAACCGAATCGAAGTGTTCTGAATCGCCCTGCAGGTCAGGCAGCTAGGACATATTTTAACAAAGAACATAATATTATAAAAATTTAATGGTACAGGTACCATTAAATTTTTAGATTTTTTAAGATTTTTTTAAAGTAGGTCTACTTTAAAAAAATCTGCTCATTTTGCACTAGCATTTTATTCCGAACATTTTTGTTGATTACCTCCTTTTTTTTCAGAGCACCTACGCGCAATGCATTCGCACTACCCCTGCGGTTGCAACCGCACCGATCATCAAAACAGACGACGTTGCTACAACCCTAGCTGACACCTTGTCTCTGCTCACCGTAAGCAGCCTTCTAGCTGAGAAGTTACCCTTCGACTGCCTCTGTGCCCCTATTATACCCCCTTACATCCCTCCTTGCATCCCTCCTTGCAGCCATATTATACCCCCTTTGACCCCTCCTTGTGCCCCTTATTTCCCTGCTGCTCCCCCAGTGGAAATTATTGCTCCGGTTGTGAACAACTGCGGTTGCGGTAGTTACGGTTATCCCTATTACGTGCTATAAAATAGTTAAGTACTAAGCATTGGTTTTTTTAGTTGAGAAGTTACTCTTTTTCTGCCCCTACGGCTGTGCCTTTTATACACCCCTTTATCCCTCCTTGCACCCTTGACCCTGTACAGTGTACATCCCTTCTTATGCTGGTTATGAAATCCCCCCTAATGAGATTGCGTCAGTTGTACCTAATCATCAAACAACTGCGGTTGTGGTTATCCTTACAACGTTAACGTTTTACAAAAATATGGTTGTACCTATCCAGCGAATTATATTTATGAGAATCGTATTATTTGTTAAAATTATCTACCTACTTGCCCTACCCTATCATTATAATAATATTATTACTTACATATTTTTTGTCATCATAATATTGAAATAAATGTTATAACTACTTACCTAGATAAATCTACTTTGTTATTGGTCAATAATAAATATTTTAAATTGATAATTATTTTGTTGATTTTATCCCAAAATATTTTTTTCAACATAAATAATATTACTTGTAGCCCGTGAGGGCCAGACCTTCGTTATTTTATAAAAGCTGAAAGTTTATCTGTAGGTATAATCTGTCCCTAATATAGGGAGGAATGATCAGCGACTATGAAGTTGAGATCATGGTTACTTTGGTAATAAGGTAAAATAACAGTAATAAAGGGTAATTACTCTACCCTTTATGAACGGTTTGTTTTATGAATACACTAGCTTTTGCCCGCGGCTTCGCCCGCGTGAATTTCGGTTTTCACAAATTCTAAGGGAATCGTGGATTTCTGGTTCCCGTTCCCGCTCGCTTGTCCAACCTATAACTTACTTTCAAAGTAGTTTGCTATATTGATCTACCTATAGCTGTAGATTTGGGTTTTTTCAAAATCCCGTGGGAACTGTGGGCAATCACATCAAGTTTCTGGCCTAGGCCGCTAGCAGCGATCGTTCGATCGTTTTTTAGTTACCAGTTTTGGCCGTCAGAGGGCACTGCAATCACTTCGAGTTTCCAGCTCCAGCCGCAAGAGGGCGCTGCGTTCGCTTCGAGTTTCCGACTTAGACCGCTAGAGGGCGCTGCGATCGTTTTTAGTTTCTAGTTTTGGTCGTTAGAGGCCGCTGCAATTGCTTCAAGTTTCCGACTTAGGCTGCTAGAGGGCGCTGCAATCGTTTTTTTAAATTTCGAGTGATGGCTGCTAAAGGGCGATGCGATCGTTACTTAGTTTCCAGTTTTGGCTGCCAGAGGGCGCTGTGGTCACTTCAAGTTAGGCTGCCAGAGGGCGCTGCGATCGTTTTTAGTTTCCAGTTTAGCCGCATGAGAGCGCTGCAATTGTGTTTTTAGTTTCTTGATTTGGCTGCTAGAGGGCGCTGCTTTTGCTTCAAGTTTTCGGCTTAGGCCGCCAGAGGACGCTGCAATCGTTTTTTAGTTTCCAGTTGTGGCCGCAAGAGAGCGCTGTTATCGTTCTTAATTTCCAGTTTTGGCCGCAAGAGGGCGCTGCAATCGTTTTTTTAGTTTCCAGTTTTGGCTTCTAGAGGGCGCTGCTATTGCTCCAAGTTTCCTGCTTAGGCCGCTAAAGGGCGCTGCGATCGTTTTTAGTTCCTAGTTTTGGCCGCCAAAGGGCGCTGCGATCATTTTTAGTTTCCAGTTTTGGCTGCTAGAGGGCGGTGCTATTGATTCATTTTTCCGGCTTAGTCCTCCAGAAGGCGATGCGATCGTTTTTTTAGTTTCCAGGTTTGACCGCCAGAGCGCGCTGCGATCGTTTTTAGTTCCCATTAAAACTTTCATCCCCTATTTTACCACCCTTAAAAGAAGATTTTTCAAAATAAAATATACAGAGTTTTATTATTTAAAACTCATAATCTAAATGCCGATTTTCAGGTCTGTAATTTTAAAAACATAGGACTTTCATAAAAACTTGCATCCCCTATTTCACCACCCTTAAGGGGAGATTTTCCAGAATAACTTATACAGGTTTTTATCATTTAAAAATTATAATCTAAATGCCTATTTTCATATTTGTAACTTCAAAAACATAACCCTCCTACCCCCATTTTACCCCCTTAGGGGAGGATTTTCGTGAAATATTTTCTAGGCTGATATCTAAGCCCTAGAATTAACCTACCTACCAAATTTCAAGTTGATAATAGCAAAATTATTATTAAAACTTCCCATTAAAACTTTCATCCCCTGTTTTACCACCCCTAAGGGAAGATTTTTCGAAATAAAATATACAGAATTTTATTATTTAAAACTAATAATCTAAATGCCAATTTTCAGGTCTGTAACTTTAAAAACATAGGACTTTCATACAAACTTTCTACCCCCATTTTACCCCCTTAGGGGAGAATTTTAGGAATATTAAATAGCCTATAACCTGCCCCGAAAGTTGGACTACCAAATGCAAAAAGAATTTTTCAAATCCGATAGGTACTTCCAGAGATTAGCGCGTTCAAACAAACAAACAAACAAACAAACAAACAAACAAACAAACAAACAAACTCTTCCGCTTTATTATATTATAGTATATAGTATAGATAGTGAGGTAATGGTGATAACTACTTACAAGAACTCTACGAGGGTTCCAAACGCGCCCGGGTCTGAGTAGAGCCCACAGCAAACTCAACTGGGTTTTTATTATTACCGTCTTTCAATATATTATACATCTATACTAATAAGAGGCTTGTCCTGAATGACTGACTGGCTGACTGACTGACTGATCATCAACGCACAGCCTAAACCACTGAAGCTAGAAACTTGATATTTTCACAGTAGCTTCCGTTTATGACGTAGTTAGGCACACACTAAGAAATAATTTTTGCCAATTCCACCCCTAAAGGGGTTAAATAGGGGATGAAAGTTTGTATGAACGGCCGTCATTTTTCAAGATTTCAAGAGATATTCAAGATTTTTCATATACATGAAAATTGGTATTTAGGTTTTCAGTTAAAAATAAAGAGTTACGTGTTTAAGGAATTTTGGAAATTCTACCCCCAAGTGGGTTAAATAGGGGATAAGATTTATAAGAATTCAAGCGGACGAAGTCGCTGGCATTAGCTAGTCACACTTAATATTATAAAGGCGAAAGTTTGTGTGTATGTTTGTTACTCTTTAACGCCGCAACTACTGAACCGATTTGGCTGAAATTTTGAATGGAGATAGATTATGCCCTGACTTCTTAACACATAGGCTACTTTTTATCCCGGAAAAGTATTCCTGTGGGACTAAAATAGGTAAGTACCTATAGACTTCCAAAAACGCGATAGATGGCGCTGACTGTTCTTAGGTAAATCATGCTCACATACCACATTATTACAATAGTTGCATGCATCTGTATGCGTTTGGACTTTTTATCCTGGAAAAATTCACAGTTCCACAGATTTTGAAAAACCGAAATCTATAGCTACAGCTATAGGTAAGTAGATTACTAAGTATAGCAAACTTCCTTGAAAGTAGGTAAGTATAAAGGTTGGAAAACGAAGCAGGGAACCGGAAATCCACGATTCCCTCAGAATTTGTGAAAAACTGAAATTCACGCGGGCGAAGCCACGGGCAGAAGCTAGTTTATAATAAAATCGAGACTTGCCGTGTCTGTACATTAAAGATTTTAGCAAAAAAATAACTTGGAGATGTTAGGGATAAGTGGTACTTAGTAGAACCTAAAACAGCAATTTTTGTCTGTTTGTCGGTTTGTCGTGTGTCTCTTTGTATGTGTGTTTATGCGCGCATCACGCAAAAACCACTGAATATATTTGACATGAAACTTGGCATGATTTAAGTTCATACTAGGGACGGAGTAACATATAGGTAGAATACTTTTATCCCAAAATTCTGCACGGTTCCCTTAGGAAAGGGGATGAAAGTTAAAATGTATACTTAGCTGTAATGTTGTTCAATAATAAATTATGATTATCGTCAGCTCGTTTTAGATTCATACACAATACCCTTATTATGATGACATTTAGATAAATGTATATTGTATACATTACAATTTACAGCAGGTGTATTTCGATAACGCGTGCTCGAAACATCACGTAAGTATTTAATGTTGCACGTTTGATTTCAGCACGCAAGTAACTCGTAGTAGGTATATTTTCGATAAATGTGTCAAAAGTTATCAAATGTAACAGTTTTACACTAAGATATTGTAATATATATATATCTATTTTACATCTCAACGTGCCTAATCAAATTAAAATCCAAAGTCAATGTTAGTAGACAGTAGACTGTGATACACGGTGAGTAGGTTTTTACTACGTATGTAGGCCCGAGTGAGGCGAGGTTCTACCATCGGCACGAGTTTGTAAAAATCTAAACACCCGTGTATCACACGACGTATTTCAATTTGTGAGAAAATAGACAAATAAATTACTTAGAATGAAAATCCGCTATTAGGTCACCTACTTGTATCAATCGGATCATTGGGAGGTGTTTTCCATTTTATATAATACTAGCTGTTGCCCGCGGCTTCGCCCGCGTGAATTTCGGTTTTTCACAAATCCTGAGGGAATCGTGGATTTCTGGTTCCTGTTCCCGCTCCCTTTTCCAATCTTTATACTTACTTTCAAGGTAGTTTGCTATATTGATCTACCTATAGCTGTAGATTTGGGTTTTTTCAAAATCCCGTGGGAACTGTGGATTTTTTCAGGATAAAAAGTTGCCTATGTTTTAAGTCAGGGCATTATCTCCATTCAAAATTTCAGCCAAATCTGTTCAGTAGTTGCGACGTTATAGAGTAACAAACATCCAAACATCTAATTATTTAATAACTATATAGCTTTACATTATTTATTTATTTATTTAGTATTTATTTAATTGCCTTCGGCCACCAGAGGGCGCAGCTGTCGTATCGAGATTCCGCCTGCGGCCGTCAGAGGTCATTGCAATTGCTTCGAGTTTCCAGTTCCGGCCGCAAGAGTTTTGACTATAAGAGGGCACTGCAATCGCTTCTAGTTTCTGGCTTAGGCCGCTAGAGGGCGCTGCGATCATTTTTAGTTTCCCGTTTTGACCGCACCAGGGCGCTGCAATCACTTCAAGTTTCTGGCCTAGGCCGCCAGAGGGCGCTGCAATCGTTTTGTAGTTTCCAGTTTTGGCTGATAGAGGGTGCTGCTATTGCTCCAAGTTTCTGGCTTAGACCGCCAGAGGGCGCTGAGATCGTTTTTTAGTTTCTAGTTTTGGCCGCCAGAGGGCGCTGCGATCGTTTTTAGTTTCCCGTTTTGGCTGCTAGAGGGCGCTGCTATTGCTTCAAGTTTCCGGCTTAGGCCGCCAGAGGGTGCTGTGATCGTTTTTAGTTTACAGTTTTGCCCGCCAGAGGGCCCTGCGATCGTTTTTAGCTTCCAGTTTTCCCCGCTAGAGGGCGCTGCAATCGTTTTTTTTAGTTTCCAGTTTTGGCTGCTAGGGGGAACTTCATCCCCTATTTTACCACCCATAAAAGCAGATTTTTCAAAATAAAATTTACAGAGTTTTATTATTTAAAACTCATAATCTAATTGCGGATTTTCAGGTCTGTAACTTTAAAAACATAGGACTTTCATAAAAATTTTCATCCCCTATTTTACCACCCTTAAGGGGAGATTTTCCAGAATTACTTATACAGGTTTTTATCATTTAAAATTATAATTTCATATCCTATTTTCATATCTGTAACTTCAAAAACATAACCTTCCAACCCCCATTTTACCCCCTTAGGGGAGGATTTTCGTGAAATATTTTCCAGGCTGATATCTAAGCCCTAGAATTAACCTACCTTCCAAATTTCAAGTTGATAATAGCAAAATTATAATTAAAACTTCCCATTAAAACTTTCATCCCCTATTTTACCACCCTTAAGGGAAGATTTTTCAAAATAAAATATACAGAGTTTTATTATTTAAAATTAATAATCTAAATGCCGATTTTCAGGTCTGTAACTTTAAAAACCTTAGCTGCTACCCCATAGAAAGAACCTACTTAACTTCCAAATTTTAAGTTAATAATAACAATAATTCAAATGTTAGCTTCTATTAGAGGGAGGTTGTAAGATTTACTAGAACTCGCCAATTATAATGGATGTTTTTGTAGAATAGAATAATAATTACCGTTTTTTAAGTCGTAATTTTATATAGCGTTGATATCGTTGAAATATCGTATCTGCTTAACGTTAAATGAGTCGCCATTTTAGTGCCATAAAGTCTCATGTTTTTTTGTCTGTGAACGGTTGGTAGTAGTGAATCATGTTTTTCTTAGATTTGTTTTTTAGAAAAGAACGTTTAGGTGCTCATATTGGGTTTGGTTAATATTTTGAAACGTGCCGCCCCGATAGGGGGTAGGTGAGGGTGGGGGAGGGGGGAGGGGAGGAAGGTAAGTCATCCCCCCCTCAAACCCTTTGCCGGAAACGCATACTTTTTTTTTAATAATTTTTTTAAATATCGATGAAACTGACATTGGTAAAACATTTAAAACGAGTCGCCTCGTTAAGTGAAGGGAGAGGGGAGCGGGGAAGAAGGAGGTACGTCATCAAGACAAGAAAGCTTGGGGTTGGGGTGCTCAGATTTCGATTTGGACCACATTCGACCTAGGACCCAATAGAACCTAAGTGCCCGGCCTGCGGCCGGGCACATGAATATTTATGTTCTAACCTAACCTAACCTACCCTAGCTTCTTCCCACCCCTACTTGTGGGGATGGGGATTTACCAAAAGTGTGGTTAAAACAAACAAAACCTTTTTAGGTATAAACATTTATAAATAAATCCAATAAATTCCCAATCTATTTCAAATCTCCCCGCAGGTTGGGAAACT
Organism: Melanargia galathea; assembly: GCA_920104075.1. Lineage (NCBI taxonomy): Eukaryota > Metazoa > Arthropoda > Insecta > Lepidoptera > Nymphalidae > Melanargia > Melanargia galathea. Next base: position 17,007,454 of record OV049868.1, read on the forward strand.
CCCCACAAAATGGCCACCCTGCGCTTGTCGTGTCAAACAACGTTTTATTTCACGCAAATTTTTATCAAAAATTTACGTTTCTAACCTAAAAATATACGTATTATTCGTATTTTTTGTAAAAAAAAAATCGCGCGTCCGGCAAAAAAAAATTGTTCCGGGGGCATCGACAGACCCTCTAAGACGCCCCTATAAACTCACTATTGCTCTATCAGGGCGGCACGTTTCAAAAGCCAACCCGTTCAGTGAGTGTAGAAGCTACGGTTCTACTGGATGTTGGTGAGAACTTTCCAATTTTATTATGGCAAACTGTGATTTTGTATTGCCCGTTGTGGGCCGTCTGGTGGTGAAGGTATGACTAAAAGGGGATGGTCGGAGGTCATATTCTTAGGTAGGGCTCATTGTTCCATTCACGCCATGTTGGCTAGGTTAGTAAATTGTTTCACAAACTTCCCTGTATAAACTTCCATCCCCTGTTTTACGAGCCTTAAGGAGAGATTTTCCAGAATAACTTTGGTAGGTATACAGGTTTTTATTATTTAAAATTTATAATCTAAATCCCTATTTTCATATCTGTAACTTCAAAAACATAGAAATAACCTTCCTACCCCCATTTTCCCCCCTCAGGGGAGGATTTTTGTGAAATCTTTTCTAAGCTGATATATAAACTTAGGTACTTTCAACTTAAGAAATAAAATATAAAAATGGTATATTGCTTTTATTTAAATTTAATTATACAAGAACTTAATACAAAACTTCACTATATAATTTACAAGTTTAAATTCATATTGACTCAAATGAAATACTGATTGGCACACCTCGGTAATACATCAGCTATTTGATTGACAAACACGTCCGCCACTTTGGCCGTGCCAGTTGATGGCACAGCCCCATCAACCGTGATCGTGCCATAAACAGGTATGCAACCACTGACCTTTATAGAGCCAGTAATTGGCAAATCTCCAGTCACAATTACGTCACCATTCTGTAAAGAGGCCATTACTTCTGGCAGCAAAGGTGTAAATTGTACATCAGTGAATTCAATGTTGGCCAGGTTGTTTGGGACGATATTGGCAATTGTATTTGGTACTCTATTAATAACTTCATTTGGTATTATCGTGTTAGCAATCGCTTTTGTGGTGGGTATCGGATCCAGAATAGCGTTGGCGCAATTGTTTGGTAAGTAATTTGTATTGGCAAATATATTTGCGTTTGCAGCGTTGGGGAATCCTACCGGTACTAAATTATTTACCGCTAAATTGTTTAGTAGATATGGGTTCCCGTTTCCAATATTCTGTATTGGAGTTCCACAGACTTTCTGTAAGAAAAAATGTAATTAAGGTTGTGTTTGTATTATTTAAGCTGGTCCCTTAGCCAGACACCCTATAAACTTTAGGGCTGTTTGGCAGGGGGTTACCACGACACTAAATGTCTGGCATTGCATGACGTGATTTCTAATACTATTCCGAAGAAAATATAAAAAAATTAGTCTTTATATTTTGATGTAAGATTTTTACACCTTTATTGCATGATCGTTCCTCCCTGTGTTGGGGACAATACACAGATAAACTTTCAGCTTTTATACTTTTATAAAATAACGAAAGTCTAGCCGTCGTGGGCTCTTGGGTTATTATTAAAAGTATGCTTATAAAAAAGCATAATCGAAAATGAAAAAAAGCGTGGATTTGACTCTTTCCAGTAGGTAATGGACGAGAAGGCAATTCAATCATAAGTATAACATAAAATTGTTTTTTTTTTAAAGAGCAACCGCCGTCTTTCTCGCTGGTTCTTCTCGGTAGGAATAAGGAACGGCATTCCGAACCAGTGAGAGATTCTTCAAAAGTACTTGTAAAAGTTTATTTGAATAAAAAACTTTTCTATTCTATTCTATAATTTAAAAAAAAGTCTTACGTGCAATACAACACCGAGGGTAATCAATGATATTAACGACCTCATTTCAACTAAACTTTTTGATTATGTGGAGTTAGTTTTGACGCGTGATTCAATTTATACCCTTTACAAAAATGTGTTATCAAATCGATTTATGAAATTTTTAACTGTAAAACGTTGAATAATTATGGCGAGATTTTATCGATATTACCTAAAAGTTTGAATAATATAACACGATGAAGAAATTTAAATATAGGTTGGTATTCAGGCAATCAGATAATGTAATTTAAGTAACATGTACAGATAGGTAACCTTCTTGGAATTTTTGCTTTATGAAAAACAAGAGATAAAGTTCGTAAACTAAAACGCGACTAAGGTTCATAATAATAATAAAATGTAGTATAAAAATAAATAAGTATATAGCATAAAAATAAAGTACCTAAGTGTAATAAAAGTAGGTATATAAAATGTAGCCTATGTCACCCAGACCATAACAATGAATCAATTGACACCTCATTCATCAAAATCGGCCCAGTAGTTAGGCGCTACGGTGGAACAAAAAAACCGGATACAGACATACATTTATATACTTACATAGACTGCTAAAATCATAACCCTTCCTTTTGGCTTTGCCGTAGTCCAGTAATTATTGTACCTAACATCGAACTTGGTAGCGAAACGTAAAGTTCATATTTATTCTAACCGACTTCAAAAAAAGGAGGTATATACTTACGAAAACTTAAAACTAAAACTACGAGGATTGCAAACGCGCCCTGGTCTGAGAAGAGCCCACAACAAACTCAGCTGGGGATTTTTATCACCATTAATATATATATAGCTGTTCGTTCTGATTCACTGACTCATTCATCGCCTCTCCTGTAAAATTTTGTATGAAAAATTTTTTTTTCACAAATGGTTTCGTATAGAGGACAAAAATTCATTAAGAGGAAAAATATGGAGAGAGCTGATGATTGAGGATTTCGGAGACGGTTGAAGAGCACGCTTAAGGTATTGAAGATACGTGGGGGATGCTCGAACAAATGTCACTCGAAACGTCATCCAATTGGCAGTGAGCCGAAAAAAAATTCAAAATGGCGAAAAAAAGATGGCCGCCATACAAATTTTGTCGGTGTCCATCTCGAAGGGTATAAAAGATGGAAGAGTTGTTTCTTAGCAAAACATGATCAAGATCCAAAGGTCTACTAGATGAATACAAAAAAAATTCAAAATGGCGGACTTTATTTTTCCATAGAAAATGTATGGCGAATATTGAGAGAGAGTATAAAGTTGTGAACTAGGTATGCAAGGCGGTTGATGCGGTTCTTTGGAGAAATCTCAAAGAAAAATATGGGAAGACATGATGATTGAGGGTTTGGAAGATGATTGATGAGCCCGGGCAGAGTTTTGTAGATAGATGGGGGCTGCTCAAACAAAAAATACTCAGAACCTCATCCAATTGGCACTGAGCTGAAAAAAAAACAAAATGGCGGATTCAAGATGGCGGCTATACAAATTTCGTCGGTGTCTATCTCACCAAGTATAAAAGATGGAAGAGTGGTTTCTTGGCAAAAGATGATCAAGAACTGAAGATCTACAATTTGATGAACAGAAAAAAATCAAGATGGCGGAAATTATTTTTCTACACAAAAAAAATTTTTATTGATGGTTTCGTGTAGAAAACAAAAATTCATGCGGAGGAAAAATACGGAAAGAGCTGATGATCGAAGATTTCGGAGACGGATGAAGAACACGGCGAGGGTATTGAAGATAGGTGGGACGTGCTCAAACAAAAACTACTCGAATCCTCGCGGTCCGCTTGCGGGCCGCGCACCCACGCGCCATACTAGTCTTACAATATGGTTTAGCCTTATAAACGATTTGAACTGTTGGCTTTTCGAGCAATCTATGTCCATGGTTTGTTTGTCATTAAAAAAATCTTTTTACGCTATAATATAAATTTTCAATTAATTTGCGTTTTATAAAACCTTGAACTTATTGAGAGACATATTCAAAATGTCCTCTGGCAACCCATTATAAAAAAGTACAGAATTACCAACAAATGGTTTTTCACCGGTTATCATAGACCCTTATCGGGTGAGATTATTTTTTTAATTTACTCCTGATAAAGTGTTACAATAAATGACCAGCAATTCTGAAATCTACATACCTAATGATGATAACTAAATATAGTAATAACGTAATACACTAATTGGAACTTTTATGTAATTGTTTTATTATGTAATTTATTCGATACAATATATAAGGTAGTAGAATCGTGTAAATTTATTCTTTATTCTAACGACCATTCATAGGTTACAGGGATTATCAGTTGCACCAAAAAACAAAACATCAAAATATGGGTCTCAAAGTTGCTTGCGTTTTGGTTTCTGCGATGATGATACAGGTATAAACTTAGCCAAATTAGTGTGATAAAGTATTTCTAGGTCTAGATAAACTAGCTAGAATCTTGACCCCTTTGAGAATTGCGATTCCAAGCTTCCTTTATTCCGCGACTCGGTGAATTCGGTAACTCTGGAATCTGATTCTTTTACGGATCTCCTCATTGCATGATTTAATCCCGCAGAAATACTTCGAGTATAGCTCTCTACATGCCCGCTGAGTGTCACTGAGCCTTCTTTTGAAGCCCATATAGTTAGCGTCCATGTTTCTCATCCATCGGCAACGCGCGCTGTTTGAAGAAGATTTTCGTCTTCAGACATTGACCCAAGATTTTCATCTTCAGTCGTACCTATCTACCCAAACGTGCAATATGCTCATGTGTATCCAAACGTGCAATATGCTCATGTGTATCCAAACGTGCAATATGCTCATGTGTATCCAAACGTGCAATATGCTCATGTGTATCCAAACGTGCAATATGCTCATGTGTATCCAAACGTGCAATATGCTCGAGCGTACCCATATATGCCACTTGCTCAAGCGTAACTAAATGCGTGACCCATGTGATGGTTCAATTCCTCAATAATTAGTTTAGTCTTGAACATGTTAATGTGGTCACCAAGGACCACACTTTGAATCCGTGAGGTAATAACTTAAATAAAAATTTCACCTTCACAGGCGATCGCCGGCCAATGCGTCCGAGCACCGTACCAGACAGCGTACGCCAACGAAGTCACTGTAGCCAACTTAGCCGCCGAAACCATACCAGTGGCTTACCCTGCTTACAGCCCGATCGCTGCCAGCGCTTTGGCTTACGAAATCGCATCAGGACCCGGCGTACCCGGCTTGACGTTTGGCTTATCATTGGCTGAACTCTCCGCGTCGAATGGACAAGGATTACGCGTGACCAGTGCTTCACCGATTGCTTCTACCGGGGTCACGGTTGAGACGGATAAAATGGTCATGGAAGGACCTTTGGCTGTGACCGGTCAGTTGCCTTTCTTAGGGGTAGTGGCTTTGGAAGGTCCCTTAGCAGCTTGTGGTACGGGCGCTGTTGCTTACGAATGCGGCAATGGCAACGTTGGTATTGTCAGCGAAAGCGTAGAATCTGCGCCTACAGTTACTCCGGCTTACCCGAACGGAATCGCTCAAGCGTACCCGAACGTGCAATATGCTCATGCGTACCCAAACGTGCAGTTTGCTCAAGCGTACCCAAACGTGCAATATGCTCAAGCGTTCCCAAATGTACCACTTGCTCAAGCGTAACCAAACGTGCAATATGCTCAAGCGTTCCCAAATGTACCACTTGCTCAAGCGTAACCAAACGTGCAATATGCTCAAGCGTTCCCAAATGTACCACTTGCTCAAGCGTAACCAAACGTGCAATATGCTCAAGCGTTCCCAAATGTACCACTTGCTCAAGCGTAACCAAACGTGCAATATGCTCAAGCGTTCCCAAATGTACCACTTGCTCAAGCGTAACCAAACGTGCAATATGCTCAAGCGTTCCCAAATGTACCACTTGCTCAAGCGTAACCAAACGCGTAACCCATGTGATGGTTCCAATTTCTCAAGCATTAGTTTAGTCTAGTATATTATGTTAAATAATTGTATATTTTTTTCTGTTAAATAGTACGTAAGTTTTTAATTAAGTATTATTAAATATTTAAAAAGATATAAGTAGTTTTTGTCCTCCCTAATTAAACTATTTCTTTTGTACAAAACCTCTAAACAAAAATAAATTCAAGGACAGGTTGAAATATTCGAAATAGTATGTCGAAGCCACCAGACCAGACTAAAGTCAAAAGAAATTGAAAATACCAAATTTTCCTTGCCGGGAATCGAACCCGGGAGCTCTCATAAGACCACAGCGCTCCTCACTGCGCCGGTTGCGGGTTGGTTCTTCTCGGGTCAGGGCAAAAAAAGGAAAGTTATTGACCAGGGTTTTCTGTCTAGAAATTCTCAGTGCCAGTCCGGAGTTGGAAAACTGGCGGTGTTAGACACACCCTTGGGACTCGGAGAACACATAAAGCTTCCTGCTCCATAAAGTCTTGCTCCTGATCTCTCTCCGGTCGGGGTCGGCCATTAGGCCTATAAAGTTATAAACAGTGTCAGACTAAGCCAACGCTGGACCTGTAGCAAATTCTATCAAGGGATCCTTGTATGCTTTAGGTTATTAAGTTTAGGATAGTATAAATAAAACAAAACCGTTTCAAACAAACTTTTCTGGATTTAATTTGGGTAATTTAGATATAATGAGTACTAATCCTACTAGTCCTACTATAATATTATAAATGTGAAAGTGTGGATGTTTGGATGTTTGTTACTCAATCACGCCGCAACTACTGAACCGATTTGGCTGAAATTTTGAATGGAGATAGCTTATGCCCTGACTTAAAACATAGGCTACTTTTTATCCCGGAAAAGTATCCCTGTGGGACTAAAATAGATATAGACGTCCAAAAACGCGATAGATGGCGTTGACTGTTCTTAGGTAAATCACGTTCACATAGCACATTATTACAATAGTTGCATGCATCTGTATGCGTATGCACTTTTTATCCTGGAAAAATCCACAGTTCCCACGGGATTTTGATAAAACCGAAATATATATCTACCGCTATAGGTAGATTACTATAGCAAACTTCCTTGAAAGTAGGTATAAAGTTTGGAAAAGGGAGCGGGAACGGGAGCCGGAAATCCACGATTCCCTTGGGATTTGTGAAAAACCGAAATTCACGCGGGCGAAGCCGCGGGCAGAATCTAGTCATGTCATTTCTCTGAGCTAATCGTATTCAATATTCATCAAAACGAGATGATTAAAAAGAGGTTATCGATACGATAGTATGTATGTATGTATTATTGAAACTCCAAAATATTTACATAATATATGATAATTAATCTACTTATATGTGCATTCAAACAAATATACAAAATATCATAGGTGTATACTGTATATGTATACCTATGTATTTTAAAAATTATAAAATCCCTAATTGTCCTGCCGGGAATCGAACAGCGACCTCCCACTTATAAGACCACAGCGCTCGCCACTGCGCCAGGGAGGTCGTCAAAAGGAAGGACAAAGAGTGAAAGAATAGAAAGAGTGCTCTCCGAGTCACGGGAATGTCATAACGCCAACTTTGGCTCCTAGCGGAGAATTTTCAGTCAGAAAATTCCTAATAGCTATTTTGGCTCGATCCTGGACTCGAACCCTGGACCTCGTGATACGACTAATCAAGTTACTAGACTAAGGATGACTCTGATGATAGTTTCACCTATGTAGATAATCTTATATATATATATAAAACAAAGTCGTGTTTGTTCGAACACATAACTCGAGAACGGCTGGAGCTATTTTCATGAATTTGATTTGTTGTAATTGGGACCGTCCCGAATAGCAGAATAACTATTAAAATATTGGAATATTGACGAAAAAATCAAATAAAAGTAAAAACATTTCCCCATACAAAATGTTCATGTGTCAAACATTTATTGTTCATCTCGTCGATACGGTAAACTCTCTCACCCGTAATAATTCTTCTCTATGTGTGTTTGTCACCTAACTCCTTCTAAACGGCTGGACCGATTTGGATGAAATTTTGTGTGTATATTTCAATCCTGGATGGTTTGAAAACACAATTACCGGGTAGGTACAGGTAACCTACCACTGCTGGTAGGTGGTAGGTGGCACTGATGTCGGTATGTCACCGGGCAGGACGACGTCTGCCGGGTCCACTAGTAATAAATACTTCATAAATAGATAAAACTTGTTAAGTAAAATAGAAATACTATGTTGTCACAATTTAGTGTCGGCCTGATAAAGGTTTAAAGTATTTAAAAGACATAAGTATCGCGTATGTAATCATTTGTGGCATGTAATAGGTCGTTTGTAATAGGTATGTGATATGTAATATTATGTTTGTCGTTAAGCTAACAAGAACCAATCAAATCAACCAAGTGATCAGTCAAAGATGTTGGCCAATGCAGCTCTTTTTTAACCCCCGACGCAAAAACGACGGGGTGTTATAAGTTTGACGTGTCTGTGTGTGTGTGTGTGTGTGTGTGTGTCTGTCTGTTACCCTGTGGCGCTCAAACGGGTGGACCGATTTGAATGCGGTTTTTTTGTTTGAAAGGTGAGTTAGTCGAGAGTGTTGTTAGCTATGTTTGATGAAAATCCATCGAAAATGGCGGATTACATATTTTTTCACAACTCCCTTAATATGGGTATCAAATGAAAGGGCTTGACTAGTAGAACTAGCACTATGCAAATCCAAGATGGCCGCCGCCACAAAATGGCGAAGGTCGGGGGTTTTTTAAATTTTTAATTTATATACTTGTTATATAATGAGAACAGGTAATTTCTAGTTTTCCTACAAATAGCAAAGGCAAATAAGACTTGCTCGGTGCTTAAAAATGGAGACAGAAAGGACATAATTATAATATACTTACATATAACGAAATATAAGCTCATATTAAGTCGTATTTGTGATAGCCTAGTGGTTAGGACAACCAACTTCTAATCGGAGGTCGTGATGGGTTCGATCCCAGGGCACGCACCTTTAACTTTTCGGAGTTACGTGCGTTTTAAAAGTATTTAAATATCACTCGCTTTAACGGTGAAGGAAAACATCGTGAGGAAACCTGCATGCCTGAGAGTTCCCCATAACGTTCTCAAAGGTGTGTGAAGTCTGCCAATCCGCTTGGCCAGCGTGGTAGACTATGGCCAAAACCCTTCTCACTCTGAGAGGAGACTCGTGCTCTGTAGTGAGCCGGTAATGGGTTGATCATGATGAAGTCGTATTTTGTCAGCATGTCCACCTACCCGGAGTGAAACAATCGTCAAGTTTGTTTTGGTGGTGGATTTGTGCGGTGTTACATTGTGGACGGTGGTGGTACTTGGGGTTCGCTTGGTTTCTTGTTATTCCAGCACATTTAACAGCAGGAGGGCTGCCAGCTGCCAGTGCATTGCGCATGCTGTTGATGTACTTACCACACTTTGACTGTTTTTACGGATTATACCAAAATAATTTTGGCTTTTCATCGTAGGTACCTATATTATGGACTAGCCGACCCCTGCGACTTCGTCCGCCTGGATATAGGTTTTATATAGGATCGGATTGGATCCCATAATCCTTTTTTGAACCTAAACTAAATGTAGCCTAAGTTACTCCTTATAACATCACCTATCTGCCATTGAAAGTTCCATCAAAATTGATCCAGCCGTTTCGGTAATTAGCTGGAACAAATAGACAGATCGACAAACATAAATTTAAACGCACACCAGTTTAAAATAAGCCGTACGTTCAAAGATCCGGGTCCCAAGTTATTTGAACCCAATAAATGTCTGTCATTTCTGAACTAATAAACCTATGACCTTGAAATATTTACGGGACAATACTTAAAGTACTACCTTTCTAACAAAAAAAGAATGAGTTAAATCGAACTACGCGTTAATGAATTACAGCTAAATACATGTTTTAACTTTCTTCCCCTCTCCCTAGGGAACCGTGCTGAATTTCGGGATAAAAAGTATCCTATAACCTACCTCGGAGTATAAACTCAAATCGTACCAAGTTTTATTCGAATCCATTCAGTAGTTTCGGCGTGATGCGCGGCCAAGATACAGACAGACAGACAGACAGACAGACAAAAATGAAACAAATTGCAGTTTTGGCTTCAGTATCGATTATAGAATGCCCTCCAACAAAAAATTTCAAAATATCTTCAATGTACAGAATTGGATCTGTTACAGTTTTATTATATTATAGATTTCCGCAAAGTAACGTACTTAATTTAAAAGTAATTTCCTACTTCTATTCAATATTTAACAAGTATAAATTAAAAATTTAAAAACCCCGACATTCGCCATTTTGTGGCAGCGGCCATCTTGGATTTGCAATAGTGCTATTCTACTAGTCAAGCCCTTTCATTTGATACCCATATTAAGGGAGTTGTGAAAAAATACATATGTAATCCGCCATTTTGTAGCGGCGGCCATCTTGAATCGATTTTCTTCAAACATAGCTAACAATACTCTCGACTAATTCACCTTTAAAACAAAAAAAACCGCATTCAAATCGGTCAACCCGTTTGATCGCCACAGGGGAACAGACAGACACACACACACACACATATACACAGACACACACACACACACACAGACAAGTCAAACTTATAACACCCCGTCGTTTTTGCGTCGGGGTTAAAAATAGAGTAATTAAAGACAATGAAGTTTCCGTGAATGCGTTTATTTCTTCGTATTTGTCAATTCATTGAGTAGTCGGTCGATACAAGGTTCTCAGTAGATGTAGGGTCCTCTGCAGCCGCAGCCGCAGCTGCCGGCGATGGACACTCCGCCGGCGGCTGGCACGATGCCTCCGAACTCCACGGCGCCCAGGATCGGCACCTGTCCGGCGACCAGGGTGGTACCGGCGACTGGAATTTGACCGGCGACTGCTACGTCACCGATGCCTTCGCCGCCGTACGCTGCGCCGTAAGCGTAGCCGTCGAGACCGTAAAAACCGTCGTTGAGACCGTAAGCGCCGCGGTTGAGACCCCAGAGACCGTCGTTGAGACCGTAAGCGCCGGCACCGATGCCGTACGCGCCGCCACAACCGGGGGCGATCAGCTCAGCGGTGCGGTAGCACTGGCCATATACATTCTGAAACACCAAAAACAAACTATCGAATCAGTCACAAAACAAAATGTGGCATTAGATGTGCGAGAGGTATTACTAATATTTTGCAATTAAAAAAAGTAATCTAGAGAGAATAGGCCAAAATATTTATGAACTACTAGCTTTTGCCCGCGGCTTCGCCCGCGTGAATTTCGGTTTTTCACAATCACAAATCCTGAAGGAATCGTGGATTTCTGATTCCCGTTCCCGCTCCCTTTTCCCACCTTTATATTTCCTTTCAAGGAAGTTTGCTATAGTAATCCACCTATAGCTGTAGCTGTAGATTTTGTTTTTTTTTAAATCCCGCGGGAACTGTGGATTTTTCCAGGATAAAAAGTCTATGTTTTAAGTTAAGGCATAATCTATTTCCATTCAAAATTTTAGCCAAATCGGTTCAGTAGTTGCAACGTTATCGAGCAACAAACATCCAAACATCCAAACATCCAAATTTTCAAACTTTCACATTTATAATATTTTATTATAATAGTAGGATTTCAAGAATCTTTCCCTCACCTGAAGCAAGCAAGCTTGGACGCAGAGCAGCAGAACAGCGAAGGAGTTCATGTTGGAGTGTTTGTGTTGTGTTGACACGAGGATACAATGGTCGGACACAACTAGGGAGTGCTTTTATACCAATTGTGTTCCATATCTTTGGATGTGAGTTCAGTATTTCGAAAGCTCTCATAACGTGTTTATCGAAGTATTTTAGAATATTAAAAAATTAAATAGCAATTTTTAAAATGTCTAAATTGTTTAAAAATGATCTAAGACATGATCGGAAGGTTAAATGAGTGAAACTTATCAAAGAATTTCGTAAATTACTGACATACAAAACAAATCGTCCAAAAGTCACGTCTGTGTATAGTTAATATTGCAACTATACTTATTTGATATTTCTGTTTACGTAACGAGTGCTATGGATAATGATAAGGGCTTCTTCTATTCTCTAAGTATATAAAAGGCAATAATTCAGTTTTCAAATCATTCTCAAGTTCCAACTCGAAGAATAAACAACCCACAATGTTCTTCAAAGCCGCACTTTTCGTCTGCGCTCAGGCGCTAGTGATGCAGGTTCGTGCATATCAAAAATTATTTTTTCTCTCACTTGTTAGGTGCGTCATTATTAAAAAACAAAAAAAATTACAATCGACTCTGTTCGGTACGCAAATTGCTCCCAATTAGAGAATTACCACGTACCAAAACGAGAATCGAAAATTCGAGTGAGTATTTTTAAAGGTGATCGATGGTTGACCAGAATTTGTTTGATATTTCAGTCCATCAGTGGTCAGTGCATCGGCGCCGGCTGGGCCGGAGCGCCTCTCGCCGGCATCGGCTCCTGGGCCGGCGCTCCCTGCGGCGCGGCCGGTCTCTACGGCGCCGAGCTGATCGCCACTCCCGCGTTTTCCGGCGGCGCCCTCCCAGTGGCCAGCGCCTCCGCTGTCCCACCGAGCGGAGTGTCCGTGCTCTCTGAGAACGCTTACGCAGGAGAGCTCGCCGTCCGCGGCGCTCTGCCGTTCTTGGGAACCGTGGGTCTGGAGGGCGCGCTGCCGACTGCTGGCGCTGGTGCGGTCGCGTACGGGTGCGGCAACGGAGAGGTCGCCATGTTGACTGAGGGCATCGATGCTGCTGGCATCGCTGGCCCGCTCGGCTATGCCGCCGCTGGTGCTCCGTTCGGCTACGGCTACGGCGCCGCTGCTGGCCCACTCGGCTACGGCTACGGCTACGACGGCTTCGCTCGCGGCGGATGCGGCTGCGGACGTGCTTACATCTAAAAAGTTTTCATTTAAATGTATATTGGCTTGAGTCTTGTACTCCAGTGCATTGAATAATTATATTCGTATGCAGAAACCGCAAAATGAAAATAAATGAATTCAATTCAATTCATTTCATCATTCTGAAATAAATTGAATTGACTTACATATTATATACGAGTAGCTTTTTCATTTATATCCTTATGTAATGAAGCCTGCAGTTAATGGAGATACGAGGTCAAGGAAGATAAATTATTATAGGTACTGAAGAAAAGAATTAAAAAAGGTATTAATAGTTAGGAATAAGTTTTTTACAAACATGTCTATAAGAAAGAAATAGCAATGATGCAAATGGACATAGACGAAACATACTTTAAATAAAATTAGACTATGTCGAGAAAAACAAAATAAGTAGGTACCCATAACCCATGTAAGTATGTCTACATTAAAGTTTGTAGAAATGACATGTTCATAAAATTTTTACTGATGCTTAGCTAGAGGCACGTAAACAGCTAAGGAAAGATGTACCTATATACTTAGCTTATTTCTCTCTTTTTACTCTTGATAGAATATAAATTAATATTTAATGTATTAATGAGAAACGAAAAATTTAAGCGCTTGTTACTTGTCTGCAGAATGTCAAATGCATAGTAAGTGGACCCTTTTTTTTTTTGACGTGGTGGAAAAGCTTTTATAGCTACCCCCGTTCTGCGGCAGAATGCGGTAGAACGAAGGTTGTGTGGGACTCCCCCCACATGAGGGAATGGGGGTATACCCACTAAAAACTACCACGGCATGACCCTCATGCTGTCTGTGCTGGACGCCTGGGGAACCCAAAGTATGCATCCCAGGCGTCCGGCAGCCGCCCCGGCCGGGGCTCCCGCTCGCCTCTGGGCTGTCCCTCCAGAGGCTCGCACCCTCCCGTAATTTTTTAACGAGGTTTTCTTCCTCCCGCGATGAGCATTGCTGCCCCCCGCCCCGGGGTGTCTCACCCCCAGTTTCATCCGCAGTGTCCTCTGCGGAGAAACTTCCCTCCGCCAGGTCATTGGCCATGGCTAACAATATCCCCGTGATCGATATTCTCATACAAATTCTTTTCGCTGACTTGTTTTTGCCCGAATTTCCGCGAATTTTCGCGAGTTTTCGCAACTTTTTGCATCTTTTCCCGATTTCCACTAACCGGGATACACCGTCCGGGTGCTATCCCGAAAGCCGCCCGCTTCCCGACGCGTTCTTGGAGCGTTTTATAAAACGTCTACGGACCTGCATAGGGCGAAAATCAGTGTTTTTCGCCGAAAATTTTTCCGGGTTAAACCTGATTTCCCCCCCAGCATTGCGGTCCTGTAGCGTCCCCCGAGACGCGTCGAACGCGCTGCGGCGCGCCCGGATCGGCCGAGCGGTTCTCGAGAAAATCGAGAAAAACGAAAATTCGTCCCAAGCCCGCCCTTTAATAGATATATAAGTAAACGGGCACGATTTTTAGTAAAAAAAAAATTATTTTTCCATTTGATTTGCGCTTGTGAGAGGGCCCGAAATCTACATTTGGAACCCCTGGTGGGGTGCTTAAAATCGGCACAAAAAGCCAATTAAAATCGACTTTGGGCAACTTATTCATTAGACTTAGGGGCTTTTACACCCCCAGAATATAAATATTATAGACTTGGGAGGCTATACACCTCCCAAATATTAGGCTTAGTTAGTTTTATTGTTTTATAGACTATTGGGAGGCACTCTACACCTCCCAAAATTTTTGAATTAGCTTAATATTTTATTTTAGTATTGAATCGACGTTGGGAGCTTTTTACACTCCCAACTATTTTGAGTTAGGTTAGGTACTAGTATTATCAATTAATTTTGACGTTGGGAGGCATTTTACACCTCCCAATTATTATTATATTTTTAAACTAATACTGTTTTATATCATTAAATCTGACGATTGGGAGCCATTTACACCTCCCAATCATTAATTGAAGTTAGGTTAGGAAAATTAGTTAAAAGTATTATTGACACTGAGAGGCACTTTACACCCTCAGTATTTTAAATATTGCAATTATTATTTATATATTATTATTTACCGTAGGTTAGGCCTTTAATTAAAAATGTCCTCAAAGACTAAAATTGACGCACAAAAAGCCGCGAGTAATGTAAACGCGAAACCCGTAGACACGGAGGCTCGCAGGCGAACTGCCGCGAAGCCAGTAAAAGAAAATTCATCCTTCGCAACGTCGGCAATCGAAGCTCCACTAGAAGACTTGCCGGCAGTGGCCAACCAACAGTTTCAGGTGGCTAAACTGCAACTAGACCAATCCGGCAATATAAAATCATCAATAAAAGAGACGGTACTTGACTGCCTCAATGGACTTCACGCCTTGGCCATGAGGTTAAGTGATGTGACTAATACCGTCGCCTCGACTGTTTCAGCTGATTTTGCGGAGGAGATACTCGACGAGTTAAAAACACAAAAGGAGTTGGTGGCTGCGGCCAGGTCGGATATGGGTGCCATGAAGGAGCAGATGAAGGAATTAAATGCGACTGTCACCAAACACGTCACCGATGGCATTTCATATGCGACGGTGGCTGCGGCCACCAACTTTAATAAAGTCGTCACAACACCCTTGACGTCTCAGCCTGTGCACTCGATAGTCGTGTCGTCTACGGACGCTATGGATACTAGCGAAGATGTCGTGGAAAAAATCCGTACCGCGGTGAGTGCAAAGACGACAGGACTGCGAGTGGACAGGCTGAGAAAAGCAAGAGACCAAAAAGTAGTGTTGGGTTGCCAAACTCGTGAGGAGTTAACCAAAGTAGCGGAGAAGCTCAAGTTGGGTAACCCAACACTACAAATAGAGGAAAAGGCCAACCGGGATCCCCTAGTAATTATTCAGAATGTCCTTAAAATCAATACTGACGAGGAAGTACTGAGCGCCCTTAGGAAACAGAATGACAACATACTGGGGGTGATACCTGATGAGGACTATAGGGCCAGCGTGAGATATCGTAGAAGGGCAAGAAATCCGCTTGAGAACCACGTAGTCCTTCAGGTGTCGCCTCCAGTGTGGCAAAATTTGGTAAGTGCCGGAAAGGTTCATATTGACCTTCAGCGGCTGGCGGTCAGAGACCAATCCCCGCTGGTAATGTGCTCCAGGTGTCTGGGTTACGGGCATGGACGAAAATCCTGTAAGGAGACCACAGATACCTGCAGCCACTGCGCAGGTTCCCACTTGCGCAGTGAATGTCCAGCGTGGCTGGCCGGTGACCAGCCGGTATGTCGTAATTGCCAGAGCGCCAAACTAAATCAGACAAATCATAATAGTTATGACGAATGCTGTCCAATAAGAAAGAAGTGGGACGCTCTGGCAAGGACGAAGGTTGCTTACTGTTAAGGGCGCCCAGGACTTCAAAGGCAAGGACATTCAAAGACGTAGACCCGAAAGTGTGTTGACTGCACAAGTCGCTAAAAAATTATTTGCTGCGAAAACCTGTTTTATCCTACCACATATTACAATACACGTGACCAGTTGGTACGTAACAGGACGTAGTATTATAAGTAGATATGCAGGGATTCAACTCAAAAAGCAGCGGATTTATTTACATATTTTCTATAACACATATAATAAAAACCCTAATCACAAACACACCAGATACTCAAAATCTAATAATATATTATTAGAAATTGGTACTCAAACACAATCGACACTTCAGACACTTACATTCAACCGTCACAAATCTAACATATTACATCACGCACAGTAAATTCATAAATTCATAGTTTAAATTTCTTTAAAATAATTGTATTTAAATAACAACCGTACCTACCTTAAAACAAACCATAGCAAAAATAATAAAACTGTCAATAACAAAACCATATAAAAAACACGTTAGTATGTAAATGAAGACTTATATTTACTTTATATTATAATAATATAAGAAAAAATATAGGTAAAATATATACTAGTAACACTATACATACACACGTATCACAACACAACACAACACACACAACACATAAATGTTAAGAATAATAAATAATAGGCGAATTTTACAATAAATAACGAAAATTAATATTATATATATAAATTTATATAAAAGAATTTTAGGAACTCAAAATTAAATAAGACACACAAGGTCTCCGACCACCATGTCGGGGGACAACGGCTGACTTCGACTAAGTCGGGGTCTTAAAAAAAAAAAAAAAACAATATCCCCGTAGGAATATTATTAACCACGTTACCGGGGCGCACCGGCCCGAATACTGCTCTTCCCCTCGGACGTATCCAAGAGGACCAAGAGCACCCAGGCACACTGGGAGGTTACCTGGCTAGCACCCCATAGTAAGTGGACCCTAGTTTAGACCCTATACGATACTTATTGTTAGTCAAATACTCAGTAAATACTGCGTAAAAACTACTTACAACTTGGCCGTGGTCTATGAGACGTGCCCTGGTGGGGGGCCCGACCTACATTGATACGTTGGCTTCTCAACAGGGCTCTTGCAGCTGCCGAATGAGCTCAAATGCTTAAACGCCGTGAATTTTTAAGTCATTTATAAGGACTATGTGCGGAAGTACCTAAATAAAATACCCAAATGAAGACTAGGTAAGTACACATCTATCTATCTATAATAATATAAAGTAGCTTGTCCTGACTGACTGACAATCAACGCACAGCCAAAACCACTGAAGCTAGAAACTTGAAATTTTCACAGTAGCTTCTTTTTGTGACGTAGGCGCACACTAAGAAAGGATTATTGCGAATTCCACCCCTAAAGGGGTTAAATAGGGGGTTATAGCCATGAAAATTGATATTTAGGTTTTCGGTTAAAAACAAAGAGTTATGAGCTTAAGGATTTTAGGGAAATCTACCCCCAGGTGGGTTAAATGGGAGATGAAAGTTTGTATGAAAGTCCGTCATTTTTAAAGTTATATCGATGAAAATCGGTGTTTGTATTGTCGGGTAAAAATAAAGAATTACGTGTTTCAGGAATTTTGGAAATTCCACCCCCAAGTGAAATTTATAAGAATCCAAGCGGACGAAGTCGCTGGCATCAGCTAGTCTTCTATCTATCTATAATCTATAAATATAATAAAATCGTAGAATTGCCGTATCTGTACATTGAAGATTTTTGCAAAATAATAACTGGGGGATGTTAGGGATAAGTAATAGAACGTAAAAAAGCTATTATTGAAATTTTTGTCTGTTTATCTGTTTGTCTGTTTATCTGTTTGTCTGTTTGTCTGTATGTTTGTGCGCGCATCACGTAAAAACTACTGAATGGATTGAAATGAAACTCGGCATGATTTAAGTTAATACTATGGAGTAACATATAGGATACTTTTTATCCCAAAATTCAGCACGGTTCCCTTGGGAGAGGGGATGAAAGGCAAAATGTGTAATTAGCTGTAATTCGTTAACGGGTGGTCCGATTTCATTCATTCTTTTTTTGTTAGAAAGTAGATACTTTAAAGACTACTGGCTTATCTCCGAAAGGCTGGACCGATTTTGATGGGACTTTCACTAGCGGATATTCACATTTTGATGTACCTAAACATCCGCCAGTGAACTTTTAACAGTTTTTAGCAAGGTTTAAGCTCAAAGGAGCATAGGAAAAACAAAATGATTCCCACGGGATTATTAAAATCAATATCCACGCGAACGAAGTCGCGGGTATCCGCTCGTAATATAATAAAACTGTAACAGATCCAATTCTGTACATTGAAGATATTTTGAAATTTTTTATTGGAGGGCAGTCTACAATCGATACTGAAGCCAAAACTGCAATTTGTTTCATTTTTGTCTGTCTGTCTGTCTTTCTGTCTGTCTGTCTGTCTGTCTGTCTGTCTGTCTGTCTGTCTGTATCTTGGCCGCGCATCACGCCGAAACTACTGAATGGATTCGAATGAAACTTGGTACGATTTGAGTTTATACTCCGAGGTAGGACATAGGATACTTTTTATCCCGAAATTCAGCACGGTTCCCTTGGGAGAGGGGAAGAAAGTTAAAACGTGTATTTAGCTGTAATTCATTAACGCGTAGTTCGATTTAACTCATTCTTTTTTGTTAGAAAGGTAGTACTTCAAGTATTGTCCCGTAAATATTTCAAGGTCGTAGGTTTTTTAGTTCAGAAATGACAGACATTTATTGGGTTCAAATAACTTGGGACCCGGATCTTTGAACGTAAGGCTTATTTTAAACTGGTGTGCGTTTAAATTTATGGTTGTTGATCTGTCTATTTATTCCAGCTAATTTCCGAAACGGCTGGATCGATTTTGACGGAACTTTCAATGGCAGATAGGTGATGTTACAAGGAGTAACTTAGGCTACAATCCGATGTTATATAAAAACCTATATCCACGCGGACGAAGTCGCGGGGATCAGCTAGTAATATAATAAAACTGTAACAGATCCAATTCTATACATTGAAGATATTTTGAATTTTTTTATTGGAGGGCACTCTATAATCGATACTGAAGCGAAAACTGCAATTTTTTTCATTTTTGTCTGTCTGTCTGTCTGTCTGTATCTTGGCCGCGCATCACGCCTAAACTACTGAATGGATTCGAATGAAACTTGGTACGATTTGAGCTTATACTCCGAGGTAGGATACAGGATACTTTTTATCCCGAAATTCAGCACGGTTCCCTTGGGAGAGGAGAAGAAAGTTGAAACGTGTATTCAGCTGTAATTCATTAACGCGTAGTTCGATTTAACTCATTCTTTTTTTGTTAGAAAGGTAGTATTTTAAGTAATGTTCCGTAAATATTTCAAGGTCATAGGTTTTTTAGTTCAGAAATGACAGACATTACAACCCTCAGTATGGTTCAAATAACTTGGGACCCGGATCTTTGAACGTACGGTTTATTTTAAACTGGTGTGCGTTTAAATTTATGTTTGTCGGTCTGTCTATTTGTTCCAGCTAATCTTCGAAACGGCTGGATCGATTTTAATGGAACTTTCAATGTTATAAGGAGTAACTTAGGCTACATTTAGTTTAGGTACATAAAAGAATTATGGGATCCGATCCAATCTTACATAAAAACCTAAATCTACGCGAACGAAGTTGCGGGGATCAGCTAGTATAAAATAACCCTGCTGTAAAAGAAAAGAAAAGTAACTTCATTGCAAAATAAAAGTTCTTTGCTATTTCGTCATACGCATGCCGGTAGAAAAACGTTAAATAAACTTTAAATAGATCGGTAAAACTAAGAAAATTTCAGTAAATGCTTTTATTTGGTCAATTCATTTGCATGAGTTTATATAGGCATGAGGTTCTCAGTAGATGTAGGGTCCTCTGCAGCCGCAGCCGCAGCTGCCGGCGATGGACACTCCGCCGGCGGCTGGCACGATGCCTCCGAACTCCACGGCGCCCAGGATCGGCACCTGTCCGGCGACCAGGGTGGTACCACCGACTGGGAGTTCACCGATGACCGCTACGTCACCGACACCTTCGCCGCCGTACGCTGCGCCGTACGCGCCGTACGCGAGCGGAGCGGCGGCGCCGAGCCCGTAGGCGCCGTCGAGACCGCAAGCGCCGCGGTTGAGACCCCAGAGACCGTCGTTGAGACCGTAAGCGCCGGCACCGATGCCGTACGCGCCGTTCCAACCGGGGGCGATCAGCTCAGCGCTGCGGTAGCACTGGCCATATACATTCTGAAACACCAATAAACAAACATATTCTTAAAGCAAAACGTGGTACATAGGCACGAGTATTAGATGTGTGAGAGAGATTACTTTGAAAAAAGTATTCTGGAAACAATAGGGCAAAATATTCATGAACCTATTTCAAGAACCTCTCTCTCACCTGAAGCAAGCAAGCTTGGACGCAGAGCAGCAGAACAGTGAAGGAGTTCATGTTGGAGTGTTTGTGTTGTGCTGACACGAGGATACAATGATCGGACACAACTAAGGAGTGCTTTTATACCAATTGTATTTCATATCGTAGGATATGAATTCAGCACTATTTCGCAAGATTTCAAAACGTGCTTATCAGAATAAAGAATATTATATTTTTATGAAGCCTATCTACTTGTTGAACGATATGTACTTATTTAAGTAGGTACTTGGCAAAAGTTAGTTATTTAAAAATTTGTATTACTGACATACAAAGCAAATCGTCAAAAAGTCACGTCTTGTAGATTACCATAAGCAATTGTTTTACTTTTTACGTAAAAAATGTTACAAGTATGATAATGATAAGAGCTTCGATTCTGTAAGTAAGAATATAAAAGGCAATTAATTTAGTTTTTAAAACATTCTCAGGTTTAAACTCGAAGGATAAACGATCTACAATGTTCTTCAAAGCCGCACTTTTCGTCTGCGCTCAGGCGCTAGTGATGCAGGTTCGTAGACAACAAAATAAAAAATATTTTATCATGTTACCACGTACCTGTAATTAACCTAAGTTGTTGGTGTATCAAATAAATAAATAAAATAAAAAATAAATAAACCGGTCAAGTGCGAGTCAGACTCGCGCACTGTGGGTTCCGTACTCCAGAAGTATAAGTAGGTACAATCTGTTTTTCATTAGTTTGTCTTAAAAGGTAAGGTGCTAATTAAGCTAGGCCTTTAAATTGTATGAGCACTCATACAACTCAGAGGTCTATCTTAATTGGCATAACTATATGTATGTATGGGGACACCCTTTAATTTCCAACTTTTTAGTTTTTGGAATTTTTCCTTTATTTGTGCTGTAAAACCTGGCTTTTTGCCTTTCGTAATTCTAGGTCAACTGGAACTACCGTTTAGGTTTTCGACCCAAAACCTATAGGGTACTTCCGGTTGACCTAGATTTGTCAATTTTGGTCAAAAGCAAGGTCTTACAGATCAATTAAAGGGAAAATTACGAAAAATAAAAAAAGTTGAAAATTAGGGTAAATTTTGGCAATTACAAGTTTTCGTGAAAATCTAAATTTGCGCATATCTTTTTATTGTGTGGACTCAGAACCTTAATTTTCATACACCTAATAGGGATCATAGACCCTATTATCTGGTATAAATTTCAACTTGCTAGGTCCACCCGTTCCTGAGAAAATCGGTGGTGACACTCGGACAGACCGACGAACAGACGGAAAAGAAAGTCATCTTATAAGGGTTCCTTTTTTACCTTTTGAGGTACGGAACCCTAAAAAAATACCAAAAGGACAATTCACATAAGTTTTTTACCGACTTAAAAAAAGGAGTTTCTGCATTTGATCCATATGTATGTGTATATTTGTTTACAATTATTTCAAAAATTAATGAACCGATTTTAATGATTTTGTCACAATCGTAACTTATAGGAAAAGGCACCGAATATGGAATACTTAAAGAAATTCTTAAAAAAATCTGTATAAAAGTTTTATTTTAATCAATCTCATGGGTTACAATTAAATGCAGTCTTAATCACTGTTGAAAAATAATAATTAAATCAACAAATAATAAACACTTTCCCTAATATTATTAACTAAAATAAATCATCTATTATGGAATTGGGTATTTTTATATTGATTTTGTCCCATGTTTTTAATTTTTTTACTGGCGGGGCCATGTCGATTGCAAATATATTTGTAAAAGAGAGAAATAGTAATCACTCACCACATTAAAAACTTACTTAAAAAATTACGTTGCGGTCCTAATATGGAATACTCTAGTAAGTACTACTATATTCCATATTAGGAGCTCTGCGATATTCCATACTAGCGGTTCGCCCGCCCCGGCTTCGCCCGTGGTACATATTATATAGCCTATAGCACTCCAAGATCACGTACATATCCAACGGTGAAAGAATTTTTGAAATCGGTCCAGTAGTTCCTGAGATTAGCGCATTCAAACAAACAAACTCTTCCGCTTTATTATATTAGTATAGAAGTATAGATTACGAACAATATGATGGCGGGAGAAAAATAAAAGTAACTTTTTATTATTATTATATTCCTAAAATAACAATACCATTTAAAAATTAAATACTTTGGTTAGATACTTACTTAACTTATTTTGAGATATTCAGTAAGAATAATAAGAGAACATATACCTACGTAAAACTTACGTAAATATGCGATTGATTTTGTGTCAACAGAGTTATGCACTCTCACTCGCGCTAAGTGCCGCCGACGTCGCACACGGTCTGGTCGACGAACGAGGGTAGCGGGAGGGGTAACATAACATACATGTGGAATATTCGTGGCGCTTACTTTTAGAAATATTACGGTATTCCATATTAGGAATGTATTCCATAATCGGTGCCTTTCCCTATATACTTTCAGGAAGGTGTTAGTATACACATCTAGTTATCATTATTATATACGCAGTTACATGCATAAATACACACAATTACACATAATATGTGTTACTGACATATTATGTCACTAATATTTTTGATTGGTGCACCGATTTCCCGGAGATTGCTAGACCGGAGTCGGTTTAATATTTTTTTTAATATAGCTTGTTTAACACGGTGATAAGTAGTTGACCATAATTTGTTTGATGTTTCAGTCCATCAGTGGTCAGTGCATCGGCGCCGGCTGGGCCGGAGCGCCTCTCGCCGGCATCGGCTCCTGGGCCGGCGCTCCCTGCGGCGCGGCCGGTCTCTACGGCGCCGAGCTGATCGCCACTCCCGCGTTTTCCGGCGGCGCCCTCCCAGTGGCCAGCGCCTCCGCTGTCCCACCGAGCGGAGTGTCCGTGCTCTCTGAGAACGCTTACGCAGGAGAGCTCGCCGTCCGCGGCGCTCTGCCGTTCTTGGGAACCGTGGCTCTGGAGGGCGCGCTGCCGACTGCTGGCGCTGGTGCGGTCGCGTACGGGTGCGGCAACGGAGAGGTCGCCATGTTGACTGAGGGCATCGATGCTGCTGGCATCGCTGGCCCGCTCGGCTATGCCGCCGCTGGTGCTCCGTTCGGCTACGGCTACGGCGCCGCTGCTGGCCCACTCGGCTACGGCTACGGCTACGACGGCTTCGCTCGTGGCGGATGCGGCTGCGGACGTGCTTACATCTAAGAAGCTTCCTTTGCTTTCTACTTAAAAAAGAAATCTACGAAGCTACTACGATTATCAAAAATAAACGAAATTTCTGCATTTATATTTGATGATTTTATTTTACACTAGCTGATCCCCGCGACTTCGTTCGCGTGGATATAGGTTTTTATATATGATCGGATCGGATCCCATAATTCTTTTATGTACCTAAACTAAACGTAGCCTAAGTTACGCCTTATAACATCACCTATCTGCCATTGAAAGTTCCATTAAAATCGAACCAGCCGTTTCGGAGATTAGCTGGAACAAATAGACAGACCGATAAACATAAATTTAAACGCACACCAGTTTAAAATAAGCCGTACGTTCAAAGGTCCGGGTCCCAAGTTATTTGAACCCAATAAATGTCTGTCACTTATGAACTAAAAAACCTATGACCTTGAAATATTTACGGGACAATACTGGTAAGTACTACCTTTCTAATAAAAAATTAATGAGATATATCGAACTACGCGTTAATGAATTACAGCTAAATAGACGTTTTAACTTTCTTCCCCTCTCCCAAGGGAACCGTGGTGAATTTCGGGATAAAAAGTATTCCTACCTCGGAGTATAAACTCAAATCGTACCAAGTTTCATTTGAATCCATTCAGTAGTTTCGGCGTGATGCGCAGCCAAGATACAGACAGACAGACAGACAAAAATGAAAAAATTGCAGTTTTGGCTTCAGTATCGATTATAGAGTGCCCTCCAATAAAAATTTTCAAAATATCTTCAATGTACAGGATTGGATCTGTTACAGTTTTATTATATTATAGATAGATAGAAGATTTGAGATCTATTTAAATCTATCAACACTCTTTTTACTGTTCGGTAGTACTTAAAACGGTCAGACAGATAAACTGGATGAAATTATAAGGATTCCTTCGCTTATAATTTCGGCCAGTCCATCTAGAACACACAGTCATTCAAATAAAAAAATCAGGATAAGTACCTCCTCACCAACTCACCAACAGGAAAAGTGAAAAATTTGAATAAAATAAATTGCAAACCTCTTTGTGTGATGGGATGATGGGATATTGTGGAAAATGTATTCTAACTTCATTATGGGATTTCTCATAATTTCAGAAACAAAATAACCTTTTACTAAGTTTTTATTTTGAATACGTACTTAATTTGTTATTTTATTATGATAAGTACCTATATTATGCTAAATTGCAATATTTAATTGCAAGTAAATGAAGTAATTTTATTAAGACGTGAGTTTGATACGATATATTCTCTAATCTCGTAGCATGTACATTCCCTGAAGCTTGGAAAAGTGCTTATATTATTCCTCTCCCAAAAAAGGCTCATGCCTCACATTTTTCCGAATTTCGCCCCATTTCTATTTTACCGTTTCTGTCTAAAGTCCTAGAGAAATTAGTTTTCCACCAATTGAACCTCTTCCTTAACAGAAACTGTCTCCTCAATCCTCTTCAGTCCGGCTTCCGGTTGGGTCATAGTACGACTACAGCGCTAGTTAAAGTCACTGACGACATTCGACGGGGTATGGATAATAAACAGCTCACTGTGTTGGTACTGTTAGATTTTAGTAATGCCTTCAACTCCGTCGATTTTGATATCTTGTTGAGTCTGTTGCGTTCTATTAACATATCTCCGTCAGTGGTGCGATGGTTTCAGAGTTATCTTAGAGGTCGACAGCAGCGTATTCGCATCGATGATAAGTTCTCATCTTGGTGTGAATTACGAGCTGGAGTGCCTCAAGGTGGTGTGCTGTCTCCTTTACTTTTTGCTATCTTCATTAATTCAATTTCCCAAAAAATTACTTCTCTCTATCACATGTATGCAGACGATCTCCAAGTGTACACACAATCAACCCTTGAGAACTTGCCTGCCGCTGTTTCCACTATCAATAGTGACCTGATGGCTATCACCAATTGGAGTTACTGCTATGGTCTTAAGGTTAATCCTTGTAAGACCCAGGCTATTGTCATCGGTGGTGCTGGCATGATTTCAAGAATTGATTGGGATAATCTTCCGTCAGTCACGTTAAATAACGTTGTAATACCGTTCAGTACCACAGTCAAAAATCTTGGTGTCTATTTTGATACAACTTTCTCCTGGTCTCATCAAATAAAAGAAATCAGTAGGAAAACTTTTGCTGCCCTTGGTTCTCTCAGACGTCTACGTTCTCTACTGCCTATTCCTACTAAAATTATGTTAGCACAATCCTTACTTCTCTCGATTCTCGATTATGCGGACGCAAGCTATCTTGACTTGACCGAGGACCAACTAAATAAACTTGAGCGAATTCATAATCTAGCTATTAGGTTTATATTTGGTTTACGCAAATATGACCACGTCTCCGAGTATCGTTCGAAGCTCAAGTGGTTACCTATTCGCTTTCGCCGGAATATGCACATTGTTTCTCTTCTGTACTGTGTATTGTTCAACCCTACGACTCCAAGTTATTTAAAGGAAAATTTTAAATTCCTTGGTCACGACAGACCGAACACAGTTCTTCGTTCAGCCAGTAAATTCATTCTCTACGCCCCTACACATCGAACTAAGTACTTTGAAAATTCTTTTACGTTTAAAGCCATCAGTTTATGGAATAAACTTCCCTCGCAATTACATCACGCTAAAACCCTGAGGAAATTTAAGATTGACGTAAAAAATCACTACCTTTCTCTCTGTCATCAATAGCGACATTTATTTTGTTATTCTCGTATCTATTTATGTAATTGATATTTAGATATATATATTTATTTATTCATATGTATGTCTATTGTATACATTATTTTGTATATATTAGTATATTTATGTTATTATTATACTATATGGTTTAGTATATTTAGCTATTAGTATTTAAGTTTATCATAATACACCACCTCCCACTGTCCACTTGATCATTGTCTCCCTAGCGTTAAGGTTGTCTGGAAGAGATGGCTACTTAGCGATAAGACCGCCTTGTTGTACCTACGTTTTAAGTTTTCTTTCACATAACATATTCTTTGTATTCTTCTCTTATGTGGTGTGCAATAAAGTATATACATACATACATACATACATGTAGACCAGGGTTTAGTTATAGAATTGTGAAAAATTTACTTTAAAAAAACTTTTAGAATCTACATAGCAAGGTAAATACCATTTTTATTTTAATATGTATTAATCAACTCTAAAATAAAAATAGTAATATTTTCTTTGAAAAATAGCATGCTTAACGTAACATAACCTAAAAAATTCAAATTGAATGATATTTTAGTACAAGATTAAAAAAAAATCGAATTCGGGTTTGTTTAATTTTTTGCATTTTCTGAGAAGATTTACTATAGTGATATATTTTTTATTTTGTACCATCGGAAAGTAGAGATTTCAACGAATAGAAAGCACACCTACTTTTTGCAAAAAGTTGATATTTTGACGGGTGCTTTTTCGATATTAAGTCAAAATAAGGAGAAAAAATAAATATTTCAAATCAAATAAATTACAGTGTATTTGGGACATAAAAAGGTAAGTTTACACCGAATTTCGTGAAAAAAAAATATTTATTGCATTTAAGATAAAAATAAAAAACCAAAAACTTGGTTTTATTAATTTTTCATAGAAATGTTGACGTTACATGAAAATGTGTAATACAAAAGTTGTAGATCTTATTACCTAGAACTTTGCCATTAGATTTTTCGGATATCGAGATAAACCGTTTTTTAACCCCCGACGCAAAAACGACGGGGTGATATAAGTTTGACGCGTCTGCGTGTGTGTGTGTGTGTGTGCGTGAGTGCGTGCGTGCGTGCGTGCGTGCGTGCGTGCGTGTGTGTGAGTGTGAGTGTGAGTGTGAGTGTGAGTGTGAGTGTGAGTGTGTGTGTGTGTGTGTGTGTGTATGTGTGTGTGGGTGTGTGTGTGTGTGTGTGTGTGTTCCCCTGTAGCGCTCAAACACGGGTGGACCGATTTGAATGCGGTTTTCTTTGTTTGAAAGGTGAATTAGTCGAGAGTGTTGTTAGCTATGTTTGATGAAAATCGATCCAAGATGGCCGCCGCTACAAAATGGCAGATTATATTTTTTTCACAACTCCCTTAATATACGTATCAAATGAAAGGACTTGACTAGTAGAATAGCACTATGCAAATCAAAGATGGCCGCGACAGCAAAATGGCGAGTTTTTTAAATTTTCAATTTATACTTGTTACCCTTAAAACTCATCCCTTTCCCCTTCCCGAGCTCAGATCGCCCGTAAATTATTTTTCCTTTTATTTTTATAATATTCTCCTCCGTTTCTAATGGGTTTCATCCTACTATTATTTTTTTGGTTTAAAAAATTATCGACCCTGGTCTAATGTCATTGCTACAATTTATAGGTGGCTATTGTAATCTATACTAATAAATAAAATTGAAGTGTCTGTCTGTAATTTCGAAATAACTACCACATATTAAGCTCATATGGTTATTTGAACGATACCATAACCGAATCACACGTTTTTAAAATTTTTGTCTGTCTGTCTGTCTGTTTGAACGGGCTAATCTTCGGAACGGCTGAACCGATTTTGACGGGACTTTCACAGACAAATAGAGGATTAACCAAGGAGTAACATAGGCTACTTTTTAACCGACTTTCAAAAAAGGAGTTGTGTTGAAATCGGTAAGTACCTATGTTAAAAAACGCCCTGATAGGTATTTTCGCTGCGCGCGACGGCCGACGGCCGAACTCCCCGCGCCGCGCCGCGCGCCCCTGCGCCCTGCGCGGCCCGCCGTACGCGGTACCGCGGTACGCCGCCGCGCGGCGCGGCGGGGGGCGGGTGGACCAGAAATCTACTTATCCCTCAGGATTTGTGAAAAACCGAAATTCACGCGGGCGAAGCCGCGGGCAAATGCTAGTTTGTAGTAATTTTATAACTTGCTACGAGACTGCAGAGACTGGCTCTACGAGCTACGCGCTACGAAATTCAGTCGATTACCACGTCACATGAGATAAAAGATTACGCGATAGAAAGAGACGGCTTTGTGGGTGAATGTAAACTTTATTGTTTCGAAACAACGCTTTTTATTTAATATCTACTATATATTAACAATATCTTAAGAGCCCTCTCCATGGCATCGACAAATCGTTGGTGAGTGGAGTCTAAAACAGTGATTTCTGCATTTAGAGAGCGAGACGTCTTCAGTAAAGAAGAGTACTAAAAATATATACATAAATAAATAATAAATTAATTAAATAAATAAATTTTGCTTGAGATATCATGATTTTTAGTGAAAAACGGCAAAGTAAAAAGATGCAAATCTAGGTTTGGTATTTCGCCTATTTTAGCAAATATTTGCCAATTTTTTACATGAACTAAAGACATTTGTAATTAATATGAAGTAACCTATGATAAGACTTCGGTCGTTTTTCAATTTTCTAGTTTCTTATATAATTTATTTACGCACGAAGTTGCCCCAAAATTTGCCCAAAAATAGTGATTTTTCAAGCGTCATAACTTTCAAAATAAATATAATTTTACTAATATTTTTATTTTATGGCATAGATAATGGAGATATAAATTGATATCTGGCTTAACTTTAGACCTATTGCGACAAATATTAGAATAATAGGCGTAATACGTTTGTATGGAGAAGCGCGTGAAGAGAGCGGCCTTAAGTAAGTGATAACTCTACTAATTTTTATATTATTACAAAAAAATTTTTTCAAGCGGTTGAACAGATTTTCTTGAATCATAGCTCCTCGATCAAGTCACCTTTCAAACAAAAAAACAATATCAAAATCAGTTCCTCCGTTATCATCGTTTGGGAACCACAAATTGCCACAAATAGACATACAGAGACACAAATACACAGATGCACAGATTAAACTTATAAGTAGTTTTTTATAAAACGCCCGCAATTTTTATTAAAAAAAAAAACTTATAAAAATTGCGGGCAAACGAGCAGGCGGGTCACCTGATGATTACCGCCGCCCATGAACATTTGCAGTACCAGAGGAACCATATATGTGTTGCCGGTTTTAGAGGAATTTGTTGAATTCCTCAAACCCCTTGAATAACCCCATGTTGAAGTTATTTGGAAACACCACCGAAGGGATTTAGTTCCACAGTTTTAGAGTGCGCTGAAAGAAAGACCTCGCACACCGCTTGGTTGTGGTCCGCCAATGATGGTGAGGATGATAAAACTTTCGGTGGCGTGCAGTGTGCTTAGTCTAAAGCGGAGCACTCGAAAACGAACTCGAAAACTATTGATAGATTTCAGAGAGAGGTTTGAGTTCGCCAATACATTCAGCATTGTTCGAATGCTGAATGTATTGGCGAACTCAAACCTTAATACAAGCCATTTTAGGTCTATTTTACTCTGAAATCGATCAATAGTTTTCGAGTTCGTTTTCGAGTGCTCCGCTTTAGACTAAGCACACAGTACGGTGATAAAAGAGAGAAGGCGGAATTAAGTCAAACAACTCTTCAGAACACTCCCCGTTATAGAGGCGATAGAATACGTAAAGGAAGCTGACATCCCTGCGTACCTCTAAGCTTTCCAACGAGCTAGTTAATTTGGGATTGTCCACAAGTAGAACTGCCCTCTTTTGAATCCGGTCAAATGGAAGGAGTTGGTATTGGGGTGATCCGGCCCAGAAGTGTGAGTAGTACTCCGTATGCGGCCGAACTTGAGATTTATAAAGCAGAAGCCTGTGTTCAGGCGTAAAGTAGCGCTTTGCTCTGAAAAGCACCCCAAGTTTTGGAAGCTAATTTAGCTTTACCTTCCAAGTGATCCCGAAATTGGACTTCGTTCGAAATGTTGACGCAAAGGATCCCAATGCTGCTAGAGGGGGTCATGGGAGTGTTCTGGAAGAGAAGAGGTGTGGAGAAAGGAGTCTTCTTTGCGGTAAACGCACAAACTTGTGTTTTTAATGGGTTTTAGTTTGACTGTTCATTTATTACATACTAGCTGACCCCCGCGACTTCGTTCGCGTGTTTATAGGTTTTATATAGGATCGGATCGGATCCCATAATTCTTTTATGTACCTAAACTAAATGTAGCCTAAGTTACTCCTTATAACATTACCTATAATTTGCCATTTAAAGTTCCGTTAAAATCGATCCAGCCATTTTGAAGATGAGCTGGAACAAATAAACAGACCGACAAACACAAATTTAAATACACACCAGTTTAAAATAAGCCGTACGTTCAAAGAGTCGGGTCCCAAGTTATTTGAACCCAATACTGAGGGTTGTAATGTCTGTCATTTCTGAACTAAAAAACCTATGACCTTGAAATATTTACGGGACAATATATAAAGTACTACCTTTCTAACAAAAAAAGAATGAGTGAAATCGAACAACGCGTGAATGAATTACAGCTAAATACACGTTTTAACTTTCATCCCCTCTCCCAAGGGAACCGTGCTGAATTCCGGGATAAAAAGTATCCTATAACCTACCTCGGAGTATGAACTCAAATAGTACCAAGTTTCATTTGAATCCATTCAGTAGTTTCGGCGTGATGCGCGGCCAAGATACAGACAGACAGACAGACAGACAGACAGACAGACAGACAGACAAAAATGAAACAAATTGCAGTTTTGGCTTCAGTATCGATTATAGAGTGCCCTCCAATAAAAAATTACAAAATATCTTCAATGTACAGAATTGGATCTGTTACAGTTTTATTATATTATAGAAGACTGTTCTTCTGTTTCTTAGCAGATTCATTCCAAAATAAAAGTTCTTTTCTATTTTTTCATTTGCATGTCACTACTTAGAATAACTTTAAAAAAAATTTTAAATAGATCAGTAAAAATAAGAAAATTTCAGTAAATGTTTTTATTTGATCAACTCATTTAACAGGCATCATTCTCAGTAGATGTAGGGTCCTCTGCAGCCGCAACCGCAGCTGCCGGCGATGGACACTCCGCCGGCGGCTGGCACGATGCCTCCGAACTCCACGGCGCCCAGGATCGGCACCTGTCCGGCGACCAGGGTGGTACCACCGACTGGGAGTTCACCGATGACCGCTACGTCACCGACACCTTCGCCGCCGTACGCTGCGCCGTACGCGCCGTACGCGAGCGGAGCGGCGGCGCCGAGCCCGTAGGCGCCGTCGAGACCGCAAGCGCCGCGGTTGAGACCCCAGAGACCGTCGTTGAGACCGTAAGCGCCGCGGTTGAGACCCCAGAGACCGTCGTTGAGACCGTAAGCGCCGGCACCGATGCCGTACGCGCCGCCGCAACCGGGGGCGATCAGCTCAGCGGTGCGGTAGCACTGGCCATATACATTCTGAAATATATAATAAACAAAAGTTTAGAAGATACTTGTTTCGATATTAGAACATTATAAAAGTAGTATATAAGTAGTAATAATAAACAAATTAAAAGTATATTAAATATTCAATTTCGTCACCTGAAGCAAGCAAGCTTGGACGCAGAGCAGGAGAACAGCGAAGGTGTTCATGTTGTATTGTTTGTGTTGTGCTGGCACGAGGATACAATGATTGTTCACGGTAATTTCTACTCTTTTATACCTAGTGATTGAGTTTAATACAACGCACGCTTGCGAAATTTTGAACGTGTTTATCAATGTTTTACTAATTTCGGTGTGTTATATGGCTAATTTATTCGTTTTTAATTATTTAAACTTGAAAACCCGTGTTACAATAGATGTACTTAATACTTAATTCATAATCTCCTACCCCTGCAGTCTACACTCAGGGTACAGAGATCGCTTGTGATTTGATAAGAACTTTATTGTGTTTTTATTTAACTACTTTCACGAATGACTCTTTCAAGTATCTTGTTGACATATTTCTAGTTGTACTTACCATATTCACCAATCATGTGTTATCATCACGTTATTTTCATAATTCTAAATTTCGTGAGGTCTTTTACACCACGCGTTCAATCGATAAGGATTTTCTTTAGTAAGTAGGTATATAAAAGTCAATTTTCTGCATTCAATGTCAGTTTCAATTTCACAGTCAACGAAAAAAGAAACAATGGTTGCCAAAGCTGTACTTCTTTTCTGCGCCCAAGCGCTTATGATCCAAGTAAGTGTAGCATCAGACATCTATTGAGCAGTTGAGTATTCAGATAATTAAGTGTTCTCTAACATAATTTGTTTCAGTTCATCAGTGGTCAGTGTATCGGCGCCGGCTGGGCCGGAGCGCCTCTCGCCGGCATCGGCTCCTGGGCCGGCGCTCCCTGCGGCGCGGCCGGTCTCTACGGCGCCGAGCTGATCGCCACTCCCGCGTTTTCCGGCGGCGCCCTCCCAGTGGCCAGCGCCTCCGCTGTCCCACCGAGCGGAGTGTCCGTGCTCTCTGAGAACGCTTACGCAGGAGAGCTCGCCGTCCGCGGCGCTCTGCCGTTCTTGGGAACCGTGGGTCTGGAGGGCGCGCTGCCGACTGCTGGCGCTGGTGCGGTCGCGTACGGGTGCGGCAACGGAGAGGTCGCCATGTTGACTGAGGGCATCGATGCTGCTGGCATCGCTGGCCCGCTCGGCTATGCCGCCGCTGGTGCTCCGTTCGGCTACGGCTACGGCGCCGCTGCTGGCCCACTCGGCTACGGCTACGGCTACGACGGCCTCGCTCGCGGCGGATGCGGCTGCGGACGTGCTTTCATCTAAGAAGCTTCCTTTGCTTTCTACTTGGAAAAGAAGTCTACGAAGCTACTAACGATTATTAAAAAATAAACGAACTTATGCATTTAAACTTGATGATTTTATTTTAGACTAGAAGATGCCTGCGACTTCGTCCGCGTGGATTTAAGTTTTGAAATTCCTGCGAGAGATCTTTGTTTTTCCTAAGCTCATTTGAGTTCATACTGTTTCATACTGTAAAAGTCGCGCATTGAAATGTACAGTAATGAGTATTTTAACGTCGTCTTTAATTTTGAATGGAGATAGATTATGCTCTGACTTTTTATATTTAGGCTTGGCTACTTTTTATCCTTGAAAATTCACATTTCCCATGGAATTTAAAAAAAACCGGAATCTATAGCTACAGCTATAGTTATATTACTATAGCAAACTTCCTTGCAAGTAAGTATTGTAGGTTTGAAGGGTAGTAGGTTGGAAATAAGAGCGGGAACGGGAACCGGAAATCCAGGATTCCTTCGGGATTTG
The DNA here is from genome assembly GCA_920104075.1 of Melanargia galathea. Lineage (NCBI taxonomy): Eukaryota > Metazoa > Arthropoda > Insecta > Lepidoptera > Nymphalidae > Melanargia > Melanargia galathea. The sequence continues at coordinate 17,041,219 of OV049868.1, forward strand.
TGAAAAACCGAAATTCGATCGCGTGGATCGAAGCCGCGGACAGAAACTAGTTTTTTAATAGCTCTTTCCCATCACTAAAGTTTTCCCAATGAAAGTCCCATCAAAATCGGTCCAGCGTTTCGGAGATAGACAAACACAAATTTTAATGTACCCCAGATGAAAATCCGGACGTTCAAATGTTCCTGTATAATCCGGGTTCCAAGTTATATGGAAAATTATATGTTGTGTGCAATAAAACATACTTCTTACCTAAAAAAACACATTATGGCCATTAAGTCGGATGCCGTTGGAGGAGACGGAATTAGTCGCAGAATGATCCTTCTGTTGTTTGATACAATCGCACCTATATTAGGTCACTTGGTCAATTTCTCACTCTCCTCTTGTACTTTTCCTTCTGAGTGGCGTAAAGCCTATGTTATCCCTATCCCCAAAATCTCAAATCCTACGACTCCTTCACACTTTCGACCTATATCTATCCTTCCTTTTCTTTCCAAGGTCTTAGAACGTATTGTAAATGAACAACTAAGTCTTTTCCTTTCTAAAAATAATGCTTTAACTCCTTTTCAATCCGGCTTTAGACAAGGTCATAGCACAGTCACAGCGCTGATAAAAGTATGTGATGACATTCGGCAGGGCATGGACAACAAACTAGTTACTGTTCTAGTTCTCCTTGACTTCAGCAACGCCTTCAATATGGTAGATTTTGACTTGCTCCTTGCGCTGCTGGAGTCACTAAGTATCTCACCTGGTGTTGTAGACTGGTTCCGCTCATACCTGTATGGCAGACAGCAATGTATTAAAGTTGAGGGCAAAAGCTCTACGTTTCTTCCTCTCTGTGCTGGGGTTCCCCAGGGTGGTGTTCTCTCTCCTCTTCTTTTTTCTATTTTCATTAATACTATCTCTTCGATTATCACTTCTTCCTTTCATTTTTACGCCGACGATCTACAGATCTATGCCTCAGATACTGTGGATAGAATTTCCACTACTATCAATTTAATAAATACAGATCTGAATAAAATTTATGAATGGTGTAAATCGTACGGCCTTTCAGTAAATCCCAGTAAATCGCAGGTTATTATTATAGGTAGTCCTAAATTAACGATAAGACTGACCAACCTGCCTGCTGTGCGCTTCAATGATGTAGTTTTGCCATTCAACAGCACGGTTAAAAATCTTGGTCTTATCATTGACAACTCTCTCTCCTGGGGTCCACAGGTGGCTCAGGTGGCAAGAAAAACATTTGCGACTACTGGCTACCTAAGACGTTGGAAAAATCTCTTGCCAATTAAAACTAAAATTTCGCTGGCCAATACATTGTTGCTGCCAGTCTTAGACTACGCCGACTCCTGTTATCCAGACATTACAAAAGAACTCCTCAACAAGCTTGAGAGGTTGCAGAACCTGTGCATCCGATACATCTTTGGCCTGCGAAAGTTTGACCACATATCGCAGTATAGAGCGCAGCTAAAGTGGTTGTCGGTCGAGCGGCGGAGGGATATGCATGCATTGTCCCTTCTATACAGTATCCTTTATCACCCGCAAACTCCGATGTATTTAAAGGAAAGATTTACCTTCCTTGGAGCAGGCAGTGCATTCTCCCTTCGCTCCTCGGTTGACAATATACTCAGGGTGCCCTACTTTCGCACGGACTATTATGGTAACTCGTACACGGTTAATTGTGTCAGACTCTGGAATTCCCTTCCTGCAGATATTCGGCATTCCAAGTCACTGCAAATTTTCAAAAATCGTTTGAAAGATTATTACCTATCTATGTAACTGTATAGTGTATATATATATTTATATATATAATATTTATATTATATTTACATAATCATATTATTTATTTATTTTTAATGTACCTACACTTTGGTCTAAGTATATATTATGTAATATTAGAATGTAACTATTATGTAGTGTATTTTATTATAATTATATTGTAGAAAAAATTTTATTTAGTGCACCATCCCGTTCTTTCACCTTACTCCTCTCGCCAAAGGTTGTCTGTGAGAGATCGCTCTAAGCGATAAGACCGCCTTTGCATACAAATCTGTAGTGCCTCTATTCAACTGTACCTTTTTTTTTTCTTTTTTGTGTGCAATAAAGACATATTCTATTCTATTCTATTCTTCTTGCTTCTATTGCAAACAGTCTTCAAAACGACTCATTTTTCGTTTTTGAACTTGTTGACTTAGACTAGTCAACAAGTTCAAAAACGTGAAAAATAGAGATAAAGGTCCTAAAAATATGAGCGATAGCTCATTCGATTCGCAATCACCTCTAGAAAAATATTTTTGAAAGATTTTGGTGCAGGTAAAAAATTAACCTTAACTTTTGAAACTCTATCTCCATTATTTATAACTTTAATTTGACGTTGAAAATAGGACTCCGCGCGGCGGTTACGGCATGTGCGCGCGAGCTTTCAGCAATGAAAATAATTTTTTTATAACATAAAATGTGATTTTAAAAATTTAAAAAAAATCTAGTATCTTTTTAACACTTGAATGCATCGAGCCCTGAAGAAAAAAAGTTTAATCACCATTTTTCAATAAGTTATTCAATTGTAAACTAACAAATTTGTTCCCAATTTATTTCCAATAGAATTTTGAATGTTTTTTTTTATACAACTACAGTTATAGCATTAACGTAAGTATCATATACAAAATAACAAATTACGTATATAAAATAAAAATTCACTGCGGGCGAGGTCGATAACAGCCTCGCAGTAGACTTTCGTCTGGTGCGGCGCGCAAAACTCGTGTTTTCTCGCCTGTGCAGGAGCTGTCTACGATCAACCGTAAGACGTATGACAAAGACAAATATAGTTTTCTTTATGTCTTCAAAGCTTCGACTCGTTGGTATAAAAAAATAGGATGAGGTCAAAATAAGCGTCGTACGCACTGAGTACCAAATTATTTAATTCAGTGCGGTACGACGCTGATTTAGTCCTCGCGCGGTACAGAGCGCAGGCGGCGCGGGAGTGATTCAGTCAAAATTAGTGCCGCGACCATAGTCGATACCGAAGCACGCGTTTTACGCAGGAGTTGATATTCTGAGTCCACATCATGACTTCGAAATACATTTTATTATGTGTTCCTCGGGTATAAGTTGACTTTTTAACGTGTTTAAGTAAGTTAACTTGTTGACGTGATAACGTCTTATAAATCGATGAACGCCGGCTGCAAGCACGAAAAACCGTGAGTATTGTCACGTTCCACCGAAGTGGAACGTGCAAACGAGAACGCGAAACAAGCGATAGAGAGGCCCGATTGGTCTAAGAGTTCAGATTGTGATGCATCGTTTTTAACCCCCGACGCAAAAACGACGAGGTGTTATAAGTTTGACGTGTGTGTGTGTGTGTGTGTGTGTGTGTGTGTGTATGTGTGTGTGTGTGTGTGTGTGTGAGTGAGTGAGTGAGTGTGAGTGTGCGTGAGTGTGAGTGTAAGTGTGAGTGTGAGTGTCTGTGTGTGTGTCTGTGTCTCTGTGTGTCTCTGTGTGTGTCTGTGTCTGTCTGAGTGTGTGTGTGTGTGTGTGTGTGTGTGTGTGTGTGTGTGTCTTTCAGTTCCCCTGTAACGTGTGAACCGATTTTAATGCGGTTTTTTTTCTTTGAAAGGTGAATTAGTCGAGAGTGTTGTTAGCTATGTTTGACGAAAATCGATCCAAGATGGCCGCCGCTACAAAATGGTGGATTACATATTTTATCACAACTCCCTTAATGTGGGTATCAAATGAAAAGGCTTGACTAGTAAAATAGCACTATGCAAATTCAAGATGGCCGCCGCCACAAAATGGCGAATGTCGGGAGTTTTTAAATTATAAAATTTAAAAACTCCCGACATTAATTTATCCCTAACATCCCCAGTGATTATTTTGCAAAAATCCTTAATGTACAGACACGACGAGTCTACAATTTTATTGTATGTATAGATGTAAAGAACAATAGAACTTACTGATGACATATGAATAATATTTTTCGATCTTACGGACATAATAATAAAAAAATATGAACTGGATTTTAAATAAAAAATCACGAGTGCAATTAGTTAAGCTTTTTATTAGAAACAAGTACTTATAACCAAGTACGTATATAAACAAGTACGTATATTTTTATCATTCCAGTTTTAATTATGAAAAAAAAAGAAATGAAGAAAAATAATCATCTGTACTCGAACCGGGGTGTTTTGGTTTCAGAACCGCCCGATTTCTCACCTGAGCTATTATAACCTTATAGATGGTGGCAAAATTTACCTTTGTATTCTAATTATATTAGCCTCCGAAAGCCCTGCATACTAAAGTTCATGAAAATCATTCATAACATTGATTTCGATATTCATCGATATTATACCAGAGAAATTTATTCCCGTCACTAGTGCAACCCAAATTAGGTGCGGTGCGGGATCTAAAGCAACCTCGACAATATTTTCGGTATTTTCTCTTAAACCAAGGGTCAGAACCCCAGGCGAAGCTAGTTTTAGTTAAATAGGTCTCAAATCTATAATCTATATCTATAATCTATAATCTTCTATAATTAACCCCCGACGCAAAAACGACGGGGTGTTATAAGTTTGACGTGTCTGTGTGTGTGTGTGTGTGTGTGTGTGTGTGTGTGTGTGTGTGTGTCTGTCTGTTCCCCTGTGGCGCTCAAACGGGTGGACCGATTTGAATGCGGTTTTTTTTGTTTGAAAGGTGATTTAGTCGAGAGTGTTCTTAGCTATGTTTGATGAAAATCGGCCCAAGATGGCCGCCGCTACAAAATGGCGGATTACATATTTTTTCACAACTCCTTTAATATGGGTATCAAATGAAAGGGCTTGACTAGTAGAATAGCACTATTGCAAATCCAAGATGGCCGCCGCCACAAAATGGCGAATGTCGGGGGTTTTTTAAATTTTCAATTTACACTTGTATAATAAAACTGTAACAGATCCAATTCTGTACATTGAAGATATTTTGAAAATTTTTATTGGAGGGCACTCTATAGTCGATCCTGAAGCCAAAACTGCAATTTTTTTTATTTTTGTCTGTCTGTCTGTCTGTCTGTATCTTGGCCGCGCATCACGCCGAAACTACGGAATGGATTCGAATGAAACTTGGTACGATTTGAGTTTGTACTCCGAGGTAGGATATAGGATACTTTTTATCCCGAAATTCAGCACAGTTCCCTTGGGAGAGGGGATGAAAGTTAAAACGTGTATTTAGCTGTAATTCATTAACGCGTAAATCGATTTAACTCATTCTTTTTTTGCTAGAAAGGTAATACTTTAGGTATTGTCCCGTAAATATTTCAAGGTCATAGGTTTGTTAGTTCAGAAATGACAGACATTACAGCCCTCATTAACAACCCACAGCAGTATTGGGTTCAAATAAGTTGGGACCTGGATCTTTGAACATACGGCTTATTTTAAACTGGTGTGCATTTAAATTTATGTTTGTCGGTCTGTCTATTTGTCCCAACTAATCTTCAAAACGGCTAGATCGATTTTAATGGAACTTTCATTGTCAGACAGGTGATGTTTTAAGTTAGTTTAGGTACATAAAAGAATTATGGGATCCGATCAGATCCTATATAAAACCTATAAACACGTGAACGAAGTCGCGGGGGTCAGCTAGTGTGAAATAAAATCATCAAGTCTAAATGCATAAGTTTTTTAAGTTTTAATATAATCGTAGTAGCTTCGTAGACTTCTTTTCAAAGTAGAAAGCAAAGGAAGCTTCTTAGATGAAAGCACGTCCGCAGCCGCATCCGCCGCGAGCGAGGCCGTCGTAGCCGTAGCCGTAGCCGAGTGGGCCAGCAGCGGCGCCGTAGCCGTAGCCGAACGGAGCACCAGCGGCGGCATAGCCGAGCGGGCCAGCGATGCCAGCAGCATCGATGCCCTCAGTCAACATGGCGACCTCTCCGTTGCCGCACCCGTACGCGACCGCACCAGCGCCAGCAGTCGGCAGCGCGCCCTCCAGACCCACGGTTCCCAAGAACGGCAGAGCGCCGCGGACGGCGAGCTCTCCTGCGTAAGCGTTCTCAGAGAGCACGGACACTCCGCTCGGTGGGACAGCGGAGGCGCTGGCCACTGGGAGGGCGCCGCCGGAAAACGCGGGAGTGGCGATCAGCTCGGCGCCGTAGAGACCGGCCGCGCCGCAGGGAGCGCCGGCCCAGGAGCCGATGCCGGCGAGAGGCGCTCCGGCCCAGCCGGCGCCGATGCACTGACCACTGATGGACTGAAACATCAAACAAATTATGTTAGAGAACACTTAATCATCTGAATACTCAACTGCTCAATAGATGTCTGATGCTACACTTACTTGGATCATAAGCGCTTGGGCGCAGAAAAGGAGTACAGCCTTGGCAACCATTGTTTCTTTTTTCGTTGACTGTGAAATTGAAACTGACATTGAATTCAGAAAATTGACTTTTATATACTTACTAAAGAAAATCCTTATCGATTGAACGCGTGGTGTAAAAGACCTCACGAAATTTAGAATTATGAAAATAACGTGATGATAACACATGATTGGTGAATATGGTAAGTACAACTAGAAATATGTCAACAAGATACTTGAAAGAGTCATTCGTGAAAGTAAATAAAAACACAATAAAGTTCTTATCAAATCACAAGCGATCTCTGTAACCTGAGTGCAGGGGTAGGAGATTATGAATTAAGTATTAAGTAACTACATCAATTGTAACACGGGTTTTCAAGTTTAAATAATTAAAAATGAATAAATTAGCCATATAACACGCCGAAATTAGTAAAGCATTGATAAACACGTTCAGAATTTCGCAAGCGTGCGTTGTATTAAACTCAATCACTAGGTATAAAAGAGTAGAAATTATCGTGAACAATCATTGTATCCTCGTGCCAGCACAACACAAACAATACAACATGAACACCTTCGCTGTTCTCCTGCTCTGCGTCCAAGCTTGCTTGCTTCAGGTGACGAAATTGAATATTTAATATACTTAATTTGTTTATTATTACTACTTATATACTACTTTTATAATGTTCTAATATCGAAACAAGTATCTTCTAAACTTTTGTTTATTATATATTTCAGAATGTATATGGCCAGTGCTACCGCACCGCTGAGCTGATCGCCCCCGGTTGCGGCGGCGCGTACGGCATCGGTGCCGGCGCTTACGGTCTCAACGACGGTCTCTGGGGTCTCAACCGCGGCGCTTACGGTCTCAACGACGGTCTCTGGGGTCTCAACCGCGGCGCTTGCGGTCTCGACGGCGCCTACGGGCTCGGCGCCGCCGCTCCGCTCGCGTACGGCGCGTACGGCGCAGCGTACGGCGGCGAAGGTGTCGGTGACGTAGCGGTCATCGGTGAACTCCCAGTCGGTGGTACCACCCTGGTCGCCGGACAGGTGCCGATCCTGGGCGCCGTGGAGTTCGGAGGCATCGTGCCAGCCGCCGGCGGAGTGTCCATCGCCGGCAGCTGCGGCTGCGGCTGCAGAGGACCCTACATCTACTGAGAACCTCATGCCTGTTAAATGAGTTGATCAAATAAAAACATTTACTGAAATTTTCTTATTTTTACTGATCTAAGTATTTAAAATTTTTTGAAAAGTTATTCTAAGTAGTGACATGCAAATGAAAAAATAGAAAAGAACTTTTATTTTGGAATGAATCTGCTAAGAAACAGATACATGTATGTAATAAATGAACAGTCAAACTAAAACCTATTAAAACACAAGCTTGCGCGTTTACCGCAAAGAAGACTCCTTTCTCCACACCTCTTCTCTTCCAGAACACTCCCCTGACCCCCTCTAGCAGCATTGGGATCCTCGGCGTCAACATTTCGAACGAAGTCCAATTTCGGGATCACTTGGGAGGTAAAGCTAAATTAGCTTCCTAAAAGCTTGGGGTGCTTTTCAGAGCAAAGCGCTACTTCACGCCTGAACACAGGCTCCTGCTTTATAAATCTCGAGTCCAGCCGCATATGGAGTACTGCTCACACTTGTGGGCCGGAGTACCCCAATACCAACTCCTTCCATTTGACCAGATTCAAAAGAGGGCAGTTCTACTTGTGGACAATCCCAGATTAACTAGCTCGTTCGGAAGCTTAGAGGTACGCAGGAATGTCAGCTCCCTTTACGTATTCTATCGCCTCTATAACGGGGAGTGTTCTGAAGAGTTGTTTGATGAATTGTTGTTTCTCTTTTATCACCGCACCGCACGCCACCGAAAATGTTATCATCCTAACCACCTGGATCATTGGCGGACCACAACCAAGCGGTGTGCGAGGTCTTTCCTTCCGCGCACTCTAAAACTGTGGAACTAATGGTGATGCCCGCGACTTCGTACGCGTTTTAAAGAATCCTTCAGGTACTCTATAATTTTCCAAGCTAAAAAATCTATGTCTGTAAATCTTACTATAGCTTAAAAGATTTTGTTAATGACAAAAATCCATGGACATAGATTGCTCTAAAAGCCAACAGTTCAAATCATTCTTATGGCTATTATACCATATTGTAAGATGGTGATAATAAAAAAAAAAATAAACCCGGCTGAGTTTGTTGTGGGCTCTTCTCAGACCAGGGCGCGTTTGGAACCCTCGTAGTTTTAGTTTTAAGTTTCCGTAAATAATTATCACCATTGCCTGTACATAAATTGACGTTCAAAAAGTGTACAGTGTACCAATTTTGAATAAAGTTTATTTGATTTGATTTGATTTGATTTGATTTGTCCTTCTCCAAGGTCAAATCTACCTCTATACCAAATTTCGTCAAAATCGGTTCAGCCGTTCATGCATGATGCCGTGACCAAGGGGAAAATAGGGATTCATTTTTATTTATATAGACTAGCTGTTGCCCGCAACTTCGTCCGTGGTATTAGATTTTTCAAAAGTCCCACGGGAACCCTTTGTTTTCCCGAGATAAAATAGTAGCCTGTCACTCTCCAGGTTTTCAACTAAAAAAATGCGGTGTATGCCCCGTTGACCAACCGGCCTGACCAACCAGTTGGTCAAAGGGGAAATACGAATTCCCCTTTGACCAACTGGTTGGTCTGGCCGGGGCATACACCAAAAATGCAACTGCAAAAAATCACGTCAATCTGTAGTTATGTCCCATGATAATTAGTACCTACAGGATCCCTGTTTTATATTTAAGTTCATAAACTGATGTCATAATATAAATAAACCCCCTAAACATTTTACCCCCTATGGGGTGGATTTTCGTCAAATTTTTCTTAGCTAATGCCTACCCCCTAGAAAGAACCTAACTTTCAAATTTTAAGTTAATAATAACAATAATTCAAACTTCCATCCTCTATTTTACCATCCTTAAGAAGAGATTTACCAAAATAATTTAAATAGGTTTTTATTATTTAAAACTAGCATCTGCCCTCGGCTTCGCCCGCGTGAATTTCGATTTTAAACAAATCCCGAGGGAATCGTGAATTTCCGGTTCCCGTTCCCGCTCCCTTTTCCAACCTTTATACCTACTGTCAAGAAAGTTCGCTATTGTATCGCTATAGTTCGCTATAGCTGTAGATATAGATTTCGGGATTTTTCAAAATCCCGCGGGAACTGAGGAGTTTTTTCAGGATAAAAAGTAGTCTATGTTTTAAGTCAGGGCATAATCTATCTCCATTCAAAATTTCAGCCAAATCGGTTCAGTAGTTGCAACGTGATTGAGTAACAAACATCCAAACATCCAAACATCCACACTTTCACATTTATAATATTAGTAGGATTAATAGCTTACATGCCGATTTTCGTATCTGTAACTTCAAAAACATAGAACTTTCATATAATCGTTCTACCTCCATTTTACATAAGGGAGGAATTTCATATAATATTTTCTAGGCTGATATCTACGCCCTATAAAAAACCTACCGTCCAACATTCAAGTTAATAATAAAAGTAATTTAAAACTTCCCATTAAAACTTTTATCCCCTATTTTACCACCCTTCAGGGAAGATTTTTCGAAATAAAATATACAGAGTTTTATAATTTAAAACTAATAATCTAGATGCCGATTTTCAGGTCTGTAACTTTAAAAACATAGGACTTTAATAAAAACTTTCATCCCCTATTTTACCACCCTTAAGGGGAGATTTTCCAGAATAATTTATACAAGTTTTTATCATTTAAAAATTATAATCTAAATACCAATATTCATATTTGTAACTTGAAAAATATAACCTTCTACCCTCATTTTACAGGATTCTATACTAATATAATAAAGCGGAAGAGTTTGTTTGTTTGTTTGTTTATTTATTTGTTTGTTTGAACACGCTAATCGCTGGAAGTACCTGTCGGATTTGAAAAATTATTTGTGCATTTAGTAGTCCAATTTTGGGGGCAGGTAATAGGCTATTTAATATCCCTAAAATCCTCCCCTAAGGGGGTAAAATGGGGGTAGAAAGTTTGTATGAAAGTCCTATGTTTTTAAAGTTACAGACCTAAAAATCGGTATAATATTAGTTTTTAACCGACTTCATTAACCGACTTCAAAAAAAGGAGGTTCTGTATTCGACCCGTATGTATGTATGTAAGTATGTATGTATGTATGTATGTAAGTATGTTCGCGGGTATCTCCGCAACTAATGAACCGATTTTGATGATTTTTTCACTATCGTAATCTACATACTTTCAGGAAGGTTTTAGTGTATAACACATCGAGTTATCTTCGAGTCATATCTCACTAACATGTTCTCTGTGATTGCCAGACCTGTTGCTGAAGTCTGATATAGCTATTCTGTCCAAAGACTTCACTCTGCTACGCCTACGTAACATTAACTTTTTGCAAAAACTTTTGAGCCGAGGTCAATAACAGCTGCATACCTATAGAGTGATTCCTTGGAGTTTGTGCACAGTTACGTGTATTTCCATTCTATACAAAGCCAAACTGCAAGGGTGTGAAACTAGTCGCATCTAAATTGTAAACTACTTTTTTTAACCCGCGACGAAAAAACGACGGGGTGTTATAAGTTTGACGTGTCTGTGTGTGTGTGTGTGTGTGTGTGTGTGTGTGTGTGTGTGTGTGTGTGTCTGTCTGTTCCCCTGTGGCGCTCAAACGGGTGGACCGATTTGAATGCGGTTTTTTTTGTTTGAAAGGTGAATTAGTCGAGAGTATTGTTAGCTATGTTTGATGAAAATCGGTCCAAGATGGCCGCCGCTACAAAATGGCGGATTACGTATTTTTCCACAACTCCCTTAATATGGGTATCAAATGAAAGGTCTCGACTAGTAGAATAGCACTGTTGCAAATCCAAGATGGCCGCCGTCACAAAATGGTGAATGTCGGGGTTTTTTAAAATTTTTAATTTATACTTGTTTAATCAAGGTCTTCCAAATTACACAAGAGTAGTACGCATACAAACTAATCTTGTATAGATCGGAAGGTAGGTTAGGTTGGGTTAGAACATTATAAAACCATTCACCTATAGTATGACACATGAAATGTATATGTCACAGGATAATAATTAATAATAGTATATAGGTTATAATCTATTTTACATAGTTCTCATTTATATAATTATTATTATTATTATTACCTAAGTAATATAAAGAAAACAAATCACTAAAAAGCATAAAATAATTTTTTTCAAAGAAAAATGAACCGACTTCAAACAATTCGAACTAAAAAGTTTAAAATAATTTTTTATTCATTTAGATTGAAGATTAAACTACCTAACTCAAATGATATATAATTTTTTGGAGTCGGCGCCAAACCACATTCAATTCGTGTAAATAAAATCAGAGTATCCATTTTTGAATGCGAATGCGCGGTGAACCATAATAGTCGCAAACCATAATAGTCGTAAAGGCAAACGGGGGGCACAGTTTTCGACTTGAAGGTAAATTTGAAGTCATTTGGCGCCGACTTCAAAAAATTATATATCATTTGAGTTAGGTAGTTTAATCTTCAATCTAAATGAATAAAAAATTATTTTAAACTTTTTAGTTCGAATTGTTTGAAGTCGGTTCATTTTTCTTTGAAAAAAATTATTGTGGGAACTGTTTTATCTCTGGTAACATAAAAAAAATCTGAGTATTTTTATAAGGATTCTACCGTGGAATTCTATTTTGGAAATCTGACGCGTTTTGTCGTGACAGATTTTGTCTAAAATAATTCTTGTTTAAATATTGATTCCAGCTATTGATCCATACAGGATTTATGCGTAGCCGCTATTTTTTGTTGATAGAGACTTGTAAGACATGTATTCCAAAATAATTCCTCATCTACAAAAATAAAAATCGGCCAAGTGCGAGTCGGGTCTCACTCTTTTAGGGTTCCGTACATAATTATGAACAATATAATATTTTGGGTCTAAGAAATATTTAATTTTCGAGCTAGACATCGCAACAAACCGTGAAAGAAAAACCCAAAAAATGTTCGTTTGTTTTAGGTCACAGCTTATAAACTATTTTATGAATCGTTGTTTTCAGTATTTGTTGTTTAAATAGAGCATATATGATACCTAATATACTGAAATATCATATTCCTAACTAGTTTAGATTTTGAGATAACCCCCGTCACAAAAATGACCTAAAACTGACAACTTTAACGGCCCCCCATTTCCTTATTTTTTGAGCAAAAAATTAAAAATATATATACTCTTACTCTACTCAATGAGCTCTAAACAATGATACCCCACAAGCTAGGGTAAGAAAAATTTTTTTTCCGGCTTCTTTCTCATGTATGGGAGCCCCCCTGAAAAATAATTTACTTAATTCAATTTCTAATTCAATTTTTGATTTTGGGTCAACGTTCTACACAAAATACCAAAATTTCGAGTTTATAACTCATTTCGTCTGCGAGCTAGAGACCTGTGACCGGCGGACATACAGACAGACAGACAGCAGAGTGACATTAATAGGGTTCCGTTTTTACCCTTTGGGTACGGAACCCTAAAAACTATGAATAAGCTAAAACAAGAAAATTTCAGTAAATGCTTTTATTTCGTCAAGGTATTTGATAGGCATGAGGTTCTCAGTAGATGTAGGGTCCTCTGCAGCCGCAGCCGCAGCTGCCGGCGATGGACACTCCGCCGGCGGCTGGCACGATGCCTCCGAACTCCACGGCGCCCAGGATCGGCACCTGTCCGGCGACCAGGGTGGTACCGGCGACTGGAATTTGACCGGCGACTGCTACGTCACCGATGCCTTCGCCGCCGTACGCTGCGCCGTAAGCGTAGCCGTCGAGACCGTAAAAACCGTCGTTGAGACCGTAAGCGCCGCGGTTGAGACCCCAGAGACCGTCGTTGAGACCGTAAGCGCCGGCACCGATGCCGTACGCGCCGCCACAACCGGGGGCGATCAGCTCAGCGGTGCGGTAACACTGGCCATATACATTCTGAAACAGATTAAGAAATCTTCTTACATAAATATGTTCTTATCGATTCAGTCTCAAAACAAAATATGGCATTTATGCCATGTCTCTTAAGACATTATTAAAAACAATAACGAGAAACAATAGGGCAAAATATTTATTAAATATTTCATGAATCTTTCCCACACCTGAAGCAAGCAAGCTTGAACGCAGAGCAGCAAAACAGCGAAGGAGTTCATGTTGGAGTGTTTGTGTTGTGCTGACACGAAGATACAATGATCGGTCTGAACTCGGCTATGCTTTTATACCGATTGTATTTCATAGTTGAGTATGGGGATGTGATCAGTATTTCGAAAGCTTTCAAAACGTGCAATCAAAGAGTTTAGAATATTTGTAGAAGCCTTGATTATTTAAAATGTTTAAATACCTTGACAAATTGGTTAGTTATTGAATGATATCGTATTACTGACATATAAAGTAAATCATCCAAAAGTCACGTCTTATGTGTTCAATATATGCAACTATTTTATATTCGACGTAACAAATGCTATCACAAAGATAAGGGTCCTCGATTCTTTACGAAGGTACCTAAGTATATAAAAGGTAATAATTTAGATTTCAAACCATTCGCAAGTTTCAACTCAAAGAATAAACAATCCACAATGTTCTTCAAAGCCGCACTTTTCGTCTGCGCTCAGGCGCTAGTGATGCAGGTTCGTAGACAACAAATTTTTTTTTTAATAATATCTTATTACTACGTGTAAGACACATCATCTTCAAGTATTTTCTAAAATGACAAATATGAAATTGCCGATTTGTACTGAAAAATAAAAATTCGTTTTTTTTAATTTAACATATTTATTTAAGTACTAGCTGATCCCCGCGACTTCGTCCGCGTCTATATAGGTTTTTATATAGGATCGGATTGGATCCCATAATCCATTTTTGTCCCTAAACTAAATGTAGCCTAAGTTACTCCTTAAAACATCACCTATCTGCCAATGAAAGTTCCGTCAAAATCGATCCAGCCGTTTCGGAGATTAGCTGGAACAAATAGACAGGCCGACAAACATAAATTTAAACGCACGCCAGTTTAAAATAAGCCATACGTACAAAGATCCGGGTCCCAAGTTATTTGAACCCAATTTATCTTCTATATCTATCTATACATATAATAAAATCGTAGACTTGCCGTATCTGTACATTGAAGATTTTTGCAAAATAATAACTGGTGGATGTTAGGGATAAGTAATAGAATGTATAAAAGCTATTTTTGAAATTTTTGTCTGTTTGTCTGTTTATCTGTTTGTCTGTATGTTTGTGCGCGCATCACGCAAAAACTACTGAATGGATTGAAACAAAACTCGGTACGATTTAAGTTTATACTACGGAGTAACATATAGGATACTTTTTATCCCGAAATTCAGCACGGTTCCCTTGGGAGAGGGGATGAAAGGCAAAATGTGTAATTAGCTGTAATTCGTTAACGGGTGGTCCGATTTCATTCATTCTTTTTTTGTTAGAAAGTAGATACTTTAAAGACTACTGGCTTATCTCCGAAAGGCTGGACCGATTTTGATGGGACTTTCACTGGCGGATATTTACATTTTGATGTACCTAAACATCCGCCAGTGAACTTTTAACAGTTTTTAGCAAGGTTTAAGCTCAAAGGAGCATAGGAAAAACAAAATGATTCCCACGGGAATATTAAAATCAATATCCACGCGAACGAAGTCGCGGGTATCCGCTCGTTTCAAAATAAGAAAACAGCAGATTAGGTCCAAGTAACAAACACTTTTGATACCTACATATGTGTATTGTGTACACAATATCGCACATACAACGTACATAAAATAGAATTGTAATAAAATTAGCAGAAGTGTTGGATAGCCTAAACGCTTCCTAAACGTAAGTTTTGTCACTTTCTTACATAACTTATAAGTGACAAAGACAAAAGTTATGAATAAGCTACCCGACACTTATCAGAAGGTTGCGAAACAGACCCTAAATATTACAATTCTGTATAAAAGTAGTCAGGAGATAAATAAATCATTGTTTCAGTCCATCAGTGGTCAGTGCATCGGCGCCGGCTGGGCCGGAGCGCCTCTCGCCGGCATCGGCTCCTGGGCCGGCGCTCCCTGCGGCGCGGCCGGTCTCTACGGCGCCGAGCTGATCGCCACTCCCGCGTTTTCCGGCGGCGCCCTCCCAGTGGCCAGCGCCTCCGCTGTCCCACCGAGCGGAGTGTCCGTGCTCTCTGAGAACGCTTACGCAGGAGAGCTCGCCGTCCGGGGGGCTCTGCCGTTCTTGGGAACCGTGGCTCTGGAGGGCGCGCTGCCGACTGCGGGCGCTGGTGCGGTCGCGTACGGGTGCGGCAACGGAGAGGTCGCCATGTTGACTGAGGGCATCGATGCTGCTGGCATCGCTGGCCCGCTCGGCTATGCCGCCGCTGGTGCTCCGTTCGGCTACGGCTACGGCGCCGCTGCTGGCCCACTCGGCTACGGCTACGGCTACGACGGCATCGCTCGCGGCGGATGCGGCTGCGGACGTGCTTTCTTCTGAGAAGCCTTCATGACGATGATTTTATTTAATTGATCAATAAAATGAACTGACGCATGTGATGTCATATTTTGATTTTTGTCTATAAATCCCATCCTTAGATCAAAAAAAAATAATCTGTGGTCCAATCCTAAGTACACTAGGATTGCAGAATAATTTTAACCATTGACTTGGCGCGCGTGGCTGAAGTTAAAATAGGTAGCGATAGTCTAATAAAATCAGTTTATTATCGCTGTGTCATTAAAAATAAATAAGTAATAGCTGTGGCCTGTGACTGAGGACATCGGTGCTATAGAATAAATTATATTATGTGCTATCGAATGAACACCTAGTTATTAACCCCCGACGGAAAACCGACGGGTGTTATAAGTTTGACGTGTCTGTGTGTGTGTGTGTCTGTCTGTTCCCCTGTGGTGCTCAAACAGGTGGACCGATGTGAATGCTGTTTTTTTTTTGTTTGAAAGGTGAATTAGTCGAGAGTGCTGTTAGCTATGTTTGATGAAAATCGGTCCAAGATGGCCGCCGTTACAAAATGGCGGATTACATATTTTTTCACAAATCCCTTAATATGGGAATATGCTGGGAATAAGTGGGAGTTTACTCCGATGGTTCACTTCATACATCGAGAATCGTATGCAGGCAGTCGTGACGGGAAGCGCCAGAAGTAATTTCGTAGCAATACCCTCGGGCGTAAGGGCGTACCCAGGGGGGTAAGGGAGCTCATCTCCATCTAAAGCTCCAATTGTCAACCTCACCTGCACGCGGTGCCCCCTGCTGATCTACCAACGAGGCCCTGACGACCGACCGATGGCGGTATAACCATCCAAAACTAGCTAGACTGAGTAAATGACAGAGGCCGGTGTCGGGCAGCAGCGACACCGGTGCGAACAGTCTAGCCCTGCGATGACCAACACGCCTGCCCAGCGCGATCATTATCGGGCAAATCCTTGTATGGAGACAAACACACAGCCAAGGCCCCTAGTCCCCGGCGGCCCCGCTATTCCTAGCTCTGGCAGCGGTTACGGTAACGGCGGGACAGGGGGTGCTAAGAATCTCCGGAAGAGATTCCGCTGCCAACCCCGACGACTAGACCTGGCAACATACAACGCACGCACATTGAGGACTGACGAGAAGATCATCGAGCTGGAAGAAGCAGTGAGCAAGTTGCACTGGGATATTATAGGATTGTCTGAAGTCCGAAGAGAGGGGGAGGACTCAATAATTCTCAATTCCGGCAACTTGTTCTACTACCGGGAGGGCGACCAACAGTCCCAGGGTGGTGTCGGATTCATCGTCCACAAGTCCCTCGTCAACAACGTTGTTCAAGTCGAGAGTGTATCGAGCAGGGTAGCGTAGCTTATACTCAGAATCACCAAACGGTATTCGCTGAAGGTCATACAGGTTTACGCACCGACATCGACACAACCCGACGAGGAGGTGGAGGTACTGTATGAGGATATTTCTAAAGCCATACATGCCTCCAACACTTACTACAGTGTTGTGATGGGGGATTTCAACGCAAGGCTGGGTGAACGAATCGGTGCAGAGGTGAGAGTGGGGCAATTTGGATATGGGCGAAGGAACCATAGGGGCCACATGCTGGCCAACTTCATGGAGAAGGAAGGCCTCTTTATGATGAACTCCTTCTTCAAGAAGCGGCCACACCGAAAGTGGACGTGGGTTAGTCCAGATGGTTCCACGAGAAACGAGATTGACTTCATCATGTCGACCAAACGCCATATATTCAATGATGTCTCAGTGATCAACAGGGTGAAAACCGGAAGTGATCACCGTATGGTAAGAGGCACATTGAATATCAACATAAAGCTGGAAAGGTCCACACTCCGGCCTACTCGTGCTCATATACAAAACCCCGAAAGCTTTCAGCTCGAACTGCAGAACCGATTCGATTGCCTAGCAGATTGCGACTCTGTGGACGATCTAAACAATAGGCTGGTGGAAACTGTCCATACGGTTGGGTCCAAGTACTTTAAGACCCACCGTGCAATCAGAACCAAAAAGTTCTCAGACCAGACTCTCAGTCTCAAGCTAATGGACAAGAGGCAAGAAATGAGACTACAGTTTTCAGCAGATGCGTTTGCTTACCGGCAGATTAATAGGCAGATCTCTAAGGCGCAAACGCGAGACTTGCGTAACTTTAATACAGAATGTATTAAAGATACGATCGAGCGAAACAAAGGCTCAAAAGTCTTCGCGAGAGATCTGTCTATCGGACAGAGCCAGCTGACGCGACTGAAGACCGACAACGGTAGTCTCATTTCTTCAAAGCTTGATATCTTGAGAGAGGTCGAGAACTTTTACGAACAGTTGTACACCTCAACGCAGAAGCCTGTTGAAGATTTGGCTAAAGATCCCAGAGCCAAATTGACCCGACACTATACCGAAGATATCCCGGACGTCAACCTATACGAGATTAGTATGGCTCTCAAACAACTGAAGAACAACAAGGCGCCAGGCGATGACGGAATCACAGCGGAACTCCTGAAAGCAGGTGGAAAACCAGTTCTTAAGATCTTTCAGCGATTGTTCAATTCCGTCATCGACGAGGGTATAACGCCAGAGGCATGGCACAGGAGCGTGGTGGTTCTTTTCTTCAAAAAGGGTGATAATACCTTGCTGAAGAATTATAGACCCATCTCGCTGCTGAGCCATGTCTATAAGTTGTTCTCGAGAGTCATTACGAATCGTCTCGCTCGTAGGTTCGACGACTTCCAGCCTACCGAACAGGCCGGGTTCCGAAAAGGCTTCAGTACCATAGACCACATCCATACGCTGCGGCAGGTTATACAGAAGACCGAAGAGTATAACCGGCCACTTTGCTTAGCGTTTGTGGACTATGAGAAAGCCTTTGATTCGGTGGAAACTTGGGCTGTATTGAGATCACTACAGAGATGCCGGATCGACTATCGGTATATCTAAGCGCTGAAGTGTTTGTACGAAAACGCCACCATGTCAGTCCGTATACAGGATCAGACTACAAGACCAATCCAATTGCAGCGAGGAGTGCGACAGGGAGACGTCATCTCCCCGAAGCTCTTTACCGCAGCATTGGAAGACGTCTTTAAGCTTCTGAATTGGAACGAACTTGGCATCAACATCAACGGCGAGTACATCACTTACCTGCGGTTTGCCGATGATATAGTCGTGATGGCAGAGTCTCTGGAAGATCTTAATACAATGCTCAACGACCTCAGCAGGGTTTCTCAACAGGTGGGCCTAAAAATGAACATGAGTAAGACGAAAATCATGTCAAATACTCATGTCCCGCTTCACCCGATAATCGTTGAGAACTCGCTGCTCGAAATTGTAGACGAGTATATATACCTAGGACATACAGTCCAGCTAGGTAGGTCCAATTTCGAGAAAGAAGTCAACCGCCGAATCCAACTCGGATGGGCAGCGTTCGGGAAGCTTCGCGATGTCTTCTCGTCCAAAATTCCTCAATGCCTGAAGACGAAAGTCTTCGAACAGTGCGTGTTGCCAGTGATGACATACGGATCCGAGACATGGTCGTTAACTATGGGCCTCATAAGAAAGCTCAGAGTCGCTCAGAGAGCGATGGAGAGAGCTATGCTCGGAGTTTCTCTACGCGATCAAATCAGAAATGAGGACATCCGTAGAAGAACCAAAGTCACCGACATAGCTCAACGGGTTGCGAAACTGAAGTGGCAATGGGCGGGGCACATAGTTCGGAGAACCGATGGACGTTGGGGTCCCAAGGTGCTGGAGTGGCGACCTCGCACCGGGAAGCGCAGTGTTGGTAGACCCCCCACTAGGTGGACCGACGACATTAAACGAGTCGCAGGGAGCCGCTGGATACAAGCGGCACAAGACCGTGATATGTGGAAGTCCCTTCAAGAGACCTATGTCCAGCAGTGGACGTCAATCGGTTGATTACGACGACGACAACGACCCTCGGGCGTACCTCAAGGGTCTATTTTAGGCCCTCTTTTGTATAATGCCTATTTATTCTATGCCGAGTTTCTTGCAGGTTCTTCTCGGCTGGAACTGCATTCCGAACCTGTGGTAAATTCAATTGACGATTCAAAAGTACTTGTAAAAGTTTATTTGAATAAAAAACTTTTCTATTCTCTTCTATTCTATTCGACATAGGAAGTTGCTTTTCTCACGCCCAATATTTATTGTTGACAAAAAAATCTTTTAGACCTCGACGCCCGCGCCTTTTGGTGGTACCTAGAGTTCATACAAACTATGCACAAAATTCTGTTCTTGTACGTCTGACTAGAACCTACAATAAAGTTTATCACAATTTAGACATATTTCACATAGCTAAAGGGCAGCTAAAAAAGAAATCATAAAATTACATAGGAAAAACAGTTAACCCCTAAGAATATATTATAACGTCGATCTATCCATTTCGTACGTGCAAATACGCACACATGCACACACACGCGCGCACATACACACACACACACACACACACATACACACATACACACACACACACACTATCGTTTCTATACTTTATATCCTTTTGTTATGACTCCTATTTGGATTATTTTAAATACTTGTTACATTTTTACTTTTACTTGTATATAATATTATTATTGTGTAATCCTGTGACAAGGACGGGGAGGGGGTCAAAAAATCATGGAATTTGTGTGACGTAATTTGTGGATGGCCCCATTATACTACCTTGTATATACTTAGTACCTATTATCACATATTTTCGTTGTTACGATAAACGTTATAATGTGCTTTCGGCATCACGTTATACGTTATTATAAACATTCGATGCGGACTCGATTTATTTTTAAGCCTTTGTGTTTACAGTTCGAATAGCGCGGAATGGCACTTTCACGGTTATTTTTGTTCACTAGTTTTTTAGGTCCAGTGTTTAGTATTGTAACTGTGTTTAGTACCTAACACTGAAAGAAAGAAAGAATGAAAATTATTTTATTTGATCACACAGTTAATTACAAAGCATGAAAAGAAATAAGATAAAATTAACAAAAAAATATATAAAACAAAACTGCCTACTAAAATTTAAAATAAAAGGAACAATTAATAATTATTGTATGTGATCAAATACAGGTCTAAGGCTACGTTCAGATGACAAGCGTTCAACGCGCGTTGAACGCGCGCTAATTTTTTTTGCGGTGTTCACATGACACGTGCTGGTCAGGCGTTGAACGCGCGTTGCCGCGGCTGCCATGGTTCAGTAGTTCTTGCATTTGTCGAAGATGGACGTAGAAATAGTTTTAACGGTGATTTTATACCGACGGCAGAAACGACGCGACAGAAGACGGAGAATATTGGGTTCACGGAATATGAGGACGAGTTCTTCCCAAGCCCTATCTGAATAATCGCTACTTGCCATAACCTATATTGCGGGACGTTTCTCTATTTCATCTATAAATAATTCCGTACTAAAATCTTCGGTTTCCATTTCGAACAATTTCTGGACGTACTGATACTGATGAACCCTAAAATACGTCAATCCGCGTCGAAAGCGCGCGCTCAACTGAACGGTAACATAGAAATCCAATGATCTCAAAGCGCGCGTTGACGCGCGCTGACAACAGTCGGGCGCTAGCGCAGCGTTCAACGCGCGCTTTATTAAAACGCGCGTTAGCATGTGCACGGCCTGAATAAAATGTATGTAGTTGTAAACGCGCGTTATCAAAACGCGCGTTAAGCGCTTGTCATCTGAACTGGCTCTTACTAACATTAACTAATAATATAACATTGTTAGTAGGTACAAGTATTTAGTACAAGTTTTAGTTCCTGTGATTATTTCAAGGTTGCAGTTGTGCATTGTATATAGAGTCTACATCACCTAAGGATGTTCCGGTATCGGAGCGAAACGATCGTCGAGTTTATTTTGGTGGTGGATTTGTGTGGTGTTAGTGTTACATGGTGGTGGTGCTTGGGGTTCGCTTGTTTGCTTGTTTTTCCTGCATATTTAACAGCAGGAGGGCTGACAGGGCATAGCACATGCTGCTTGTTTTATCATACTTTGACTGTTTTGCGGATTATAGCAAAATAATTTTGACTTTTTATCACAAATATGGATTTTTAATAATAATAAACATCTATTTAAATGAAGTTTGTACCTAAGTAGTAGGTATGTACAGACTACAGTTTTGTAAGGTTACAAAATTAGACTAAATTTCGTGCAGGCTTTTATTTCGTCAATTCATTAAGTACTCGTAGATACAAGGTTCTCAGTAGATGTAGGGTCCTCTGCAGCCACAACCGCAGCTGCCGGCGATGGACACTCCGCCGGCGGCTGGCACGATGCCTCCGAACTCCACGGCGCCCAGGATCGGCACCTGTCCGGCGACCAGGGTGGTACCGGCGACCGGCATCGCACCGGCGACCGCTACGTCACCGACACCTTCGCCGCCGTACGCTGCGCCGTAAGCGCAGCCGTCGAGACCGTAAAAACCGTCATTGAGAGCGTAAGCGCCGCGGTTGAGACCCCAGAGACCGTCGTCGAGAGCGCAAGCGCCGCGGTTGAGACCCCAGAGACCGTCGTTGAGACCGTAAGCGCCGGCACCGATGCCGTACGCGCCGTTCCAACCGGGGGCGATCAGCTCAGCGGTGCGGTAGCACTGGCCAAATACATTCTGAAATATTAAAAAAATTAATTAAGTACCTAAGCTCGTATCGACAACAGTGGTAGGTACAGCAGTAAAAACAAATCATAGAAATTATTCAATTTCGTCACCTGAAGAAAGCAAGCTTGGACGCAGAGCAGGAGAACAGCGAAGGTGTTCATGTTGTATTGTTTGTGTTGTGCTGGCACGGGATACAATGATCGTATACGGAAGTTTTTACTCTTTTATACTGCTTTAGTTTAATACGAGACACTCTTACGAAACTTGAACGTGTTTATCTATGCTTTACCTGTGACAGTGTGTTATACGGCTAATTAAGTAGTTAGTTTTAATTAGGTATAAGCATCGATGTGGTATAAGCTTGTAAGCCCGTATCGTGCGCGTATGCTTATGATACGATTATAATATCATACTTAGTTAGGACAAGCGGACACCCGCGACTTCGCGTGGGTATTGGTTTTTAAAAATACTGTGGGAATCATTTTGTTTTTCCTAAGCTCCTTTGAGCTCATACCTTGCTAAAAACTGTTAAATGTTCACTGGCGGATGTTTAGGTAGATCAAAATGAAAACATCCACCAGTGAAAGTCCCATCAAAATCGATTCAGCCTTTCAGGGATTTTCCGGGTAATCTTTAAAGTATCTCCTTTCTAACAAAAAAAGAATGAATGAAATCGGACCACGCGTTAATGAATTACAGCTAAGTACACATTTTGACTTTCATCTCTTCTTCTAAGGGAACCGTGCTGAATTTCGGGATAAAAAGTATCCTATATGTTACTCCTTAGTATGATCTTAAAACATGTCAAGTTTCATTTCAAT
The DNA here is from genome assembly GCA_920104075.1 of Melanargia galathea. Lineage (NCBI taxonomy): Eukaryota > Metazoa > Arthropoda > Insecta > Lepidoptera > Nymphalidae > Melanargia > Melanargia galathea. The sequence goes on from OV049868.1 coordinate 17,064,477, forward strand.
CCATTCAGTAGTTTTTGCGTGATGCGCGCACAAACATACAGACAAACAGACAAACAGACAAAAGTTTCAAAAATAGCTCTTACGTTCTATTACTTATCCCTAACACACCCCCCAGTTATTATTTTGCAAAAATCTTTAATGTACAGATACGGCAAGTCTATGTCATAAGTCAAGTATATGTATAGATTTGCTTCAGAGGAGGGTGAACCCAAGGAAAGTAAATCAATAAAATCAACCAAGTACTACTTAGTCAGACTCGTATACTGAGGATTCCATGCTTTGCAAAGAAAGTGCTTTGCGTGAATACTTAAAATTGAAAATCGTTTTATTTCATGGAGCAGAAATGAAGCAATTTTTTATAAACCATCACGATCGGGTATTCCGAGGCGCGGTAACTTTGAAAATTTTCGATAACTTATTACTGCATGAGCCTAGAAAGCCTGCTCTAAGGGTGCAGGGAACGCTTGTGATTAGTTAAAATCCTTATTGCGTGTTCACTTTCACGAATGACCATGTCAAGAACATTTAACCTGTTGACACATTTCCAATTGTACCATATTCACCGATCACGTTATCATCACGTTCTTTTCATAATAATTCTCAATTATACAATGACTTTCACACCACACATTCAATTGATAAGGACTTTCTTTAGTATATAAAAGCCAATTTTCTCCATTCAACGTCAGTTTCAACTTCACAGTCAACGAAAAAAGAAACAATGGTCGCCAAGGCTGTACTCCTTTTCTGCGCCCAAGCGCTTATGATCCAAGTAAGTATTGCATCAGATATTTTTGAGCAGTTGAGTATTCAGATGATTAAGTGTTCTCTAACATAATTTGTTTGATGTTTCAGTCCATCAGTGGTCAGTGCATCGGCGCTGGCTGGGCCGGAGCGCCTCTCGCCGGCATCGGCTCCTGGGCCGGCGCTCCCTGCGGCGCGGCCGGTCTCTACGGCGCCGAGCTGATCGCCACTCCCGCGTTTTCCGGCGGCGCCCTCCCAGTGGCCAGCGCCTCCGCTGTCCCACCGAGCGGAGTGTCCGTGCTCTCTGAGAACGCTTACGCAGGAGAGCTCGCCGTCCGCGGCGCTCTGCCGTTCTTGGGAACCGTGGCTCTGGAGGGCGCGCTGCCGACTGCTGGCGCTGGTGCGGTCGCGTACGGGTGCGGCAACGGAGAGGTCGCCATGTTGACTGAGGGCATCGATGCTGCTGGCATCGCTGGCCCGCTCGGCTATGCCGCCGCTGGTGCTCCGTTCGGCTACGGCTACGGTGCCGCTGCTGGCCCACTCGGCTACGGCTACGGCTACGACGGCATCGCTCGCGGCGGATGCGGCTGCGGACGTGCTTTCATCTAAGTAGCCCTGACGACGATGTTTGTATAAAACTGATCAATAAAATGAACTGACGCATGTGAAATGATTTTTTTTTTCGTATATGCCATCCTCAGATTAGATAAACTTCAACTGTGATGAATTCATTTTACAAGGTTGCTGTTCTGCAGAATTTGACCAACAATAGAAGTTGGAAATAGTGTCTGTATAGTATGTAATAAAATAAATGGTTAGAATCGTCGCTTTAACGTTCTCCTTGCGCACCTAATGTATAAAATCACTACTCAGTGCGTTAGGGACCTCATCGATCTCCAATTTTTTTTATTTCATTATTCAATCAAACTTACAGAGAAAAGCAAGTATGTATATTTGATTCTGTCAAACACCTTCAAATAAAGGAGTTATGACCTCCCGCACAGAGGGGCAGAACACGATTTTTAGCGCCGCACCAGCGGAAAGTCTTGTAAGAGATTCGTTACATCCCCTAACGCAGTTGACTCGGCGGTTACGGAAATGGCTACCTCGGTGGTTATGCCAATGGTTACTTAGGGGACTATGCCGGTGGTTTTCTCGGCAGTTACGGCAATGGTTACCTCGGCTGTTGTGCCAGTGGTTACCTCGATGGTTTTTCCGGTGGTTATCTCGGCGGTGCTTATGGTTTGAACGCTCCCTACGGTTTCGGAGTCGCTGCTCCGCTCGCTTACAGCGGATACGAGGCAGCTTTCGGCGGGGAAGGCGTCGGCGATGTAGCGGTAATCGGTGAAATGCCGGTTGAAGGTGTCACCCTGGTCGAAGGAGAGGTGCCGATCCTGGGTGCTGTAGAGTTCGGAGGCATCGTGCCCGCCGCTGGCTGCGTTACCATTTCTGGCACTTGTGGTTGCGGCTGCAGATTTGGTTACCTTGACTGAGAAGTAAATGTTACTTAACCTTTCCAATTCGACACCAACCCCTCTGAACAGACGCATATTATCTATATCTATTCTATACATATAATAAAATCGTAGACTTGTCGTATCTGTACATTAAAGATTTTTGCAAAATAATAACTGATGGGATGGGATGGGATCTCCTTTCTAACAAAAAAAAGAATGAATGAAATCGGACCACGCGTTAATGAATTACAGCTAAGTACACATTTTGACTTTCATCCCCTCTCCCAAGGGAACCGTGCTGAATTTCGGGATAAAAAGTATGTAGGGACACAATGCACATGCAATACGACGCCTTGTCTGACTCAGCGGACCACCGCGTACGCAGTGGAAAATTTATTATAATGTTGTACGAGTGACAGTCGTTACTAGATCACTGTGAAGGCGACACGCCAAATAAATTGAGGTGAATCAAGATTTCTATTATTTGATCATCCTTGTGTTAGGAGTAGGTACCCTAATTCCTACAGTGGTGACACCGACTGAAAAACAAGTGATCTAGGGTAAAGACTCCCGAGATGTTCGGACAACAGCAAACCCCAGCCCAGCCCAGCCCAGCGGCGGACCTGGCAGCACAGGTAGCTAAGCTTACTCAGCAGGTAGAGGCCATTCAACGAGGCCGTCCTTGGCGGCGCGATGGAAGTTTTAGCCGAAGGTCATCAGCGTCGAAGTTCCGCGACAGGACTCCACGGGGCAAGTCACAAGGAAGGTCACGCCAAAGCCCAGATTGGTTATGTTTTTACCATTTTAAATATGGTAAAAAGGCCAACAAATGCGTGGACCCATGTAATTGGAAGAAGAATACCCCGGAAAACTAGTCGCGGTGCAGTCAGCGGCGGAAGGCTGTATCACGAGGGCAAATCACCGCCTGTGTGTAACTGACTCAAAAAGTGGTTACCAGTTTTTGGTGGACACCGGAGCCAACGTATCGGTAGTGCCAGTGAGTGCAGTTAGTGCAAAACATAGATCATCCGTAAGTGATTATAAGTTATACGCTGCAAATGGGACAGAGATACGGACATACGGAGTAGTAACCCTAACGTTAAATCTTAATTTAAGACGACCTTATAGATGGACATTTATCATAGCAGAGGTCAAACAGCCGATATTAGGTGCAGACTTTTTAAAACACCACCGACTTATTGTCGATTTAAGTGCGCGGAAATTAATAGACCAAGTGACGAAATTGAACGTTATTACGTCAATTAGTTGTAATAGTGATATTTTTACGGTTAAGTCTGTTAACGATAGTAACCCTTGGCACGAACTCTTAAACGAATTTCCAGAGATTACTAAACCTGTATCGTATAAGGAATCGCCAAAGCATTCCGCATACCATCATATTGAGACTTCGGGACCGCCGGTATTCGCAAGGGCGAGACCTTTACCTCCGGATAGATATGCGAAGGTAAAGGAAGAGTTTAGGGTAATGACTGAACTTGGTATTTGCAGACCGTCGAAGAGCTCTTGGTCTAGTCCACTGCATGTTGTGCCGAAAAAGAACGGCGACCTTAGACCTTGTGGCGACTACAGGCGTCTCAATGCAATAACCAAGCCCGACCGTTATCCTATACCACCCTTAAAAGATTTTACGTACTTACTCGCGGATAAAAAGATATTTTCGAGATTAGATTTAAATAGAGCTTATCACTTTATACCGGTAGCCCCCGAAGACATTGAGAAAACTGCTATCATAACACCATTTGGACTGTTTGAGTTCCCGCGTATGACCTTTGGTTTACGAAACGCAGCTCAAACATTCCAAAGATTCATGGACACTATAGTATTATCGGGTTTAGATTTTTTGTATAACTTCATAGATGACGTCATTATTGCGAGCTCGGATATCGAACAGCATAAAGTGCATCTGAAAACAGTTTTCTCAAGACTCAACGAGTATGGAATTACTATTAATGTAGCTAAGTGTAAGTTTGGTTTAGATAATTTAGAATTTTTAGGTTATGAAGTTTCCACTCAAGGTATTCGACCACTGGGCGAAAAAGTTGAGGCTATTGTCAATTTTCCCCGACCGGAAACGGTAGAGCAGCTCAGGAGATTCTTAGGTATGTTGAATTTCTACAGGTCTCACATACCCAAGGCGATAGAATATCAAGGTGAGTTAAACGCTTATTTACATAATACTAAGAAAAAGGACAAGACTACAATTCAATGGACGGAAAAAGCCATCGAAGCATTCGAGAAATGTAAGAGCAGCTTACAAAGCGCGGTTACATTATCGCATCCGTTACGTGACGTACCTTTGTCTCTAATGACGGACGCTTCTAACACGTGCGTAGGAGCCGTTTTGCAACAAAAGGTGGACAACGCATGGCAACCGTTAGGCTATTTTTCTAAGAAGTTGACAGAAGCGCAAAAAAAATATAGCACATACGACAGGGAGCTTTTGGCTATATTTATGGCTATGAGGCATTTCAGGAATCTATATGAAGGCCGTCCTTTGACAATATTTACGGATCATAGACCCCTGGTCTATGCTTTTACCAAAAGTAACAGTAATAGCGATAGTCCTAGACGGGTTAGGCAATTAGCGTTTATTAGTGAATTTACTACCGATATACAGCATGTAGGTGGGCAAGACAATGTGGTAGCGGACACGTTGTCGCGAATTGCAACGATTGCATGCCCTACTTCGGTGAATTACGAGGAATTGGCCACCCAGCAACTAAGCGACGAGTACCTAACGCAAGCGTTGCAAAACACGCGCAGCGGTAAGTTGCAATTTAAGCAGATTCATTTACCATTGTGTAGCAAACCTATTTATTGCGAAATATCGGAAAGTAGAGTGAGACCATATTTACCTAAAGAATTTCGACGTATAGCTTTCGATTCGGTGCATAATTTAAGTCATCCGGGAATTCGAGCTAGTAGAAAATTAATGTCACAAAAATTCTTTTGGCCTAATATGAATAAAGACGTGAATCTATGGGCGAAATCTTGTACCAAGTGTCAACGCGTCAAAGTTCATCGGCATACGGAATCTGAGATTAATAAGTTTCCGAGAGTAGATCGTTTTCAGCATCTGCATATAGATATAGTAGGTCCCTTACCTATTACATCGGACGGTTACAGATATTGTGTTACCATGATAGATCGTTTCACAGGCTGGATGGAAGCGTTTCCAACACGCGACATGACAGCAGAGACGGTAGCAGAAGTAGTTTTTACAGGATGGATATCCCGTTACGGAACTGTTTCCAAGGTCACAACCGACCAAGGAAAGTCATTCGAAAGCAATTTGTTTACACAGCTTATGAAATATTTAGGAATAGAAAAATTACGCACTACTCCCTACCATCCCGAAGGTAACGGTATGGTAGAGAGATGGCACAGGTCTTTAAAAGTAGCGTTAATGGCACGCCTTACGGTCAGCACTTCATGGGTAGACGAGCTACCTGCAGCATTGCTAGGGTTAAGAGCAGCACCACGAAGTGACACCGGGATAAGCGCAGCCGAGCTTACTTTCGGTAAATCCCTAAGATTACCGGGAGATTTTTACGACGACGCTATCATAAAAATCTCGGACTCGGAGTATCTAAATAGGTTAAAAGACTCTATTAGCAAAATTAAACCCAAACCGAAATCACATGGTAACAATAGAACATTATTTGTCCATCCGGATTTGCAGTCGTGTGAGTATGTATTTCTAAGAAACGACACGGTACGTCGTTCACTGCAACCTCCGTACGACGGTCCTTATCGGGTAGTGAAGCGCAGTGGTAAGGTGTATGTCATTCAGATAGGTGACAGGTTGAGTTCCGTATCTATCAACCGACTTAAACCGGCTTACGTACTGAATGAATCCGTAAGTATGGACAATACCAAGGACGACGGTATGGTAAAAACTTCAAGGAGTGGGAGAATTATAAAAAAACCCATTCGGTTTGTGGAAACTTAGCTGTAATGCTTAGATTAATTTTATTTTATTACATTCCGTAAGGTTATTACTAAGTAGGTACATAATAGATTATTACAATGTATTGTTTTCATATAATTTAGCTGATATACATAAATAAGTAGAACGAGCAAAGGTAATTGTATTGCGCAGCACTTTTCACATTATTTCAAATAATATTTTTATGCTTAATTGTGACATACTTTTAATACATTTCTTCTTGCTTATATATAATGCAGTAAGAGAGACTTATCTTGTTTAGTTTTCAATCTGGCAGATACGCTAATACACACTTGGTTAGCAATGGGTTACGACCAGAGTAAAGAGCAAAAAGAAAATAACAACGTGGTAAAAGAAACAGTTATTAATAATGGAGTTAGTGACAAATTGGACAATTTTTCTTTGTTGCTAGTAGCTATAGTAATTTTATTATCCTTATTATGCGTGTACATCATCTATAGACGTTGTTGGAAGAATATTAAAACGTGGCTGCGGAAGGAAATCGCAGGTTCGAGCTTTAGTGCGAACTCTAACGTGTTACCGGTGGTAAGGATTCAGAACCCTCAAGGTCCTTCCCCCGGGGGTGTCACCAACGCCGGATACGCATGAAAGTTTTAAAAGTCCGTACGACTCTATATATTTTTGTTTACTAGTTTATTATATTTTTTAACTTTTTAACATAATATGAAATGTGCTTGCGATAAGGTGTATCTACGAGTACATGTTATTATTCTATTTATTCTAAGTGTAACCTACTTGGTGTATATTGTTATTGTATCATGATATTGTTATTGTATCATGCCCGTTTCAATTATTGTAATCGGATACGATGTTATGTGTAATCGGCGAATGCAGCGTCAGTCAAGCGTAATATTGCACTGTGCATTTATCATATTCAGTCTCCCGGCGATGCCTACTAATTTTTTTAGGAAGATGAAATTATCTAAAAAAAATTTTTTTTGGCAGGGGAGTACTGTAGGGACACAATGCACATGCAATACGACGCCTTGTCTGACTCAGCGGACCACCGCGTACGCAGTGGAAAATTTATTATAATGTTGTACGAGTGACAGTCGTTACTAGATCACTGTGAAGGCGACACGCCAAATAAATTGAGGTGAATCAAGATTTCTATTATTTGATCATCCTTGTGTTAGGAGTAGGTACCCTAATTCCTACAAGTATCCTATATGTTACTCCATAGTATGAACTTAAATCGTGCCAAGTTTCACTTCAATCCATTCAGTAGTTTTTGCGTGATGCGCGCACAAACATACAGACAAACAGATAAACAGACAAACAGACAAAAATTTCAGAAATAGCTTTTTTATGTTCCATTACTTATCCCTAACACCCCCCAGTTATTATTTTGCTAAAATCTTTAATGTACAGATACGGCAATTCTACGATTTTATTATATGTATAGATGTATAGATAGATAGATATAGATAGAAGATATAGAAGATAGAACATTTTGAACGATAATTAAGTATCTTATTGGAGAACACTTGATTTAATTTCTCGCCACGTTGGACTTTCCTCGACCACTCGACCTCATAAAATGAACCCAACACACTACCAACGAAAGAACTTTTAATTCAAGTGCAATTGCTTCAATCGCTTTCATTCTGGTTAGGTATATCTCTAATGAACTGCGTGAATAAGGTTGATAACGACGAATTCAAAGCGATTATGCAGAAAATTTATCGCAAACTACAGTTGTACGCTAGCATCGACTTTTGATATTATTATAGTTGTCGTTTTAAATCGGCAAAATGCAATGCTTGACAAATGGTTACACCTCGAACTAGGACCTTTCGCGAGAAGCCCGGCCATAGGTACATAATACATAGAAACGAAGGATTTTGAGTTGAGTTTTAAACTGCGATACCCTACATAGGATATACTGCAAATGAGACACTGGCATGATTGTAAGACTTTAATTTGGAGACTCTTTCTCATCTACCATACTCCCCAGACCTTGCCTTAACAGACTTTTTTAGGAGTTTGGATAACTTTTTGTAAAGTAAAAACTTCATTTCCGAAGCATCAGTGTAGAGCGCCTTTAAAGCCTTGCAGCCTTGCGATTTCCGTGCAGTAAGTAGGTAGCAGGGGCGTAGCTACCACCGTATATGCCGTATCAATTATACGGGGCCCCCAAGCCATGGGGGCCCCCGACGTTCATAAGTAAAAATTAACAAAAACTTCCCAAATTTTTGTTTATTTCAGAAATGACAAAAATCTAAAAATGTTGTCTAAAAAGTTGTACTTACATAGAGGCAGAACCTTTAGAAATACTAAAGTCATCATCAAATCTATCTATAATATAATAAGACTGTAACAGATCCAATTCTGTACATTGAAGATATTTTGAAAATTTTTGTTGGAGGGCATTCTATAATCGATACTGAAGCCAAAACTGCAATTTGTTTCATTTTTGTCTGTCTGTCTGTCTGTCTGTCTGTCTGTCTGTCTGTCTGTCTGTCTGTCTGTCTGTATCTTGGCCGCGCATCACGCCGAAACTACTGAATGGATTCGAATGAAACTCGGTACGATTTGAGTTTATACTTCGAGGTAGGTTATAGGATACTTTTTATCCCGAAATTCAGCACGGTTCCCTAGGGAGAGGGGAAGAAAGTTAAAACATGTATTTAGCTGTAATTCATTAACGCGTTGTTCGATTTAACTCATTCTTTTTTTGTTAGAAAGGTAGTACTTTAAGTAATGTCCCGTAAATATTTCAAGGTCATAGGTTTATTAGTTCAGAAATGACAGACATTACAACCCTCAGTATTGGGTTCAACTAACTTGGGACCCGGATCTTTGAACGTACGGCTTATTTTAAACTGGTGTGCGTTTAAATTTATGTTTGTCGTTCTGTCTATTTGTTCAAGCTAATCTCCGAAACGGCTGGATCGATTTTAATGGAACTTTCAATGTTATAAGGAGTAACAGGCTACATTTAGTTTAGGTACATAAAAGAATTATGGGATCCGATCCGATCCTATATAAAACCTATAAACACGCGAACGAAGTCGCGGGGGTCAGCTAGTGATTTAATAAATTAGTTTGCCGAAAAAAAGGCAAGGAGAGTATATAATTAATTTGAATCAGAAAAAGTGACAGATAAATAATTATGATGAATAAATAGGTATTGCTTTTAATTTTATGCAAACATTTTTTTTTTCTTTTGTGAGAAATCTTTACCCTTCATAAGGGCCCCCAAACAAATTTTTATACGGGGCCCCGCCAAGGTATGATACGCCACTGGTAGGTAGATACTTAGTCTTTTACTAATGCACTTCTTGTGCTTTTTACAAAAATTATGCACGTTCTAAGTTGCTTTCATATTGTTGTTTAAGCTAAAATTTAAATAAATTTAATTTTATTTCTAGTCAATTAAAAAAATATAGGTATAGATGCTTTCAGAATTTTATTTCAGTGTAAGGTTTAATTGTGTGGCTTGTCTTGTCAGTGTCACGTATGAATCAATTTTAGTTTCTCAGTAGATGTAGGGTCCTCTGCAGCCGCAGCCGCAGCTGCCGGCGATGGAGACTTCGCCAGCGGCTCCCACGATGCCTCCGAACTCCACGGCGCCCAGGATCGGCACCTGTCCGGCGACCAGGGTGGTACCGGCGACTGGAATTTGACCGGCGACCGCTACATCACCGATGCCTTCGCCGCCGTACGCTGCGCCGTACGCGCCGTACGCGAGCGGAGCGGCGGCGCCGAGCCCGTAGGCGCCGTCGAGACCATAAGCGCCGCGGTTGAGACCCCAGAGACCGTCGTTGAGACCGTAAGCGCCGGCACCGATGCCGTACGCGCCGCCGCAACCGGGGGCGATCAGCTCAGCGGTGCGGTAGCACTGGCCAAATACATTCTGAAATAACGAAAAATTAATTTAAAACTATGCGCCATTGATTGTTTGTACGAGTATTTACGAAATATTAAAAAAAGTAGTTTGGGTACCTGAACAAAGCAGGCTTGGACGCAGAGCAGCAGAACAGCGAAGGAGTTCATGTTGGAGTGTTTGTGTTGTGCAGACACGATAATACAATGGTCGGACTCAACTAGGATATGCTTTTATACCAATCGTGTTCCTTAACGTAGGATGACGTATTCAGTATTTCGAAAGATTATAAAACGTGCCTATTAACGCCTAGAGTATTACACTATGACCTATTTTAAAATGTGTTTAAATGCTTTAATGTATATCAATGTACTTGGCAGAAATTAGGTCTATCACTATTTAGATAGATATTTCATATTACTGACACAGAAATCAAATCATTCAAAAGTCACGTCCTGAAGTATTATATTATGTAATTATTAGTTTACTTATCAAGTGCACAATATGTTGTAATGATAAGAGCTTCGAATTATTTTGTATATAAAAGACAATAATATAGTGTTTAAATCATTCTCAAGTGTGAACTCGAAGAATAAATAATCCAAAATGGTCTTCAAAGCTGTTATTTTCGTGTGCGCTCAGGCACTTTTGGCGCAGGTTCGTAGACATCACAAGTATCAAAATTAGAGGATTATTGAATTTAGTTTTATGAAATGATCGGTGCTTGACCATGATTTCTTACTTGTTTCAGTCCATCAGTGGTCAGTGCATCGGCGCCGGCTGGGCCGGAGCGCCTCTCGCCGGCATCGGCTCCTGGGCCGGCGCTCCCTGCGGCGCGGCCGGTCTCTACGGCGCCGAGCTGATCGCCACTCCCGCGTTTTCCGGCGGCGCCCTCCCAGTGGCCAGCGCCTCCGCTGTCCCACCGAGCGGAGTGTCCGTGCTCTCTGAGAACGCTTACGCAGGAGAGCTCGCCGTCCGCGGCGCTCTGCCGTTCTTGGGAACCGTGGGTCTGGAGGGCGCGCTGCCGACTGCTGGCGCTGGTGCGGTCGCGTACGGGTGCGGCAACGGAGAGGTCGCCATGTTGACTGAGGGCATCGATGCTGCTGGCATCGCTGGCCCGCTCGGCTATGCCGCCGCTGGTGCTCCGTTCGGCTACGGCTACGGCGCCGCTGCTGGCCCACTCGGCTACGGCTACGGCTACGACGGCTTCGCTCGCGGCGGATGCGGCTGCGGACGTGCTTTCATCTAAGAAGTTTTCATTTAAATATTCATTGGCTTGAGTCCTCCACTCCAGTGCATTGAATGATTAATTGCAGAAACCATAGACGGCCCGAAACACAAATATATGGAATTTTTAAATACATTTAATTGAATCGTAAATATATATTATTTTTACATTATTTATACTTACCATTATAAATGTCTATTACTGAGTAGCAGGTTCATTCGGTCTGAATGTTAGAATTTGGACTCAAAATGAGATATTTAGGTACACAGATAAAAAGTATCTAAAGAAAGGCAAACAGACAGACCTCAATGAATAAGCGATGTGTGACTAGTTTCAACTTTGAGGTTTTAAAGGCTTAAAAAATTATTGCATACTAGCTGCGTCGCGCGGTGTTACGCGCGGTTAATAATATTTTAACAGAATCTTCTAAGAGTAACTTAGCAAAGAGAACGACAGAAAATTCATGCAAACGCATACAAATGCATGCAACGACAGCAAACTGTTGCAGTAATGTGTTATGTGTGCGTGATGTACCTTAGAACAATAAGCGCCATCTATCGAGTTTTTAGAAGTCTTTATCTACTCATATTTAAGTCCCACAGAAACACTTTTTCCGGCATAAAAAGCCTATGTGTTATTCCAGGGTATAATCTATCTCCATTCGAAATGTCATCCAAATCAGTTCAGTAGTTGCGGCGTTAAAGAGTAACAAACATGCACATTGCACACACAAACTTTCGCCTTTATAATATTAGTGTGATTAAATTAAAAAAAAAAGACAGTCAGACAGATACGAGTGCAATAATTATTGAGACTCCGTTTTGTCCTTTGGGCACATAAACCCTAAAAACCTTACCTTCATCAGATGAAAGTTCAACATAAGGTTGAGTTGAGGTACAAATTGATATCATTCCGTACTTACTTAGTTGAGCTATGAGGCTCGATAAAGTTGCGGAAACGTCGTACTAAGGATTTCTCTTGTGGGAATTCGACCGGCGAGCTTGGCTAAAGATTTAGATACGTTGCGGCGAATGCGTTTATATTAAACTAGCTGATCCCCGCGACTTCGTCCGCGTGGATATAGGTTTTTATATAGGATCGGATTGGATCCCATAATCCTTTTTTGTACCTAAACTAAATGCAGCCTAAGTTACTCCTTATAACATCATCTATCTGCCATTGAAAGTTCCGTCGAAATCGATCCAGCCGTTTCGGAAATTAGCTGGAACAAATAGACAGATCGACAAACATAAATTTAAACGCACACCAGTTTAAAATAAGCCGTATGTTCAAAGATCCGGGTCCCAAGTTATTTGAACCCAATAAATGTCTGTCATTTCTGAACTAAAAAATCTATGACCTTGAAATATTTACGGGACAATACTTAAAGTATGTACTACCTTTCTAACAAAAAAGAATGAGTTAAATCGAACTACCCGTTAATGAATTAGGTACAGCTAAATACACATTTTAACTTTCTTCCCCTCTCCCAAGGGAACCATGCTAAATTTCGGGATAAAAGGTATCCTATGTCCTACCTCGGAGTATAAACTCAAATTGTACCGAGTTTCATTCGAATCCATTCAGTAGTTTCGGCGTGATGCGCGGCCAAGATACAGACAGACAGTCAGACAGACAGACAAAAATGAAAAAAATTGCAGTTTTGGCTTCAGTATCGATTATAGAGTGCCCTCCAATAAAAAATTTCAAAATATCTTCAATGTACAGAATTGGATCTGTTACAGTTTTATTATATTATAGAAGATAGATAGAAGATACTAGATGATGCCGTCGAATTCGTCCGCGTGGATTTAGGTTTTTAAAAATCCCGTGGGAAATCTTTGATTTTCTTCGCCTCCACCTCGCCCGCAGTGCGTCTGACTGCCCGCCCCATGCGCCCCGCCGCGCCGCCCGACCTAAAACATAGTATCGCGCACTCGGTTGGTCATCGTCAAACTATTAAAATATTTGTCCAAATGATGTAGTGTAAAATACAAAGTTTATCTACTTTAAAATATCAGAACTCAGAAGCTATAAAAAGATTTATTTTGATATAAGGATCAATTTGTTACTACTTACCAAATGTGCATTAGAAATAAATTATAAATTTTTATTGTATTTAAGGTTCACTCACTATTTTGGCGATGTCTTACACATAAAAGATAGATATATGCTGTCGCCGGCTTTTTTGTAGGACTCTTAAAGATAAACATTTCAATGTGGCTAATTCTGTGGTACACAATCTCTAAACTTAAAACTAAATTGACAGGTCTAAATCTATTGCTATCCATTTCTGCAGGGAACATTGTGAAAGAGATAGCAATCGATTTAGACCTGTCATTTTAGTTTAGATTTAGAGAATGTGTACAACAGAATTGGCCACTATATACTTATATGTGCTCTAACGGTTTTTGCAGCGCACGCCAGAATATCTCGCAGAGGGCAGATTTTTTTCCTACTTACTTGACAGTTGACACTTATCGTTATATTTTGGACAATTCACACAATGTGGCCGATTCTGTTGTACACTAAGAGAAATTATACCCCACCCCCTCTTAGGTTGTACACAATCTCTAATTTTAAACTAAATTGACAGGTCTAAATCTATTGCTATCCTTTTCTGAAGTGAGCATTGTGAAAGAGATAGGATTAAATTTAGACCTGTCATTTTAGTTTAATTTAGAGATTGTGTACAACAGAATTAGCCACAATTATCTTTATAAATAATGGCCTATGTGTTATTCTAATGAGCTATATTGCAAAGTTTGATTAAAATTCATTCTGTAGTTTTTGCGTGAAAGAGTAACAAACATCCATACATCCTTACATACATGTATTTAATACAAGCGGATACCCGCGACTTCGTTCCCGTGGATATTGGTTTTACACATCCCATGGAAATCATTTTGTCTTTTCTAAGCTCTTGCTAAAAACTGTTAAAAGTTTACTGGCGGATGCTTAGGTAGATCAAAATGTAAACATCCGCCAGTAAAAGTCCGATCAAAATCGATCCAGCCTTTCAGAGATTAGCTGGTAATCTTTAAAGTATATCCTTTCTAACAAAATAAGAATGAATGAAATCGGACCACGCGAATTTTTTTTTTTTTATAAATACTCACACATACACACACGGTCGTCTGTTCCTAAAGTAGGCAACTTAATGCCTGTGTTATAGGTAACAGCCGACTGATAGACATATTTACATATAAATACATATATATTTTAATAAAGGTATACATACATACATACATATATACTATACATACATATATACTATACATATTATAAATACACCCAGACTCGGGGCAAAATCGAACCCGCGACCCCGGCGCGGAAGGCAGGGTCACTGCCAACCGCGCCAACGGGTCAGTCAAGGAATTACAGCTAAGTACACATTTTGACTTTCATCCCCTCTCCTCTCATTAATAAAGTTTAATCATTTTTGAAACCTCATTATTTGGAAATATTTGGAGTTGGAAATATTCGGAGTGGAGGACGCTGTAGAATATTATTAATAACCAGCTGATTTTTTGTATGCAGCTTAGTAAATACTTGTATAATGAAATGGCCACATAGTCCTACAAATTTAGTGGAACGATTTCCCACCCGAGCGAATCGAAATTTTTAACACCTCCCCACTCGAGAAGCTACCTCCATCGAGAATTTTCATAAATAAAAAAGTTGGTCGTCTCGTCGAAACGAACCTACTCACGAAAATTCAGCTTGTTATTAATCACTAAAAATTTTGTTCCAGGGCTGCCGTACTATTGTGCTTTTTCTCTTATAAGGAGGGCAGAATAGTAGTTAAGTAGTTGTGAGATGATAATAATAATATTATGGTCGCTGTGATATGTACCTAGTACCTACAAGCATTATTATAATTTTGAAATCTAAAGTCACCTTTCTTGATTTTAATAGTTTATTTTCGTTTACGTCATATAATAAAAAAATAGGAAATCTAAGTAAGTAGTAAATGTTTTTATTTCATCAATCCATTAAAAAAATAATGTTCTCAGTAGATGTAGGGTCCTCTGCAGCCGCAACCGCAGCTGCCGGCGATGGACACTCCGCCGGCGGCTGGCACGATGCCTCCGAACTCCACGGCGCCCAGGATCGGCACCTGTCCGGCGACCAGGGTGGTACCACCGACTGGGAGTTCACCGATGACCGCTACGTCACCGACACCTTCGCCGCCGTACGCTGCGCCGTACGCGCCGTACGCGAGCGGAGCGGCGGCGCTGAGCCCGTAGGCGCCGTCGAGACCGCAAGCGCCGCGGTTGAGACCCCAGAGACCGTCGTTGAGACCGTAAGCGCCGGCACCGATGCCGTACGCGCCGCCGCAACCGGGGGCGATCAGCTCAGCGGTACGGTAGCACTGGCCATATGCATTCTGAAATAAAGAAAATACAAATTTTAAAATAAGCTTTGGTTGTTTGTATTATAACCGATATAAAATGTAGTTTTGGTACCTGAACAAGGCAAGCTTGGACGCAGAGCAGGAGAACAGCGAAGGAGTTCATGTTGGAGTGTTTGTGTGGTGCTGACACGAGAATACAATGGTCGGACTGAACTTGGATATGCTTATATACCAATCATATTTCATATTATCGAAGGATGACAATTTCGAAAGCCTCAAAACATGGCTATCAAAGTGTTGAAGGATTGTACCTATTTTTACAGTTGTTTAAAATTATTGAATGCCCACCGGTACCAACTTTCTTGGCACAAGTTATCACTATTTAAGTAAGTATTTCGTATTACTGACACAGAAAACAAATAATTCAAAAGTCACGTCCTAAGATGCAATATATTTATTTGCATAACAAGTGCAACTGTGATAATGATAAGGGTTTCTATTTTTTTGTATAAAAGGCGATCATTAAGTTTTCAAATCATTCTCAAGTGTGAACTCGAAGAATAAATAATCCAAAATGGTCTTCAAAGCTGTTCTTTTCGTGTGCGCTCAGGCACTTTTGGCGCAGGTTCGTAGACATCACAAGTATCAAAATTAGAGGATTATTTAATTTAGTTTTATGAAATGCTCGGTGCTTGACCATGATTTCTTACTTGTTTCAGTTCATCAGTGGTCAGTGCATCGGCGCCGGCTGGGCCGGAGCGCCTCTCGCCGGCATCGGCTCCTGGGCCGGCGCTCCCTGCGGCGCGGCCGGTCTCTACGGCGCCGAGCTGATCGCCACTCCCGCGTTTTCCGGCGGCGCCCTCCCAGTGGCCAGCGCCTCCGCTGTCCCACCGAGCGGAGTGTCCGTGCTCTCTGAGAACGCTTACGCAGGAGAGCTCGCCGTCCGCGGCGCTCTGCCGTTCTTGGGAACCGTGGGTCTGGAGGGCGCGCTGCCGACTGCTGGCGCTGGTGCGGTCGCGTACGGGTGCGGCAACGGAGAGGTCGCCATGTTGACTGAGGGCATCGATGCTGCTGGCATCGCTGGCCCGCTCGGCTATGCCGCCGCTGGTGCTCCGTTCGGCTACGGCTACGGCGCCGCTGCTGGCCCACTCGGCTACGGCTACGGCTACGACGGCTTCGCTCGCGGCGGATGCGGCTGCGGACGTGCTTTCATCTAAGAAGCTTTCATTTAAATATGCATGCTATGCTTGAGTCCTGTGCTCCAGTGCATTTAATTGCCTTTAAAACCCATAGATGGCACGAAATACGAATATAATATAATATATACCTATTTTATTTTTGAAATAAATTTAGTAGAATCATCATTAAGTACATTTTTTTATTTCATACCATTGTGTATTTTGTAGCTCTATGCTTTGGGTGTATTCAACTTTTCAGACTGTGGCAGAAATTTTGAATAATTCCTGTTACTGTGAAGTCGTTATCGATTACGGCGTGCATCTACCGAAATGATTCTTAGGTTGTACTTACTTACATTTTTTACTAAAAAAAGATATTGTACCTATCTGACTACCTAGTATTGACGATTGGTTAATTTGATTTTCCTTGCAGCTATTGAATTAATTTCTGCTGAGGTAATCCTGTATCGAGTACATGCTCTGTTCGTACCCATACCTGCTAACTTTATAGAAAAGGGTCGATAATTCATAAAACCAAAAAAAATAATAGTAGAATGAAACGGCTAGGAAAAGGAAGTGAATATAACAAAAATGAAAGAAAAAATAATTTACGGGCGATCTGAGGTCGGTAAGTGGAAGCGGCTGAGTTTTTAAGGATTGAATTGAATTTTTAAAGTGAATTTTTAACGGTTTCTCAATTTCCGGCAAAACTACAAGTCTACTAAACTACTAAGGAAAAAATTTAAATAAGTATCAAAGTTGTAGGTAATAAAAAGTACATATAAGTATACAGTATGTAAAAAAAAACCCTGTCAGATCCGTGACGTTGTAATTAGGTATCGTGAGTTGGTTCTATTTATGGTAATCATTTTGAAATACTAAGTAAAAAAATTACCCTTAAAAAAACTAAAATTTAATTTTATCAAATGGGGAAAGTCACATGGTAACACAGACGCGGCGTCAGCGCTCAGTAGGTATCGGGTAAAGTACCTATCGGGTAGGTACCTACCTATCGGGTACAAAGTATTTTAGGTACTTATCGTCTGTACAAAAAGATAATAGGCGTGAGATTTCAAGGGCACAGCTGTACTTAGTTACCTTTATTGTTTAACGGGCAATACAGAACAATACTATGTACCTACTTACTATAGCACATGTTTTATTTTGATCCTTTTAAACATTTCTTTTAGTTTTTGAATCAATACGTCGACAGAAACCAGATCCTAATTATTATCAATCCTAGTTAAAATAAGGTAGGTAATATTGGAACGGATATTAAATACGACAAATTAAAAAATTAAAACAAAGCTTTGGTCAGGTTATGATGAGGTAAAAATGAAACTGCTTTAGAAAGAAGACCGCGCTGGCCACGTACCTACTTAGTTGGTCCACCTCTACCAATCCACCGTTCTCCATACTGCTCGTTTAGGTATTCACGCACGGAACGGGTGAAATGTGGCGGGACACTGTCATGCTGGAACCACATTGACCGATGTGCAGCCACATCCAAGACTTCTAAGGCTTCATCTAGCTAGCACCCAGACACATTAACATATTGAAATACTCTTGATTAGAATAAGACATATCGCAGAAATGACAGAACACAAACACAGCTACGGAACGACCACTCGGAAACAGTTTACGCGCGAAACTGTGTGACTTGACTTCAGAGGTGACACGTGCCCACCCTCTGTGACGTGCCGCCCAGTCGAGTCTTTGAAGAAGCCGACGCCGCCTTTCGGTATGAACTGGCGGCATTTATGACGGCTTTTAACAAAGCGAAATTTGTGTACCTAAACCAGGGATTCCCAAAGTGGGGGGTCGATATCGACCACAGGGATCGACATAAATGAAAACTGATTTTGGGGGTCGACGAGGTGTCAAACCCTGTTAATTAACACAAGTTCTTAAGTAGGGTATTCACCTAGACGTATAGCATGTAACGTATCTGATACTGTATCAACTTGCAAGTGGGTACGGCTCGTCCACGGTCGTGTTGCCGTCCACGCGCACATTGGGAGCCGCCTTTGTGTTCGCAGTGATACGACCACTAGGGGGGGACACTACGAACTTATTGCGCTTCACGGGCGAGCGGCTCGCAGCGGGCTCGTGCCTACGTACTCACTTGATACAGTATCAGATACGTTACATGCTACACGGCTAGGTGAGTACCCTGCTTTATTCAAAATTTCAAGTTACCTAAGTTGTGTTACGTGTACCAACTTGTTATAAGAATGATTAATATTTTACCAATTAATGATGTCAAGTTTACTCACTTAACCAACCGCAAAGTTTTTAAGTTGGTAAATATTTTGTATCAATAGAGAAAACTAGAGGTAGGATATTAATGTAATTGGTTTATGGGGGTCTAAGCTATCAGTTCATTTTGGAAAAGGGGTCTCTTGCCCAAAATACTTTGAGAATCCCTGGTGTAAACGAATAGTAATAAAATAAATAAACTTATTTCAAGGTCGGGATAGCTTAAGGCATCTTCACATTATGCTCATTACGCGTTAGGGTCCAATAGTATGGAGGTATGTCTAGTGTTACAGTTTGCTGCTAAACAACGACTTGTTCTGTCAGCGGCAGTAATTACGCACGCAAATGAATACAGCCGGCTGCGATACGCGCGCTATCTGATTCAATCAGCAGTTTTATTCATAAAATTATTCGATAGTTTTTATTTTAATCACACTAACCAATTCAGTAGGTACGTGAGTCTGTGGCTCAGCTCAGGCCACTGACTGAGAGTGTGAGATGGGTGATTTGTTGCTTCTTAGGGTTCCGTACCCAAAGGGTAAAAAGGGAGCCCTATTAATCTCTCTCTGCTGTCTGTCTGTCTGTCTGTCTGCCTGCCTGCCTGTCTGTCCGTCTGTCTGTCCGTCCGGCCGTCTGTGCGCCGGTCACACAGGTCTCTAGCTCGTAGTAGTTTGTAAGCTGTGACCGAACAAACGAACATTTTTTGGATTTTTCTTTCACGGTTTGTTGCGATGTCTAGCTCGGAAATTAATTAATATTTCTTACACCCAAAATATTATGTTATGTTTTATTATGTTCATAATTATGTACGGAACCCTAAAAGAGTGCGGCTCTCTCGAATCAAGGCCGACTCGCACTTGGTTGTTTTTTTTTATTTTAGTCGGCAAACAATATGCTGCGCCGGTCGATTCTAAGCTTAATGTGAACACGCCTTTACAGGCTTACACGTGCCAGCGGTATTTACAAAAGATGCCGCCCGCCGACTCTGGTGTTGTCACATTTCAAAAATTTGCGCAATATTGGGGAATTAGGGCACTAAAAATGTGCATTTTAAATTACAATAACATTTTTATCTTAATGAATAAAATTTTTTAAATATTTTTTTCAGTGATGTCTGTGGGCTAACAATCTTTCCCTTTCGGATCTGACAGGGTTTTTTTCTACATACTGTATAAGTACAACTTTTGTATTTACACTTTTTTCACATTACCTCAAAATTTATGTGGAAAATTCAAATAATCAAGTTTTTGGTTTTTAAAATTGAAAAAAAATTTCAAAATTCAAAATCATTTATTTCATGTACTTAGGCCAACTTGTGGCTCTTATGACATGTCAAGAATCTACCATTATTTTTATCTTTTATATTTATTTATTTATTTTTATCTTTTACAAAAAAAAATCACGCAATTTGGAAAACTTACCTTTTTATTTTCCAAACACACTGTAATTTTTTTAATTTAAAATATTTATTTTTTCACCTTATTTTGACTTAATATCGAAAAAGCACCCTAATTTTCAATCGAAAATTCTCCCGTCAAAAGATCAGCTTTTTTTAAAAATTGGTGGGCCCTTTGTTCATCGAAATCTCTACTTTCTGATGGTGTAAAAAAAATACATAAGTATGGTAGGTAAATGTTCTCAAAATGCAAAGAAACGAACGTAGGTATTGAACGATGAATGATTGAATAGGTTATGAACGATGTTGTTCACTGCTCAGTGTGCTTAGTCTAAAGCGGAGCACTCGAAAACGAACTCGAAAACTATTGATCGATTTCAGAGTAAAATAGACCTAAAATGGCTTGTATTAAGGTTTGAGTTCGCCAATACATTCAGCATTCGAACAATGCTGAATGTATTGGCGAACTCAAACCTTAATACAAGCCATTTTAGGTCTATTTTACTCTGAAATCGATCAATAGTTTTCGAGTTCGTTTTCGAGTGCTCCGCTTTAGACTAAGCACACTGTACCTATCTCGAATACTCGCTAACGGTTTTTCTACTAGGAAATAATAGCTAGTCAGGCCCAGACCCTCAGGTAGTTATATACTTAAGTTATCTTAAAATAGCAATAAATAGTTAGAGTAGATACTCATAATATAATTCAATGAAAAAAAATGAAGATTCTACAACTTTCTCAAAATTTTGTAGATGTCTTATGAAATATTAACTTTATTAATTTAATTAGGTTAATTATGTTTCATAGAGACTTTTCATAGAGAAGTTGGAAATACCTTAGTTATTTCGCAGCAGCTGTAAAATATATAAATATCAATCAATCAATCAATCAAACACAGACTGACAGACAGAGTTATTTTAGCATTTATAAAATACTAGTTGATGCCCATGGCTTCGCCCGTGTGGATTTAGGTTTTTAAAAATCCCCTGGAAACTTTTGATTTTCCAGAACACAAAGTAGCCTATCTGTAGTAACCCGTCCCCAAAACTGAAAAATCCCGTGGGATTCCCACGATTTCGGAATGCAACTCCTTACAGCATCAGGGAAGAATATGTACCTACTGGAGTTCATTCAAAGATAAAGTCTTTAATTGGTACCCCCAATCAATTTAAATAACCGACAGTTCCTAAATCCCATTAGTTTTGGGGGTCAGGTCCACTACATCATCAGGATTGAGGAGTCGGAATCCAAATTTTGTATAGGACAGTGGCGCAGTGTTTCTCTATGGATTAAAAAAAAATTACGCAAATCGGTTCAGAAATTTCGGGGATATCGGTGTACATAGGTAGAAATACACAACTCCTCCTTTTTTGAAAGTCGGTTAAAAGAGTAACCTATGTCCTTTCTCAGGCTCTAGAGTATTTGTGCATCAAATTTCATTTAAATCGGTTCTCTAGTTTTAGCGTGAAAGCGTAACAGACAGACAGACAGAGTTACTTTCGCATTTATAATATTACTAGCGGACCCGGCAGACGTCGTCCTGCCCGCTATTAGCGCCACCTACCGGGTACAATTTTTTTACTTACAAACCTTCCTCTTGAATTACTCTATCTATTAAAAAAACCGCTTCAAAATCCGTTGCGTAGTTTTAAAGATTTAAGCATACATAGGGACATAGGGACATAGGGACATAGGGATATAGGGACAGAGAAAGCGACTGTTTTATACTATGTAGTGATAGTAAGGATGTATGGAAATAAATAGAAAACATATAGAAAACATATACTTAATGTTTATTTTAATTTCTCATTATCAGTTTATCCAATTCAAGTTAGAACTAAGTAGGTATTGTTTGTATCTTATTGTAACCTTTTTATACATAATCACATTTACATACGTACAGCACAATAAGCATGTAAAGGCGGTGTTATACCCTTGGTCCTTACAGGCTAACGATCGTAACTACGCTCAAACGATGCGATGTGGGCGTGTGATCGAAACCAACCTATGAATCCCCTAAAGCCTAAATTGGACGATACATTTTTCGGGATTTTTGCTTTCATTTTCGAGGCTTCATCGATGAATCATCAAAAATCAACCTTCTAAACACCGATCGTTCATCGTGCACAGGCACTTTGCCATAGTAAATATCGTATCGTGCATCGTTCATCGCAAAAATGAACGATGAACGGGGCACCGTCTAATTTGGGCTTGAGAGTGTCCTAAAGCCCAAATTAGACAGTCGGTATTTTTGCTTTCATATTCGAGGCTGCATCGATGAGTCATCGAAAATGAACTCCGACTCCGAAGTCTAAACACCGACCATTCATCGTTCACAGGCCATAGTAAATATCATATCGTGCATCGTTCATCGCAAAAATGAACGATGAACGGGGCGCCGTCTAATGTTTGCTTTATGGCACAGTGCCTGTGAACGTTGAACGGTCGGTGTTTAGACGGTTCATTTTCGATGACCCATCGATGAAGCCTCGAAAATGAAAGCAATAATCCTGAAAATGAACCGTCTAATTTGAGCTTAATTGAAGCTCGCAAGTCATCGCGTGATCGCAGTACTAAATTTCATTGTGCGACGAAATTGCAGTGTTTCATCGTACGATCATTAACTAATTAGGACGACGCCTTATACTATATACCTAGTTTTAGAGCGATCTCAGAACGGAGCGAGAGATCTGGTGGATGCTGCTGGTGAATTTGGAAATAAATATGAATAAATGATATTTCGTTTACATACAAGTACATCAGAATCCAGATAACATGCTGAAATTCAACACTATTACATTGAAATGGGAACGAGATTTTAATACATCATAATAATTATGTCAGTTGAGAGAGGTTCGGACAGGTTACATTTAGTTCTCAGTAAAGATAACCACCTCTGCAGCCGCAACCACATGTGCCAGAAATGGTAACGCAGCCAGCGGCGGGCACGATGCCTCCGAACTCTACAGCACCCAGGATCGGCACCTCTCCTTCGACCAGGGTGACACCTTCGACCGGCATTTCACCGATTACCGCTACATCGCCGACGCCTTCCCCGCCGAAAGCTGCCTCGTATCCGCCGTAAGCGAGCGGAGCGGCGACTCCGAAACCGTAGGGAGCGTTCAAACCGTAAGCACCGGCAAAACCGCCGAGATAACCACCGGCATAACCACCGAGGTAACCATTGGCACAACCGCCGAGGTAACCGTTGCCGTAACCGCCGAGGTAACCGTTGCCGTAACCGCCGAGGTAACCGTTGCCGTAACCGCCGAGGTAGCCATTGCCGTAACCACCGAGATAACCACCGGCACAACCGCCGTAAGCTGGGCCAATGAACTCAGCGTTGCGGAGGCACTGGCTGTACACATTCTGAAACAACGGACAACAACTCAGTCAACATCGTTGTAGGAGTCCAAGCAAAATATAGCTACAGAAGTGAAGAGTTTAGATGAATACCAATAGGTTCTTTGGATTTTTTCAATTGAATTGGTATCCTTGAAGTATCAGAAATATAGATGGTAAGGCTTTTTGACACTTCAAGCAAAAGATGACTAAACTGTATTATTAAATCATCTTCGTATTATAAAATCTTTGCGTTGGCGTCGTATTCTTTATTGCTTTACTAGCTGATGCCCACGACTTCTGTGAATTTAGTTTTTTTTTAAATCCCTTGGGAACCCTATGATTTTTTGGGATTAAAATAGCCTATGTATTATTCGAGGGTATAATCTATCTCCATTCCAAATTTCAGCAAATCGGTTCAGTAGTTGCGGCGTTAAAGAGTAACAAACATACACACATACACATACATACATACTCATGAACTTTCGCCTTTATAATATTAGTGTGATAGTGTAACTATTGTCGGGAATTTTCTCCTTCCGCATTTTTTATTCATATCTAAAAGTTAGCCCTTGACTGCAACCTCACCTGATGGTAGATGATGCTGTCTAAGATAGAAGCGGGCTAAGAAGAAGAAGAAGAAGAAAAATTATGGCAGTAAACCCATACCCCCGATCGGTTTTTACGCGGCATCGTACCGGAACGCTAAATCACTTGGCGGCACGGCTTCGCCGGTAGAGTGATAACTAGCCACGGCTGAAGACCAACTATAGGCAGGCATATATCTATCATCATCATCATGATCAACCCATTACCGGCTCACTACAGAGCACGGGTCTCCTCTCAGAGTGAGAAGGGTTTTGGCCATAGTCTACCACGCTGGCCAAGCGGATTGGCAGACTTCACACACCTTTGAGAACGTTATGGAGAACTCTCAGGCATGCAGGTTTCCTCACGATGTTTTCCTTCACCGTTATTTAAGTAGTAAACGTTTATTTGATTAAAAAACTCTCCTATTCTATTCTAATTCTAAGTATTAGCTACTTAGTTATAATATATGGAAAATAGAAAACATCGTACCTGAACCAAGCAAGCTTGGACGCAGAGGATCAAAAAAGCGAAGGTGTACATCTTGAAGTGTTT
The DNA here is from genome assembly GCA_920104075.1 of Melanargia galathea. Taxonomy (NCBI): domain Eukaryota; kingdom Metazoa; phylum Arthropoda; class Insecta; order Lepidoptera; family Nymphalidae; genus Melanargia; species Melanargia galathea. Next base: position 17,089,401 of record OV049868.1, read on the forward strand.
GTATTTGTTGAAGTCGAGAGCACAATGATTGATCTAAAACAATCCACGCTTTTATACTAATAGTAACTATCACCAAAAGTAGAGCTACAAGCTGGAAGAGTTACGAAATTGTAACATATTACGTGCTTATCATCGTGTTTTCTCATTGGTATCACACCTTTTGTTTAAATTCCAAAAATTCCCAGTTAATAATTAATTGAACGTTTCTTATTACATGATTTCCCAACAAGTATTAAGTTCGTAATCTAAAACCCGACTACGCTTAATAATTAATTTACACTAGCGGCACGCTATGATGGCCGGTTTGACACATTACAATAGTGATGTGGAATGTCAATTTATTCTCGAACAAAAAACAATTAAGTTTTGTTTTTGTACCTGATTAAATAGGTTTAATAAAACAAAAATGTATATGTTTATTTAATTTATTTGAACGAACTGAATATTTGAACGAAAATGAATATACATACTTTATATGCACACAAGAAACATATGAATACAAAAGATACCAAAAAAGGTGCCACAAAAGGCCATAATTAATCAGATTCGTCCATACTACTATTTTCACTGTCGTCACTGCTATCATCACATACATTAATAATTATATGTTCGTTTTCTATAATATTATCTATTTTCACATCTCTTTCATAATCTTCCCTTATTAATTTAACAGTTCTATTCACAACCTTTTCCCAGTCTCCTTTAGTCACATGTTCACAAGCTTCTTCTAATAATTTTAGCATTTTTTTTGTGGTAAATTCTGTATTGTGTCTTGCAGCATATCCCTTAATTTGAGCCCACACCAACTCAATCGCATTATACTCACAATGGTAAGGCGGTAACCGTATAACTCTGTGCCCATGTTCTAATGCTATTTCGTCAATGACGTATCGGATCTTGGTTGGTTTGTTTTCTTTTAAAAGACGTACTAATTCCGCTTTTAACATATTCATGTTTGCATCTACGCCATTTTTACGAAGCCATGCGACGATATCAGCTTTCTTTTGGGATTGGGCAGGTGGCTTGTCAATTTGCATCGAGTGGTATGGGGCGTTGTCCATAATTATAATAGATGGTTCAGGGAGGCTACACAACATTGAGGTAAACCATTCAGTAAACTTTTCTCCATTCATGTCTTCATGATAGTCTCCAGTGGTTTTTGACGCAAAAGCCATGAGAGAACCTTCGACAAACCCGTTGATGGTTCCGGCGTGACAAATTATAAGTCGCGATCCTTTTCCTACAGGAACTTTGGAAGTAGATGCTGCTGTGTCATCGTTCCAAGAACGGCCTACAGTATGGTTAGCATTAAGCCATGTTTCATCCAAGAACACAACATTTTGCCAATTTTTGATTTCTTTCACTTGCCGTAAAAAAGTATACCTTGCCATCGCTATATCAAATCTTTCCATCAATATTTTGCGTTTGTTACATTTTTTGTATCGAAATCCAATGGTCTTCAAAATCTTCGTTAAAGAACTTTCCCCACCGAAGAATAATCCAGCTTCCTTCAGTGAATGCACCAACTTTTTTCTTGTTGGATACTCCTTCTGTAAATAGTAGCCGTAAACATGTCTTCGGATAGCATCGGCATCAAAGCTATCGATGCCTACGACTGGTTTTGCTCGTTTTCTCTTTTTTGGTGTGTGAAGTTTATTTTCTTCTGTGCCAGTCTCGCCATATTTTTTTTTAGTTATCCGTCTAACAGTTCGTTGTCCAATATTAAGCGCATCAGCTACGCGTTCAACCACTGACGTTATAGGTAAAATTGGCCCTCCATTTTGAGCTTCACGATCGAAATAGTTACGAAGGCGTATTACGAACTCACGTGTCTGACTATTTAGAACAGTTCTCTGCGTACGTTCGGTCATATCGACGAAATCCACAACAAAGGGCTTGAACAGAGTCCAAATTAACGAGCAAGGGTCAACAGTAATGCAGTATCAATATTTGAAATCCAAAGCCAGGTCAAAACTATATCACAATCGCATTGCACTGACAGTTTATACTTTTCGAAGCAACGTCAATTCGAAACTGCTTTGTTTTGCATTGAGCATTGACGCGAGTTTGCCGGAGGTAGTAGTTGTGCTAGCCAGCGATCCTATGTGACGATCGTATTAGATTCCATTTTTAAAAATTTATTGATATTTTTTTGCGATTTCAGAGGTTTGTCCACATAGTGAAAATTGTTCATATTCACAAGTACATTCACCCCTTAAATGGTGCAAACTGATTTTTCTACACTTGTATACATTTAAGAAATCAATTTAATAAATAAATTTTGAGTCCTAAACCTAAAACTACATTCGATAAAATTTATGAATCTCTGCACATCACTATCGTCAATAAAGTAATACAATTATTTCCTTCAAAGTCGTTATCAATTAATACGGAACTTCATGAGCGGACAAACGTCAAACCGGCCATCATAGCGTGCCGCTAGAGTAATAATAATTTAGTGTGCAAAAGCGCGGGGCAAGCAGCTAGTGGCGCCATCTATTATGTGATTACCGAAACTAATTTATTAATCTAGAAAGCCTTGCCATTTGGCCACGAAGAAGACCTCACAGCAAAGCCTTGCGAAGGTCACTTCTCGATTTTTTCGTAAATAAAATGTAGCCTATGTCACCCGGACCATTACAACGAATCAATACCTCATTCATTAAAATTGGTCCAGTATTTTAAGTGGTACGTGGCTACGGTGGTACACACATACATACATATACTGCTAAAATCATAACCCTTCCTTTTGCTTTGCCGTAGTCGGGTAAATTGTTTTTAATTTTTAGTTTGTTGGCAGGGTAGTCATGTTTCAATTTTTTAACCAACTTAATATAAGTAGGTTATCAATTTGACAGTATGTACATATTATATGTAATATTATTGGAGCTGCATAATATTCACATATCCTACTCGTATGTTTTTAATACAAACTTTGTATCTACCTATGTATGTATGTTTGCCCGCAGATTTCTCGGAAACTTTTAATTGTTTGTTTTCCAGGATAAAAAGCGGAAAATGTTCAGTCAGACGCGTATTTATTTTGTTTGTGCTAAAACACGTGAAATCTGAAAGTTACATCATCCAAACATGTTGTGTAAAAGGTAATTTTTATCTTGCATGAAATTTTTCTGCCGATGAGTAAGTACAGAGGTCAATTTTGAACACAAATTATTCCCTACAGATTAAAATTAATTTTAATATACTTAATTTAACTTTTAATCACATTTTATCAATTAGTAAATTAATCTTAAATATAGATATATTATGTTATAAAAAGCTGTGATAGCCTAGTGGTTAGGACGACCGACTTCTAATCGGAGGTCGTGGGTTCGATCCCTCGAACTTTTCGGAGTTATGTGCGTTTTAAGTATTTAAATATCACTTGCTTTAACGGTGAAGGAAAACATCGTGAGAAACCTGCATGCCTGAGAGTTCTCCATAACATTCTCAAAGGTGTGTGAAGTCTGCCAATCCGCTTGGCCAGCGTGGTAGACTATGGCCAAAACCCTTCTCACTCTGAGAGGAGACCCGTGCTCTGTAGTGAGCCGGTAATGGGTTGATCATGATGATGATGATAGATATATGCATAGAATAATGAATACTATGGATATATGCCTGCCTATAGTTGTTCTAGTGGTTATAATCGACTCCAGATCACGAGGTCCCGGGTTCGATTCCCAGGTCGGGCAAATTATTATTGTTAGGTATTGGGTTTTTCTGTTCAGAAATTCTCGGTGCCCGCCCGGAGTTGGTAGTTGGCGGTGTTTCACCCGCGTGCCTCGGAGAGCACGTTAAGCAGTCGGTCCTGGTTATATTATAATCACTATCATATTGTGACAATAGTCGTAAAAGCCTGCCAACCCGCATTGACCAGTGTGGCTCCTAACTATGATAGAGGAGACCTGTGCCCAGCAGTGGGAGGTTAAAAGGCTTTAGTGGTGGTGGTGGTGGGGGATACTTATATGACAAATAGTTTGACAGTCCTCTTTTGATGTTAATCGTAGAATGCCTAAAAAAATTCTAAACGTGTGAATATCTGAGGGTGCAAGGTAAGGGCTATATAGACTACAAGGAGACCGCTATCGAAAACTTAGAGCTATTATTAATTATTATAGCTAAACATAATCCAAAACCAATAACCATTTGTCTTATACTTGAAGTATTCGATGGTTTAGTAAGTAGGTATTTCGTATTTTCCAAACCGTCAATGTACATTGTACATTGTACATCTTGCAAAACTCGGGGCATTGACTTTGCGAACGGCAATCAGCCCGCGACAAATCGCTGCTTAAATCGAAAAGGGCCACAAATCAAAAAAATGCGAAATCGTTTTTATTTCAAAAAATTTACAAATAGGTCATATTTTTATATTCAAAGAAGACTCCTATTGATTTTGCATTTTTTGATACGAAAAAACACAAACGCCTCTTTTACATTTTCGAGTTTAGTTATGAGCAAAACTGACGTTTTTTAGTTGCGCCCTTGTTTCAATACTTTTTATAAAGAAAACGCACGTTTTCTATGAGTTAAAGTGCCATACATATTGTGGAATACGTCCATTTTGCACTGAAAAATCACGTCCTTATCCATAATTATATCCCTATTTCTTTAAATCAAAAGTGCCATATTTTGAAATATGGCACTTATGGGCAAATTTGTTCAATATTTTTTTATTTATAATTTAATTTTTTTTGTGTTTCACCTTTCAAACAAAAAAAAAACCGCATTCAAATCGGTCCACCCGTTTGAGCGCTACCGCGGAACAGACACACACACACACACACAGACACGTCAAACTTATAACACCCCGTCGTTTTTGCGTCGGGGGTTAAAAATAGACGCTACAATGACTCCACTCTCTGTGGGTGTGCGTGAGTCGAACGTCTTTTGTTTTACCTACCTATACCTACATCATGTCTGATTTTTTTGTCGATACAACCTCAGATTACATATTAGTACCTACAAAGTACCTACAAAAGATTCACTCCGTAAAATCATTAAAATAAATAACGACCTTTGTTACGACACAATAAAGTGCAACTCAGGTCGCAGTAGCGCTAACTACCTATCTACCGTTATATTATCCTAGACTTTGCCTCTCTTGCTATTGCGTAGCTCTAATCCTTTCCGACTAAGTAACGCCTAATTCACACGAGAGATTTTTTAACGGTCGTAAAAAAAGCGTCCAAATAGAACAAATGTATTCCCAAGTAGGTATATGTTCACACTTCAGCTTTTTTAACGCGACGCATTTTTTACGCTCGTACGAATTAGGCCTAAGGGTTATTCAATGAAAAAAGCTGTGATAGCCTAGTGGTTAGGACGACCGACTTCTAATCGGAGGTCGTGGGCTCAATCCTGGAGCACGCACCTCTAACTTTTCGGAGTTATGTGCGTTTTAAGTATTTAAATATCACTTGCTTTAACGGTGAAGGAAAACATCGTGAGGAAACGTGCATGCCTGAGAGTTCTCCATAACGTTCTCAAAGGTGTGTGAAGTCTGCCAATCCGCTTGGCCAGCGTGGTAGACTATGGCCAAAACCCTTCTCACTCTGAGAGGAGACCCGCGCTGTAGTGAGCCGGTAATGGGTTGATCATGATGATGATGATGATGTTATTCAATGGGCCCAATCAACCGGAGGGCTTACGTACACGAAACGCGAAGTGCGCCTGGCTCGATACCGCAAAATAATACGTGAAAAAACAGTTAGAGATACGTATCAGTTATAGCACAGAATACATGATAGTAGGTACCTTAGCGGGTTAGCGGAATATAGAAAAAAATCAAAATATAATTTCACATGCTCGAGTTCAGTTTATTGATCAGTAGAGTTAGTACGAGTTTGTACATTGCGACCACGTTGATCGATTTCGAGTACCGAAACACAAAAACTTCAAAGTAAAATGAACCAAATCTGGCTTGTTTTAAAGTTCGACCATATAGCTCTGGCTGTATGGAGGAACTTAGCTAACTTAACTTAGAACTCCCAAGCGGAAACTTAGAGAAATAAAAATTGGAAATGTTGAATGTACAACTTCCATTACAACAACATTGGAAAAGGTTCATTTTACTCTGACACTGTGGCTAATTCTGTTGTACACAATGTCTAAACCTAAACTAAATTGACAGGTTTAAAAATAGTGCTATCCTCTTCAGCAGGGAGGATTGTGAAAGAGACAGGAATATATTTAGACCTGTCATTTTAGTTTAGATTTAGAGATTGTGTACAACAGAATCGGCCACACTGTAGTTACAAATATCAGAAATATTCCAAATCTAAATGTGTAAACTCATACTGAGGGTAGATACAGTTAAATATAAACATCGTCATCAAGGCTTCTTAGATGAAAGCACGTCCGCAGCCGCATCCGCCGCGAGCGAAGCCGTCGTAGCCGTAGCCGTAGCCGAGTGGGCCAGCAGCGGCGCCGTAGCCGTAGCCGAACGGAGCACCAGCGGCGGCATAGCCGAGCGGGCCAGCGATGCCAGCAGCATCGATGCCCTCAGTCAACATGGCGACCTCTCCGTTGCCGCACCCGTACGCGACCGCACCAGCGCCAGCAGTCGGCAGCGCGCCCTCCAGAGCCACGGTTCCCAAGAACGGCAGAGCGCCGCGGACGGCGAGCTCTCCTGCGTAAGCGTTCTCAGAGAGCACGGACACTCCGCTCGGTGGGACAGCGGAGGCGCTGGCCACTGGGAGGGCGCCGCCGGAAAACGCGGGAGTGGCGATCAGCTCGGCGCCGTAGAGACCGGCCGCGCCGCAGGGAGCGCCGGCCCAGGAGCCGATGCCGGCGAGAGGCGCTCCGGCCCAGCCGGCGCCGATGCACTGACCACTGATGGACTGAAACAAGTAAGAAATCATGGTCAAGCACCGATCATTTCATAAAACTAAATTCAATAATCCTCTAATTTTGATACTTGTGATGTCTACGAACCTGCGCCAAAAGTGCCTGAGCGCACACGAAAAGAACAGCTTTGAAGACCATTTTGGATTGTTTATTCTTAGAGTTTAAACTTGAGAATGGTGTGAAAACGAAATTATTGCCTTTTATACATACCTAGATTACCTCTACTATAGTCGAAATCCTTATCTGTATGATAGCATTAGTTGTTACCTCGAACTAAAAAATATAATGCACTGACCGATGAGACGTGACTTTTCGATGATTTGCTTTGTATGTCAGTATTCCGATTTTTACTATTTCTCAAGAAAGAACTTGAACCATTTAAGCAATCAAGACTTTTTAAAAATAAAAAATGTAATATTCTTAAACACTTCGATAGGCACGTTTTGAAAGTTATCGAAATACCTACTTACTTACTGAACTCACATCAATGGATATGGAACACAATTGGTATAAAAGCACTCCCTAGTTGAGTCTGACCATTGTATCCTCGTGTCAGCACAACACAAACACTCCAACATGAACTCCTTCGCTGTTCTGCTGCTCTGCGTCCAAGCTTGCTTGCTTCAGGTGAGGGAAAGATTCTTGAAATTGTTCATAAATATTTTGGGCGATTGTTTCCAGATTACTTTTTCAAAGTAATCTCTCATACACATCTGATATCTACCTACCACAGTTTGCTTGATTCGAACATTAATAAGTTTGTTTATTGGTGTTTCAGAATGTATATGGCCAGTGCTACCGCAGCGCTGAGCTGATCGCCCCCGGTTGGAACGGCGCGTACGGCATCGGTGCCGGCGCTTACGGTCTCAACGACGGTCTCTGGGGTCTCAACCGCGGCGCTTGCGGTCTCGACGGCGCCTACGGGCTCGGCGCCGCCGCTCCGCTCGCGTACGGCGCGTACGGCGCAGCGTACGGCGGCGAAGGTGTCGGTGATGTAGCGGTCGCCGGTCAAATTCCAGTCGCCGGTACCACCCTGGTCGCCGGACAGGTGCCGATCCTGGGCGCCGTGGAGTTCGGAGGCATCGTGGGAGCCGCTGGCGAAGTCTCCATCGCCGGCAGCTGCGGCTGTGGCTGCAGAGGACCCTACATCTACTGAGAACCTCAACTGCTTTAACAAATTTAGCGACTCGACATAAAAGAGCTATTTGGCATTTTTTGCATACCTAATTAAGCATCTTGGACCTTATTGTTGTATTCAATTCAATTTTATTTTAATTCAAACGTGTTTAAACTACAACCTATCTACTTAAACATAATAATTATGTACCTATGAGTAAATTTTTAAATTTAAATAAAATCAATACATTTTCCACGTAAATATGGGTTCTTTACTGCTTGATTACCAAGTTGTTCCAAACCAAAATTTTTTTTCGCTTTCTATTTAGCTTTTAAATACTATTAAATTCTACGTCAGCCTACGTGACTACGTGAGGTCTTAAAGATAAAGGTCATACCTACACTAATTCGTTAAAAATTAAAATAAATCGCTATGTATACATACAAGTATAAATTAAAAATTTAAAAAATCCCCGACATTCACCATTTTGTCGCGGCAGCCATCTTGGATTTGCATAGTACTATTCTACTAGTCAAGCACTTGCATTATTAATTAATTAATATTAAGGGAGAAAAAATATGTAATCCGCCATTTTGTAGCGACAGCCATCTTGGATCGATTTTCATCAAATATAGCTAACAACACTCTCGACTACAAAAAAAACGAATTCAAATCGGTCCACCCGTTTGAGCGCTACAGGGGAACAGACAAACACACACACACAGACACGTCAAACTTATAACACCCCGTCGTTTTTGCGTCGGAGGTTAAAAATTGAAATAACAAACCTCATGGTCACGCACCAGACCTAGCATAAGTATTATAAAAAAATTAATCCTAGGTTAAAACAATATTGAAGACTTGCATTGTAGGAAAAGAGGTAAGATCTATACATTTAATAAAATCGTAGACTTGCCGTATCTGTACATTGAAGATTTTTGCAAAATAACTGGGGGATGTTAGGGATCAGTAATAGAACGTATAAAAGCTATTTTTGAAATTTTTGTCTGTTTATCTGTTTGTCTGTATGTTTGTGCACGCATCACGCAAAAACTACTGAATGGATTGTAACGAAACTTGGTACGATTTAAGTTCATACTACGGAGTAACATATAGGATACTTTTTATCCCGAAATTCAGAACGGTTCCCTTGGGAGAGGGGATGAAATTCAAAACTTAGCTGTAATTCATAAACCCGTGGTCCGATTTCATTCTTTCTTTTTTTGTTAGAAAGTAGATACTTTAAAGATTACCGACTAATCTCTAAATGGCTGTATCGATTTTGATGGGACTTTCACTGGCGGATGTTTACATTTTGATCTATCTAAACATCCGCCAGTGAACTTTTAACAGTTTTTAGCATGATATGAGCTCAAATTGGAGCTTAGGAAAAACAAAATGATTCCTACGGGATTTTCAAAAACCAATATATATCCACGCGAACGAAGTCGCGGGTGTCCGCTTGTATTTAATAAAATTCATATTCTCTAATTGTTGGTCATAATTTCTATAAGAAATTGTATTAATTAAAAAGCAAATTCAACAGCAAATGCACAGTCCCCACGGGATTTTGAAAAACCCGAAATCTATATCTACAGCTATAGGTAGATTACTATAGCGAACTTCCTTGAATATAGGTATAAACGTTGGAAAAGGGAGCGGAAACGTAACCAGATATCCACGATTCTCTCAGGATTTGTAAAAAAGCGAAATTATCGATATAGTCTGTTCGTTTTCTTACGGTCGCCTTTTGTGTCTAGCCGCCTCCGCCGCGCGGTGTTTTGCCAAAGACACCGCCGTGACTTCAAAGCATGCCGCGAGGGGTGTACAGGCACAAGGGGTTTTGGCGTTTTATACCTACTCATATTTTTTCATTAAAATTCTCTTTCCTTTTTATATTTTTTTATATTCGTATTTTATTACAATATAACCATAAACATAAAATATAATATTCTCATGAACACGGGTCTTCTCTCAAAATGAGGATTTTAACCATAGTCTACCACGCTGGCCAAGTGCGGATTGGCAGACTATTCGGGGATTGTTAGAATAGAAAAAAAATTACAAACAGAAAAAAAGTAATAAGAATACTAAGAGCACCTGCGCGCAGGTGCTCTTAGTATTCTTATTACTTTTATTACTTATTTTACTTATTACTTAGCTGCGCCTGTACCGACACTAAGTTACCGAACGAACTATACACGTTTATCTGCTGCACACTAAATTAGTAATTTACGAACCACAGAGTACATTATTATATACTACGAACTTTATCTCTTGTTAATTTACACTTCTTTATTTGACACTTTCTGTAGTGTACAAAAGTATTTAAGTATATCATAATTCATAGCATAGGGCAGGGTCTTACAAGCAAAAATGTAAATAAAAGACATCGAAAAGTTTAAATACATAATTTATTACTATGGTACAACATGTTTTTGAATTATATTTTGATAGTATTTCCAATACAACAAGATGTATACATTGTAGGGTTGCCACACCTTACTAAATTAATTAATTATTTATTATAATAATATAATTATTATTAAATATTAATTTATTTACGCACCAATTTTTTTCTATATACTCATTAGTCATAATAATTATAGAATAGTAATAAATATAGAATTGGGAATAGGATAGGTTCAGAGGCAGATAAATTATAATTGACAATTAAAATAAAAAATGTATAAAACTACATAGATATCGTCTTTCGATATTCAAAATCACATTTTTTTGCACACAAAAAAAATAGGTTTTTGTTAGATAGTATACATGATATAGAACACGCGATTGTGAATGTAAAATATGAAAAAATAAACTGTATAAAATGAGCAGAATACGCAGACTACGATGAAATTACCACGAATTCGCAAGTCCCTTTCAAACGGCCATTTTTATTATTTGCGGTATTGAATGTCAAACGAGGATATAGATAATCGAAAACATAATATTAATAATTTATAGTAATACCCTAATAACGTCAAATTAATAAGTAATACCTACATGGACAAAATATATTAATGTTTCATTTTATTGAAGATATGGCAGCCCTGGTTACAGGTGAAAGTACTTAATATTTCTATTTTTATTTATAGGTACCTAATCTCCATTCATTTTTTTAAACCACGCTTCGGTTCAAAAACACTGGAGTCCATTGATGTTCCACCAAAAAAAAAAATCGCTACTCTTTCACACAGCAGACACTATTTATTTTATTCATTTATAATATTGTAAAGTTCCATTTTATTTAATATAAACATAAAAAATAACCGTATATAATAATTAATCGCACACTTCCGTGTCATTACGCACATTATGACAGTTGCTTGTTGTTTTTTTTTTCTATTTTTATTGCATTATTAAATGCAAGCATTTTACTTTTTTTTTCAAATCGAAAAATAAAAAACTTTGGCGTACGTTAAAAATATATTTTTTTAAATCTGATTTTGGTCTCTTATTTCAATTTTAATACATAATTTAATTAATTGGTTACATATTTAAAGCAACTGTCCATAATTATGTTTGCACTTGCTGGCATGTTTTAGAGCAAGATCCCAGGGCCGCCAGACATCACGTATTTTCTGACGGATGAAATGTGGACGATTGAGTAGTGTTAGTATGTAATAAGATCGTATGCCTACCTGCTAGCTTGGTCAAACGGCCAATTTCCAGGTATCAGGTAATCAAGGTACATAAAAACATTACTTACTTCACGTAAATTCTCATGGCTGATTTTTATATATGTTTTCGAGTGTATAGTTAAAAATAAATTGTCAATACTCCCAGACACTTTCCGTCGGCCATATTGCTTGACAGACGCTTTAAGGGTCTCAAAATAATTAGTCAACTTCACGTAAATTCTGACGCTCCATTTTTATATATGTTCATCCGACAACTATTTTAAAAGCTTTGACAAGAAGACAGACCGATCCAAGGGGCCAATCATCCCCTAAACTAAATTTTAATATCTCTGTGAGTGGGAGCGCGAGAGCATTATCTACGCGCATGAGACTGAGTGAATTTTTTGAATCTAAAACATTTAAGAAAACAAGGAAAAACGTTCAATAGCATTAAAGAAAAAATAACAAAACTGGCAAAAAAATTAGAAGATTTATTGCTTATCATGATGCTTTAAATATTATGACTGCAGAAGAATACAAGCAGCTTTTATAAGCACTTCGACAAAACGGACCCCTGAGTTTAGCTGGTTCAGTGGACAGAAAAAGTTTAAATAAATAAATAAACAAAATGTTTAGACAAAACTTTAAAATAAATGATCCAAATAATTACCTAATGTCTTAATTTATAACACCGACAGTAATTTTGTATTTTCATGTCCTGATTTATGAATAAATGAATCCAACAAATGTAGAGATTTGGAGTTTTTATTTAAAACTAGAGGTCCGTCCCGGCTTCGCCCGTGGTACATAATATATAGCCTATAGCACTCAAGGATCACGTACATATCCAACGGTGAAAGAATTTTTGAAATCGGTCCAGTAGTTTCTGAGATTAGCGCGTTCAAACAAACAAACTCTTCCGCTTTATTATATTAGTATAGATTCAAATCTTAGTAGCGACCCTAAAATGTCATTTAAAAAAATTGAATAAAATACTGAAATACTTTCATAAGGTATAGAATCAAATTATGTAGTGCCCCGTGAATATAAGAAAAAAATTTTTTTTCTTAGGAATAAGGACCACCCTAATAGGCAGTCCATGACGTCACGGGTTGTTGAAAACGCCTTGTGTAAATAAATAGCAATTTCCGTTCGCCATGGGTTGCAGTACGGAAATTGGCGCGTATTTGTGCCAAAACTCAAAATAGGTTAAATCTCGCTTGGAATTTGATGATTGTTTTTAAATAATAATAATAATATGTCAAACAAATTGTATACTTAGTCATTATACTATACAGGGTGTCTGGGAAACTCAGTAAAGTAAAGTAAAGAATTTACGTGAAGTTGACTAATTATTTTGAGACCCTTAAAGCGTCTGTCAAGCAATATGGCCGACGGAAAGTGTCTGGGAGTATTGACAATTTATTTTTAACTATACACTCGAAAACATATATAAAAATCAGCCATGAGAATTTACGTGAAGTAAGTAATGTTTTTATGTACCTTGATTACCTGATACCTGGAAATTGGCCGTTTGACCAAGCTAGCAGGTAGGCATACGATCATAGTACATACCAACACTACTCAATCGTCCACATTTCATCCGTCAGAAAATACGTGACGTCTGGCGGCCCTGGGATCTTGGACCATTTTAATAGCACCAAGTACAGACCAAAAAACGACCATATACCTACCTTATTAACCATATACCTAATTATAACTTTTTTTACATTTTTGCAACAGTAGCGACCTCAGGTAGCGACCAAAGATCTAGAAGACGCGAGTATCGTTGACATTAACAATCAATCTGTGGCGAGCATAAAATAATAGTAAGTAGAGATGGCATTGTGTAATTCTCCTTAAAAAAAGTGGCGGCCATGTTGCGACCGATTTCGCCTTAGTTATTAAATGTAAAAATAAATGAACACACACAAATTCAAGACATCATAATGTCATTTTTAAACAACTTTAAACAATGAGGAGGTTCTCAATTCATCAGGATCATTTTTTTACGTATGTTCCCCGATAACTCAAAGACCCTTCAACCGATTTGTAAAATTATTCTTTTGTTTAAATGGGTATACTTCCCAGGTGGTCCCACGGTCATCAGGTCAGGATTGGATGATGGGATATTGGAAAAATCGAGGGAACTCTTCAAATTTTTTTGGTATATTGAAGTCAGTTTAATTTTTCCTAAAAAATAGCTTGTAATTGCTCGGATTATGTGTGAGTGTAGTTTTAGATATCGTTTTCGTCAAGTCTGCTCTCTACATATTTGTGATACAATGTCATATTATGTAACAAGATTTTTTTAAGGCGCTCTTAAATTTTAAGAGAATTTTCTAGAATCTTAACGTTTTACTGAAGTCTGTACACGGTGACACTGAGACCGGAAGTGCGCTTGTTCTCGTGATTTTGCGTGACATTCGCAGTGCTGATTCGGTTGTGCGGCATCTCATAAACTAAATTGACAAGTCTAAAAGTAATGCCGTCCCTTTCCGCGGGGAAGGTGTGAAAGGGACGCGTGGCACTTGTGCTCACACTGGTCAGTTTATAGTTGGGGCATTACAAACGCGCAAACTGAGTCATACACCATTACAATCACGAGTTGTGAGGGCTCACCCTCTTTGTAACCTGTTATCGACTATCGACACATCCTTTTTAATTGTTACAACATCACAGAATCAGGTTCCAGTTCCAAAAGACCTGCAAGTATGAGCGAGAAGTCCGCTAAAAATGATTCATGACTTAGTTCGCACATTTGTAATGTCCCAACTATAGGTAGTTGAAAGATTGCGTAAAACCGAATCGGCACCACAGTGTAGAAGTTGGCTATGCGCCCTGGCTTTGCACACAAGTCCGTATTGACACTTCACTTTACCGCTTCCCCGTTACACCTGGCTGGGTGGTACCTGGAAAACACAAAAAATGGGTAATGAATGGTTTCCTCAAAAATTACTGGACCGATTTTGGTACAGGCTTTTTGCAATGCCTGGTAGAAATGTTTTAATTAGGGATCGGTGATCGGAAATAATAGCTAACCTAAACCTAAAGCTAAAAGCCTAGTGGTTAGGATGACCGACTTCTAATCAGAGGTTGTGGGTTCGATCCCGGGCATGCACCTCTAACTTTTCAGAGTTATGTGCGTTTTAAGTATTTAAATATCACTTGCTTTAACGGTGAAGGAAAACATCGTGAGGAAACCTGCATGCGTGAGAGTTCTCCATAACATTCTCAAAGGTGTGTGAAGTCTGCCAATCCGCTTGGCCAGCGTGGTAGACTATGGCCAAAACCCTTCTCACTCTGAGAGGAGGCCCGTGCTCTGTAGTGAGCCGGTAATGTGTTGATCATGATGATGATGATCGGAAATAATCGTTGTAAAATAAATATTTAAAGTATTGAATTACGACTTTAAAGTAACCCAAAGGGTTAATTTTGCATTACATATTATAGTTTTTCGATATGTAGTATTTGATAAAGTTCTGGAGGTGTTCAAACTAATCGTGTTCGAAGTAATCGAGGAGCCGTAACTCACCAGGCTAGCTATCGTCCTGCAGCGAGGTGAACCGGTTGCCGAGCGCGAGCGGCTGGCGCGTGGCGCTCGCGCGCTGCGCCCCGCCCGCGCCCGCGCCCGCGCCCGCCGTGCTCCAGCCGCCGCCGCGCTTGCCGCCCGCCGCGCCCAGCACCGGGAAGTAGTCGTCGTTGGTGATGTCAGGCGCGTTCTTGTTCTGAAACCAACACACATCCACCAAATAAAATATGTACTGTCTCTTCCATTGATACCTCTCGATCAACAGATCAAACCCATCAGGTAAGCAAATACGAGTAAGGAATCGCAATAGTCCCAAGATTCCTCAACTATGCCTTGAGAAGGTCCGAAAGTGGTTTGTGGGAATAGATGTCATATTCTCATACTATATAGAATCTATATTATTTATTCCATTCGCCCCCTCCCCCTCCTCAAGTGAATCTACGCTCTTGGGGAATCTAAATCAGGATTGTCACACTGTAAAGTTTGCCAGGCCCGTGGAATGGGTGGCCTGGTCCGAGTGGCATATGTATGTACCTGGGCCTGAGTCCGGCGAACGGGCTCCGAGCTGCGCTGCCGCGACTGCGGCGGCACGTACGCCTGCGTGGTCTGCTGCTTCGGCTCCTGGGGCTCCGGGGGCGGCGCGGCCGGCGTCTGTTCTACTTCCGCCTGTGCACGAGTTTTTGTTATGATGGAAAACATTTTGTTTTGCAATACACAGATAATACATAGACCGTTATAAAAATTACTTCCGATTTTACCTTAATTTTAGAATTGACTAAATTCATTCTCACTCGTTCATAACATTCACTCTATGGCATTTAGTCTATATCTTATGTCAAACTCCATAGTAGGTCAATAGTCTGTGCTTTTATTGTACGATTGTGAATGATTTTTGTTAAAATATTTACGTAAACTGCTAAAATTGAATTACTTTTGTGTGTATTATAAACATAATAAGTTTTACTTTGGGAAAAAAGATTGTGAGTGATTTGTTAAAAGCAACAGTGAAAATATTGTAAGCAAAAGTGAAATGTCGTGATAGGTATGTTTGTACGCTGCATTGCCTTCTGGGAGGGACTGTAGGGAAGGAGACTAATGCCCGGTTTCTGAGCTACTTTTATCGGCCGTTTATCTGTTCAATAGGCCTATTGGTTCGATAACCTAAGAAAGCGCGTTTCTGAGCGACACAATCACAGTTAAACTCCGTTTAAACTTCGTTTAACTTAACCGACCAATGTGCGCCGTTTATCGGTTCCATAAGTTTATGTGTCGTTTGCGGTTTGAAGTTTCATCTTAATATTTTAGGATATATCGTGTTATTACGAACATAAATTATATTGTAGAAAGCTTCAAATAATTATAGGGCTACCTAGGTAATACTACTTAATTTTTTAATAAAATAAAAAATTGTTTTAAGTACAAAACATAGGTAGGTATATATTTTATTTGTCAGCGCCATCCAAGCTTGTTTTGTAGCCTCTACAGAAGTGCCGTCTGTCTTTTTGTTGTCAATAATTATGCTGACAAATTCCTTAGCTAAGTACCTACATCAATAAGAAGCATCTTCTCTGTTTCGGTAAAATTTTTACTGTGTTTACCATCCATTTCTTACTTTAAGACAGTTTTTGGCATAAAACAATATCAAAAATCAGTTTATAGGTAAGTTAGCAATAAAACCACGTGCAACAAACAAATGAAATGAAATGAAATGAAATTTATTTATTTGCTGAACATGAGTAGGTATTATATAATAGTAATATTTTAAGATTTTAAGTCCTTCATGTTCTACTTAAAAGCATGCAAATATTTACAAACTATAGGTACTCATCAGAATTGATACATAAAGTCCTGATGAGCCTAAATGGTAAGTATAATATGTCTAATAATAATAAAAAATATATACTTATTACAAAATTTTTAAAATATTATTTATGTCAACTACATTCAATATTGTTTATTATTTATTATTACAAAGAAATTCTGTCACGGAATAAAATGTTTTGTCACACAGCCAACGAAAGAGAGCCCTTTTAAAACGACCTGTAGGTTCTTTTTTCATTCCCAAATCCAGTTTATTGTAAATTTTTATGCACATGGCGTGCGGAGATTTTGAGGTTTGTTTTAATTTATATTTTGTAGTGCATAATGTAGTGCATAATAGATTTTTAATTCTTGTATTCCTATATCGACTAATATCTGGAGGAGTATGTATTTTAAAGTAATGTATATGTCGATGTACGAAAACTGCTATTTCATAAATATAAAGACATGGCAGGGTGAGAAGATTGTGCTTTTTAAATAGTGGTCTACACGAGTCAGTTGGGCCCAATAGGAAGATGCTCCTGAGGCATTTTTTCTGTGTTACAAACAATTTATTTAGATTAATAGAGTTCCCCCATATAACAATGCCGTAACGCATAGCAGACATGACATAACCATGATATGCTATCAGTGCTGCTTCAAGAGATACCGTACGTCTTAGACGGCGCAAAGGATACACAAATTTATTAATTTTTGTGCAAATGTCCTCAATATGATTTGTCCAATCACAGTGCTCGTCAAAATTAATTCCTAAAAATTTGGTATTATGCACAATGTCAATTGATTCATTATTATAATTTATATTTAATGTCCTATTTTGTCCTCTTTTGGTTCTAAATTGCATACACTTCGTTTTATTAATATTTACGCTTAGATTATTGTTTTCTAACCAAGTAACAGTTTCCATCAATGATTTGTTAACTATGGATTCATGCGTGGATGTGTTATCACATGGAATGATTATTGTGGTATCGTCAGCAAAGAGTATTGATTGATGTGATATATTAGTAGAAAGGTCGTTAATGTATAATAAAAATAGAAGTGGACCTAAGATGCTGCCCTGGGGCACGCCGAATTTATTATTTTCATAATCCGATTCATACACGTTAATGTTTTGACCAACTTGTTTCTGAATTGTGGTCTTTTGTCTCCTATTTTCTAAGTATGATTTAAGCCACTGATATATTTGTCCGCGTATTCCATAGTGTTCCAACTTGTTCAGTAGTTTTTCATGATTGACAAGATCAAATGCCTTAGACATGTCAAGAAAAAGGACAGTTACTGGTTTTCCTTCATCAACTGTCAAAAACAATGAGCCTACTCTTTTGTCTTCGACATTGACGTTGACCGTTCGAACAACTTCATACATTCATTAATATTTATCAAAATATCGCAATTTTTAACTAAAACAGTGCTAAACCACTTATTTGCCCTCGAAAAAAATAGTTTTGATGACGTATTAAATGAATATTATACATTTTAAAATAGGTTTTCTTAACAGACCCATCTAGCGGCAAATAAGGAACTGCTTATCGGTTCCCTAACTATTGAACGGTCACTTCTGTATTCAGAAACCCAGCGACAGTTAACTGACGTTTATCTTATACATAACTTTATTGAATCAATAGCTATTGAGAATATAACTGGGGGATTCAGAAACCGGGCATAAACAAACTTCTCTATAGGATATCACTGACATAATGGCTACTTGCATCTGGTTAGTTCGAAGCTTTTAAAAGTAAAACCCTATGCACTTAATAAATAGTCTATATTATATTGTGACATTATTAGACATTTAAACATTTTGAAATATAAATCATTATTATGGACAAACATTTCCTTGG
Organism: Melanargia galathea; assembly: GCA_920104075.1. Taxonomy (NCBI): domain Eukaryota; kingdom Metazoa; phylum Arthropoda; class Insecta; order Lepidoptera; family Nymphalidae; genus Melanargia; species Melanargia galathea. The sequence goes on from OV049868.1 coordinate 17,108,187, forward strand.
ATTTTACAAGTGATTGGGCATGTTGTTATTGTGATCGAAAATGTTATTCTTGAAAGAACAGGTACATACAGGCTTATTCCAGGGTCCCTTGTTCTTTCCGTAGTCGGGGTTGGCAGAGTCCTCGCCGGAGGAGTCGCGGCCTGAGTCAGGCGCTCCGGTGCCTCCCTGCAGAACCTGTATCTTGAGCCCCGTGTAATCTTTCACCTGCTCCTCATAGTCTTTCCACTCATCTTCCTCCTGTAACCAAAAATCTCTATTCTTATACCACATTAGCAGCCCGTGCTGGCTTTGCATGGATGGACATTTTTTCTTTTACATTTACACTTGCCTATTAGTGAAAACTGCATGAAAATCCATTCAGTAGTTTCTAAGTTTATCACAAACAGGCAGATAGATGTGGTGAGGGACTTAGTTATACAATAATGTATGTAGTGATATTCCTCATGACTTGAGGAAACCATTTCCATTAACAGCACAAGGGTAGGTGTCACCTTGCGCTGATAACGATTTTTATCAAATTTTAGTGATAATATCTGAGACTGAGGGATTAATACTTTCTAAAGAACAAGAAATTCCAAGAGTTGGGAAGTTAGCAGTGGACACACTCCTGACCTCAAAGAGCACTTTACAGCGGTCGATTCCGCGCCTAATTTCTCTCACTTGTGCACTATATTATCTCCTGAGTTGTTGGCTAGTCTCCATTGTAGATAGATTGGCCGCCGTGGCCGAAATTCGGTGGTGGAGACATTATTATTTGCAACGTGTATTAACTAACTAGCCAATCAATCGTTCGCACACTAAATTGACTCTGCACTTAATTGGCTAACCTGCGTAAACAGGACGAAGTACTGTCACTCGTAAAAATCAGGTCACACGCATTAAAAGAAACAAAAGTCACTAAAATTAATGAGATCGAATTATTCCACGCGACATTGCACCGTATTTGTGTCAATGATAACTAGAATTTCACGAACACTAAAAGATCCATTTGGCATCACCTGCTTTTGACGTATGAAAAAAATATACCGTAAAATCGTGGCTTGATGTAGTTCTCAGAGTAAAATTCTCACCCCTACTCGACCGGCTTCCTCGCCCTCCTGCGGTGGACGTTCCTTCTTCGGTTTTACTTCTGGTTTCTGTTTTGGATCGTCGAGTTTTTTCGCTAGCTCGTCAGCAGTTGTGAACTTTTTGACCGACTTCGACTTTTTGCGGTCCTTCTTCGCGAAGAAATCGTCAAGATCGGCCATTCTGAATTTTGATTTGTGTATGAAATTTTTATTTGACTAACCAGAAAATACAGCAATATTGGAATAAATTGATAAAGGGGGAAATTCGTGGACTCCCCCGGAATGATTTTTGTGGCAAAGCGTGGCCGACTGTTTTTTTTTAATGGCAGTCATTTGTCAGTGTTGCTATACAACTATATTGAAAAACTACCATTGCAATATCGGTGTTTTTAATTTTCTACCAAAAAGAGAAATGCAGCACCAGCTACTTGAACGATAACTTCTAATAAACGTCGGCTGGGCAGCGCGATTGTTGTCCATATGAGTGAGCGAAACATTGTAATTTGTACAGCTTTGCATTTTGCTTCTGTCGGGTATACCATACCATCCTATCCCATTTCATGATATCTCAAGGATATTTTTCTTTTACTTAGGTACCTATTTATTTAATTTCAATTCATACATTCTTACACACATCATACGGAAACAGGAAAAATAGGTAACTATTACAATCACACAATATTAGGAAAATATGTACATAAACACATTTGCCTATTTTCCTAATATATTTCCTGTATCCTATAAATTAAGTATACACATAAAACAGAAGTGTCCGTCTATAATTTCGGAATAGCTGCCTTTCATTAAGCTTACAATTATTTGAACACTTACATAGATACATAGAGTATTTAGGTGGCTTAAACCCAAGCAGAGATTTGTACTATTTTTGTCTATACACGTCTGTCAAAATGTCTGCTTGTCTATATGTCTGATGGTTTGTACGAATTAATCATTGGAATGGCTGAACCGATTTTGACAAGATTTTCTCAAAAAAGGTAGAGGGTTAGACAAGTAGGTAGCTAATCGAGACCCTTTATAATGAAGACAATCTATAAAGGTCAATACAATTTTACGGTATAATCACTGAACTCGGCACAGAGATAACTTACATCCCGGGACGGACATAATATTATTATACTACCTACCTCAATGTATGTAGCTTGTTCCTACTGGATATTAAAAAATCAAAAATCTACATGGACGAAGTCACAGGCATCGACTTGTTTGTGAATATAGCACGAGCGTTTTAAAAATACTGCTGTAAAAATTGAATGGATGATTTTAAAACCGCATTGTTACCGCGGCGCGTACGGAGCCATAAACGTAAATAGTCTTCGATATTAACTCGCACTCCTTATCAACAAACAATCAGACGGACGCATCGACACTCAATCGCCGATATATCCTTATCTTATCACACATTTACCTGCGCATTTCGAAGCGTACATTGCAAGTTTAAACTCGAATTTTTTAAGGCAAGCCATTAAAAATGCACGGAGCCTTGACGAGGGCTAATCTTCTGGGAAGAAACGTGGTGAAAACCTTGGTGAGGAACGGCTCTCATGGAGGTGTGCCTGGCGAGGTAGGGTAACTTTGTATTATGTAATTTCATTTTGCTTGTGACGTTGTTTTGTACAGTGATGTGAAACGTTGGCCTCTGGGCCCCCGATTCAATATGCACGCAAACCCAACAGTTTTTTCTGTTACTCATGAAAATATAAAATAATTATGAAAGGTGCTGAGAGGGCGTCTAATTCTAGGGGTCTTCATGCCTTGGTAAATTTTCTTCAGTCCAGTAGAGAAAGTTGATAGATTTGACGATTCGAAAACACTCTGTAAAAGTATATTTTGAATGAAACGTTGTAGTTAGAGGCACCGTAAAAATAAAAGAGAGGAAAAGTTACATATGAATACCTACCTAAGGATCGTCTCTGATAAACAACGAATAATATTGCTTCACTCGCTAGGTATATAAAATGCTTTTAGTAGAGTAAATAAGGCCGGCAGATCAGTTTGCACTTCGAGACTCTGTTGTGCGTCCAACTAGTGGGAGGTATTCCACCGATGCATTTGCTGATTCTTTCCGCTAACTATTGGCCTCATAAGTAGGCTCAGGGTCACTCAGCGGATAATAGAAAAACCTATACTCGGTGTATCCCTGCAGGATCAAATCAGAAAATGAGGAGATCCGAGGGGAACCAAAGTAACTGCTTAGCTCATCGAGTCACGGCAATTAATTGACAATGGGCGGGGCGCATAGCGCGAAGAAATTCAGCCAGGAGAATCTTATAATTAACATTTTAAATGGAAATTTCCAGAACCTTCCGTTCAGCATGAACAACCGGTACCGGCTGACATGGACCTATATCTGGTACACCGCGAGTGGCTTGGGCGCGCCGTTTATCCTCCTTGCATTCCAAATGAAGAAGAAGTAATTTGGTAAGCTCATCAAGTTTTAATAGTAATTATCGGCAACGATCTAAAGGCATGACCTTGAATGCGCAAAAGTGTTGGGTCTGTTTGGCGGAGCGAAGAAGGGTGCGATGGGTGCACCGTCTGTGATTGATTCACTTTCATATCACGTCATAATCTGTCTCCCGCATTGGTTACCGCCGTCTTCGTAGTCTGCCGCAGACACAAGAATCTTTGTGGGGCAAGAGAGCGATGCGTGCATTGCTCATCTATCCCCGTTGCTTTCGCTCATGCCTCAAGAACCATGCTACTACTACTTACTACATCTATTATACTGTGTACCTACATTATTTTATGCTTAGGGTAGGTAGTTTAATTTTTATCATTAATCAACTTTCTTTGAAAACGTTATCAAAATTGGTTATGAACTGAGACAGTAAGTAAGTAATAAATATTGTGAATGATGCAAAAAATACTTAGTTTGCGTCCAGGAGACGGTCATAGAGTATTTTTTGTCCCAGGATATTAAACGGTTTCCGAGAGTATTTTTAAAAACATAAGTCCACGCAGATGAAAACGCAGGCATCAGCTAACAAGTAAATAACATTCAAATAGATAAAATGCAGATTTTATGTTGACATAATATATGTGATATGCCATCGTCGTTATTAGACCAGGGTAGATCCCTTTAAAAATAATAAAAAGTGAAAGAAAATCTGTAGATCGATATAATATGAGTGGTTCCATTTGAAGATATAAATTAACAAGTAGTCCTTTGACTTACAAGGCAACACTCGCACGCTTTTAAAAGTTATTTTTAATTAATTTGCATAAATACCTAATCGTTTTATTTTTAAAATAAAAATCGATTAAAGTATCGACTTGTTCCCTATACATACTGTGACGTGTCACACTATGACAGCTCATTCTTTTAGAGATGCGACTTGAATTCAAGTCTTCTCGTGTTAGTGAAAAATCTGGGTTTCGGGTGGGTTGGGTTATTTATATCTTCAAATGGAACCACTCATATTATATCGATCGAACTTCACTTAAGAAGTTCGTTTGATCATATATAATATTTCGTGGTTCCATTTTCGATATAAATTAACAAGTAGATGTTCAGAGACTGAGATTTTTTACGTTACTGTATGCCTTTACTATAGGCGTACTTGAAACACGAGAATATATAAATCATATCTTGTATTACAATAATTAATTTAATTAATTATATATTTATCTATTTAAGTATTACTGTTAATCATTTGTATTGTTAAGCAAACAAACAGATTTTGCAAAAGTAGATTTCTCTGCAATAATGATACGATGATAATATTATTAGCAAAGGTCTGGGAGGACGTGGTCTAGTCAGCTGTATTTCAGATGAGATCAAAACTAAGGCCAGCTGCGCACGCTGTCGACGTGGCAGCGTGACGGGCGCTGGGTGCGCCGTATATAGGCCGTAGGTACACTGATACGTCCAAGCCGCTTGCACACAGCGTCTGTTTGATCCACCTAGTTATAGTCTGTGCTGTCGCGTTCTTATAAGGGCGCTAATTGTTAATTGATAAAATTAAAGGATTTTCTATCCGAAGGTCTCAAGTCCTTCTTCGCTGACATTTAGTCGACTAGCGTTGTGGTTGGACACATAGAAAGATTTTCTCGAAAATAAGGCAAATACTAAAGTGGTTGATCTCGTCCTATCCCTGAGGTTTTAATACTATCCGGAATAACAATTTCAATGAGCTGTCATAGTGTGACACGTCACAGTATGTATAGGGAACAAGTCGATACTTTAATCGATTTTTATTTTAAAAATAAAACGATTAGGTATCTATGCAAATTAATTAAAAATAACTTTTAAAAGCGTGCGAGTGTTGCCTTGTAAGTCAAAGGACTACTTGTTAATTTATATCGAAAATGGAACCACGAAATATTATTCTGTTGTACACAATTCTCTAAACTAAACTAAAATGACAGGTCTAAATCTATTGCTATTCTTTTCCGCAGGTATCACTGTGAAAGAGATAGGAATAAATTTAGACCTGTCATTTTAGTTTAGGTTTAGAGATTGTGTACAACAGAATTGGCTACGCGTTGTTGGCTTCATTTCACATTTGCGTTTCGCGTGTTCACATAACAAACCCAACATGAAGGACGTGACCATTGACGTGACGGAAGAAAATTCTTTCGTAACGGAAGAACTTTCTTCCGTCACGTCCTAAAACTATAACTGTACTTATTTTAAAATAAGTATACTTAGTTTTAAGTTTATAAATGTACTTATCTTGAAAATTTTCCAAAAAATATTATTCAACATCTGGGTTAGGTATGTACTTAAGTAAATACATATACTTAACATTAAAATACACTAAACACTTAATTATTTTCATTTGTTTCAGGGCTAGTACCTGAATCTACCGATACTGTGATGTGGTGAGTGATGATAATAAAGCTATAACATTACTGTTATAATTTTAATGAATAATTAACTAAATTGTAGTTTGTTTAATTTGTACGAATAAAATAATTTTTATTTAATTTTGGTAGTTTTATTTAAGGATGCGTTCATAAATTACCAGTTAAAAAAATTAAAACCTTAAATTGGAACGCAATTGGTAGCTTTTATTAAAAAAAAAGTAGACAATTTTTTGCATAGAAAATCGAATTTCCTTTTCTCACATTTTCTTGAAACTTGAATTGACTTGAAAGTCGTCAGTGAATTATCAAAATGCTGGGACCTTTAGCTCGCGCTTACAACAAACTCGGCAGAAATGTGATGACCAACTTCGTGAGGAAACATTCCCACGGTGGTGTTCCTGGAGAGGTGAGTTCGAAATTCGAATATAAACATTACATAATCGTAACTTAAATAAATAGTCATACATTAATGTGTGAATAGCAAAAACTTGATTATTAATGCAAGAATCACTACATAAAAAATAATATCTGGAGTTCTTAAGAATTTTGACGAGATTTTTGCACATAATAAGTGGGTATATAAATATCATAAAGGTTAATAAATCTCAACTCGTTTTTGTTCTACACTACTGTGCAGTGTGCTATATTGCATTGTCATACCAAGAAATAATATTATACTACTTAGGTCCATTTCTAACTAAGATAAGTAGTATTTTCCATTTACTTTATTCTTCATCAATACCATACATCATAAAATTTCTTAAAACATTGAACTAGTGGTTTGTATATTTGACATGTCACCATTTATTTACATTATATTATCTTATTGGAAACAGCCTTTATGTATTCTAAAAAGTGAGTAATTTTAATAGAAAAATTAATACGAATGAATGTGGACAGCTACCTATTCTACCTCGTACCATAAGATTATGTACCTACAGCTGATGTATATGTTTATAGCTATTATACTATGAGCCTCATAAGAACCCTTGAAGTAACTTGGTGTTCAGCAGGTGATGGGGAGAGCTATACTCTACATGATTAAATCAGAAATGTAGAGATCAATAGATTGTGAAGCTGAGATGACAATGGGCAGGGCGAACCGATAGAGGCAGGGGTCCCCAGGTGCTGGTGCCAGGGGTGGCAACCTTGTACTGGAAAGTGCAGAGCTAGCAGATTCTCCACTTGGTGGACAAACTACATCATACAAGTCACAAATAGGCACTGGATACAAGCACCTTAAGACAAAAACATGTAGAAAACCCTATAAGAGATCTATGTTAAGCAGTGGATGTCTATTTGATTGCATTGCTGATGACTATACAGGTGGTCAGGAAAAAATTATAAGAAACACAATTTTTTTTTAATTTATAACATTCAGTCTGACAGGCTGATTTTAAAACCTGATTATTTTCCTGGGTTCTGATAGGTCCCCATGTCAACTATGTAAAAAAAAATTATATGCAGGATCTGTAGTAGAGGAAACTTAGTAGTAGAGAAAACAGGAATATTACTAACATCTAACTTTTTGAATATAATTTTTTATCATTTTTTTTTTAATAACGAAATTTTATGAATATCATTCCAGAACCTTCCATTTGACATGAGCAACCGCTACAAGCTGACCGCACTTTTTATAGTTTACATTGGATCGGGAATTGCTGCACCATTCCTCATCACCCGCCACCAGCTTCTCAAGAAGTAAGGTTTTTGTCTTAGTTTTAGCACTCAACTGAAATAAGGTTCAAAAGCTAGAACTCAGAACTGTATAGTAAATCAAAAAAAAAAAAGTTACCCAGATCAAACTTGAGTTCTTTGTAAAAACCTACAAAAATAATTTTAATGTAATTTAAATAAATAAAGTTGGAATTAATTTAGGTTCAATTCATGTACATCTGTGGTATAAAGTTGTGTACTTAATAGATTGTCTGTTTATTAATTCCAAAACAAATGAGGATAGAGTTAATTTTTTAAGTAGGTTTACATGCTGAGCCGCTTGAGTTGATTTTGTTTAACTTTGCTTTAAAAATAGATAAGTACAGAGACAAAGTTTTCTGTTTTGCAATTTTTGATAACAATTAATATTGTTTTCTAATTTTCAGGTAAATCTTCATTAGCTGCGCTGTTTTAGGTTTAAGCTAGTAAAGTGTAAATTAAAACAATAAATTAATGTAATCAAAGTATTGTCGTTTCATTACTGTTGTCTTAAATTAATACTACTGCTGTCATATTGATTAAAATGTGCCAACTTATTCCTCTAATAAAACAAGAGATAAAGTTCGTAAACTAAAACCTGACTACACTTACGGCCTGTTTCACCACCTTCTGATAAGTGTTGGATAGCCTAAACGTAAGTTTTGTCACTTTCTTACTTTATGTCAAGTGACAAAGACAAAAGTTGTAGATAGCTATCTAATACATATCAGAAGGTGGTGAAACAGGCACTTAGTAATTTAATCACTTATCATACTAATATTAAAAAGGCGAAAGTTTGTGTGTGTGTGTGTATGTTTGTTATTCTTTAACGTCGCAACTACTGAACCGATTTGGCTGGATATAGATTATGCCCTGACTTAACACATAAGCTACTTTTACTGGAAAAATCCACAGTTCCCACGGGATTTTGAAAAAACTGAAATCTACAGCTATAGGTAGATTACTATAGCAAACTTCCTTGGAAGTAGGTATAAAGGTTGGAAAAGGGAACGGGAACCGGAAATTCATGATTCACGACCGAAATTCATGCGGGCGATGCGACGAAGCTATCGTAGATACTAATCATTAATCTGTGGACGAAGCTAGTTTAAAGTACCTACCTACTAAAAATTTAGTGTGCAGAAAGCGCGGGGCAAGCAATTGGCGCTATCTATTGTCTATCCGAAACTAAATAATATTTTAGTTTTGCCGCTCGGACATCTCTCTCGATTTTTGTCGTACCTACCTATATAAAATGTAGCCTATGTCACCCGAACTATAACAAAGAATTATTTGACACCTCATTCATCAAAATCGGCCTAGTAGTTTAGGCGCTACGGTGGTATACACAGAATCTCATACAAAAATCGGCCACAAACATACATAGGGTGACGATACCAATAGATGAACGATTAAGCGGAATTCAACTTGTTATAATTTTTCCCAACGCTCATATTAACTGAATTCTTAATGTTTTACTTTAAATGATTAGGTGGATAGTTAATTTATTAAGTAGTAATTTTTATTTTTCTCTTAATTAACGCTAACTAGGCTAAAATAGCAAAAATACTGAAAAAGTGCCTTCGGCCCTAATTGTGACTGATATATTCCTTATTGTGACCAAAATCCGACCTATTTATGAACTAAGAAAATAAAAGGCGAAATATCAAAATCAATATTTTTATTTTGAATAGGACAATCTAAAATCTTAAGGCATTCATCTTGAAGAACGGCTCAATACTATACATATACAATATTGGTTTACTTTTATTATTGAAGAACCCTAAATATCTGTTCTTATTCACCACAACAATAAAACAGGTAAGTATTAAACAAGCGGTCATTACACATAGTCCGAAGAACCGAAAGACGTTGGGGTCCCAAGGTGCTAGAATGGCGACCTCACACGTAAAGCGCAGTGTTGGCAGACCCCCCACTAGGTGGACCGACGACATCAAAAAAGTCGCAGGGAGTCGCTGGATACAGGCGGCACAAGATCGCGCCGTGTAGAAGTCCCTACAAGAGACCTATGTCCAGCAGTGGACATCTATCGGATGAGGACGACGACGATGACGGTCATTATACATGCCCTACAATCTAAAATCTAAGGCATTCATCTTGAAGGCTCAGTAATATTGAACGGCTCAGTAATATTGGTTTACATTTATTATTGAAGAACCCTAAATATCTGTTCTTAATTACCTAACTACCACAACAATACCACCACCACCACTACAGACTTTTAATGTCCCACTGCTGGGAACAGGCCTCCTCTCTCATAGGAGAGAGGGATTAGAGCATAGACCCGCCACGCTGCTCCAATGCGGGTTGGCGGGCTATACCACAACAATAAAACAGGTATTAAAACAAGTGGTCATAATAAGTCTTTCGTTTCAATTATGAACGGACAAAGTACTTGGTTCATTAATACAACATTCAAAATAATTTATGAACACCTGAAATACGAATATGACAAAAAAGTAATTTTTGTCTAAGGGTGATTATCGATTTTCGTTTTAATTTCGCGGTTTTGAAAAAAAAAAATTTTTTGCTTTTTATTATTATTTTTTGTATATACACTTATAGATTACAGTATGAGAAAAAATTACATGTACAAGGCCTCTTCGTAACTTTAGCAGTTTTCCGGAAAATTAATGGAGTGTAATGAACCAGTGGAAAGAAATGAAAATCACTTGGAGTGTAATGACCTATCGTCGGATAAAAATGAATTCAGAAGCTTTTTAGTAGCCCGTCTTTGATTATTTTATGAAATAATGAATAATTATATGAAAAAAACGAATAAAATTGAAATAAAATCTAAACCTTGAGTTTAGATTAACAGTAAACAAGCATAATCATTTTAAATAAATTAAATAAATAATTCTAGATTTTACGAGGCTGGTCTTGCAGAAATTTTACGTCTCAATCTTTGTTAAACCGAGTAAAGTAGTCACCTTGTCTGCGGAGATAGGTTTGACAATAATTTGATTGGTTTCTGTAATTTCAGGTGAAATATTTCCAGTTTAATTCTCTTTTTGAGGAACTTCAGTGGTATCGTTGACCAATACTTATCTCTTTAACTTTATTTTGCCCCTTCTTTTTTTTCTTATATTTCAAAGAGTTTTTTTCTGTTCATGTTGTGCTCAAGCGGACATTTCAATGATGCTGCGAATCTTTTTCTGTTCTTTTCTTAAAAGGTAACTTTTCGCTATTTTATTTTTTAATTTTAATAATTCCTGAATTGTTTTTTTAATTTCTCTTAATTTTGGCGTTTTCTGGCTCTATCTTTAGCTAACTTTTCTTCTTTTGTAAGTTTTTTCTTTGTTTTACTCATGTCTACTTGTTTTTTTGGAACGGAATGGATATAAATGAACTGGAAACAAATGACCAAATCGACTTTAAATTTAAAATACTCGAGATACGTGAATGCATAAAATCTCCGAAATAGAACTCTGAATAGAAACAAAACATAAATCCTAGTACTAAATCTAGAAAAAATTAAAAAAATTAAGTCACGTTGAAAATCGATGGAACGTAATGAACTCTACCGCGTGACAAAATACTTCTGACTACTCGCGAATGCAATTTTTTTGTGTTAATTGAAAGATCACCATACTATAACAGAACAGCAGCGGTACTAACTGAGACGCCGGATACGCAGGAGGGTAAATCGTTTCTGTACACGTTTGAACACGTCGTGAAGTAGCGATTCCATTACCAGAGAACGTAATGACCGTTTTCGATTGACAAAATTAAAAGTTGGATTATTTCAGGGTTAGAATGGCTTTATAAATTACAAAGGGTAAACAGTCTAATCTTATATCATTGTTTAATTTGAAAAACAAATTAACTAATTCGTTTGATGCACACGAATTGAGTAAAAAAATATGTAATTCAATAGATGGGCATTTGCACACGGAGATAAATGACTTTTTCACAGGTTTTTCCTAATTTTCTTTTTACCCTGAGCATTCAGCCCTTTTGTAATAGGATGCCTTCTTGCATCGTTTGTGTCTTAACAAGATAATCAAAACCATTTTTTCCATAATAGATAAAACATAGCGATTTTAGCCTTTGCAAGGTGTTTCGAACGAAAATCGATAACCACCCCTAATGAACCTAGTTCAAGTATTGGTAAATAGTATTCTGTATATAATGCAGTTAAAAAAAACCCACAACATCAGTAAAAAACCATATACAAGAATTACAATATTAAAACCAATTTTAGTGGGTCATGCTTATTCTGAACGGCCGTTCATAATTAAGATTTGAGCGTCTTTTACAAACCATTAAATGAACGCTCTATTTCTATAAAACCTGATGGAAAAGACCATATTTTGGTTGATTTTCTAATTAAGATAATAATGTAGTTTACTGGAAAATATTTACTTGAGGCTTATTAATATAAATGGATCGGCAATTCACTTACAAGCTTATGAAAGTGGTAAACTCACCTTAGCACGTTCTCCATACAAAAACTCAAAGATCGGTTTTCGTGCGCACTTGTTGAAGTCCAGGGGGGTGACTGATTAGTTTAGACACTGCTTGTTAATTTAGAAAGCAGCGTATGGCGTTGCCGCTTCGAGAAAAAATACAACAAAAGCCGTAGTTAGTGCCTAATTCTTATAATTAAATAAAAACTGCGATTTGTTCATCTATTGGTACCCAGTCATTTAATGGTATCGTCACCCTACATAGACTGTTAAAATCATAACCCTTTTGGCTTTGCCGTAGTAAAAATAAAAAATAATGGTAAAAATCTAGTAAATCCTTTTAAATTCAGCTTTTAAAAATAGCAATCAAGTACCTAAGCATAATATAAATAACGTTATTTTTAAAACCGGTAAATATATAATAATTTTATTTAAAACGTGCATCTCCAGAGCCGTGAAGCCAGACCATAGAGAAAATAATAATAAATAGAGCTGGCATAATGTCCTATAGAAATTAGTGGATCGGAAAATAGCTCAAGCTTATCAAAATTTTCATAAGTGTGTAAGAGACAACACTACATTTTTAAACATAACAATAAAACAGATCGTGGCAGAAATTTTATTGCACTGCCCTTAAGATGGCCTCCCTAAAATGTATACATGAACACTCACACACGCACAACTTGAGACATCACAATGAACACGCGCCATTTTATGTTACAGGATTGTGCGTGTGTGAGTGTATTTTTGGCACGTTTTTAAGGTAGTTATGCCAACTCTTTTTATTATTATTATCTCTATGAGCCAGACGTAAAAAAATTAATTTGACATTACCTTTTTTTTGTAATCTGTGGGCATTTCTCTTTTGTCTTTGGTGCCATTTTGAAAAAAAATAAATAATACCAAGTGTAATAGTTCGATGATAATATCATAATACCTATTGAAAGAAAATGTGCAGTTCAATTTATATTACATCCTTCTATTACGAAAAAAATTATTAAAGTTCCGTTATAAGTAAAAAATAGTTTAAGTGCCGGTAACTTTTCTAACCTCCTCTAACATGAGCGAAACATCTTGTTATATTCTGGACAATGGGGCTTACACAGCAAAAGTAGGCTTCTCCAACACCGAACCAAAGATCGTGCCAAACTGTATAATGAAGGCGAAGTCCGAAAGACGCCGTCCTTTCATTGGGTCGCAAATCGACGAGTGCAGAGATGCCTCGGGCCTTTTCTACATCCTACCTTTCCAAAAAGGTTTCTTGACCAATTGGGACACCCAAAAAACAATATGGGACTTCATATTTAGCAAGGAATGCTGTCCTGTCAACTTAAGTGAGACTCCTTTGATTGTAACCGAGCCCATTTTCAACTTTTCGTCAATCCAGGAGGCTATGACGGAAATTTTCTTCGAGGAATACGAATGCCAGACATTATTACGGATAAATGCTACGGATTTAGCAGAGTATCACTACAGAAAGACGCATAATAATGACTGCACTGTGGTTGTGGATTCTGGGTACAGTTTTACGTATATTGTTCCTTATATCAAAGGTGAGTAAAAGATACGATTTATATTATTTTAAGCTATGGCTATTTTTTTGTTCGTTCGTTCGTTTCAACCAATGGACGTCCACTGCTGGACATAGGTCTCTTGCAAGGATCGCCACAGCACATGATCTTGTGCTGCCTGATTCCAGCGGCTGCCAGCAACTCGCTTGAGATCGTCTGTCCATCGAGTGGGGGGTCTACCTACACTTCGTTTACTGGTGTGAGGTCGCCATTCGAGCACCTTGGCACCGAACATAAAAATGTATTATAAAATATACATGCTTTGAAAATATATTAACTTATATTGTGGCCAATTATGTTGTACACATTCTCTAAATCTAAACTAAAATGACAGGTCTAAATCGATTGCTATCTCTTTCACAATGCTCCCTGCAGAAAAGGATAGCACTATTTTTAAACCTGTCAATTTAGTTTAAGTTTAGAGATTGTGTACAACAGAATTAGCCACATTGTGGGCGATTCTGTTGTACACAATCTCTAAATCTAAACTAAAATGACAGGTCTAAATATATTCCTGTCTCTTTCACAATCCTCCCTGCTGAAGGGGATAGCACTATTTTTAAACCTCTCAATTTAGTTTAGGTTTAGAGATTGTGTACAACAGAATTAGCCACATTGTCCTTCTAATCAATAGTTTTAATTTTTCATAAAAGAACCATAAATATTTCCAGGATCATTTTTCCCTAAACATCTATATTCTATCAAGCCTTGTGCTTTTTCCACAGGCCCCATTCCAGAACATTGGGATGTCAATGTGTATCCAGGGATTTTTTTTCAGGTAAAAAGTATAAAGAAGGCATCCGCCGCATAGACGTGGGTGGGAAGGTGTTGACCAATCATTTGAAAGAGATCCTGTCCTATAGACAGTTGAATGTCATGGAAGAGAGCTATGTCATCAACCAGGTTAAAGAGGACTCGTGTTTTGTTTCACAGGACTTCATGGCTGATATGGAAATTGCTAAATGGAAAGGTAATTAATAGATACTTACAGGGATTTTCTGGAAAGAATACTTGCGTTGGTACTTTGTATCGGTATATATTAGAATGTCACAAATTCTATATACAGCGTGCAAACCGCACCGACAACTTTAGTTATTTACCTAACGTGTGTTGAAATCTAGCGCTAGCTGATGATTGCTTTACATTGCAAACTTTTTAAATATACAGGAAATATTTTTAAAAAAATTTGTGGTATCTTGTCAGTAATCATCACTACTATTACCTGTCTTCGTTTCCAAGAGTGGTTCCCTTACACCTCTTATATTTGAAAATGTTTAGTTACAGACAAAAACCTTTAGTCAAGTCGATCACTTTTTTCAGGGCCGAGCAACACAATAGTAAAAGACTATGTCCTGCCAGACTACACTACTCTCAGACGAGGCTATCTGCGCGACGTCGTCCAACCCGACGAGGACTTAGAGCAGCAAACTCTACGTCTCAACAATGAGAGGTTCTCCATACCCGAACTCTTATTCCGACCCTCGGACGTTGGAATACCCCAGATGGGTATTCCAGAAGCCATCATGAACAGTGTCGAAGCATGCCCGGAAGAAAATATGGAAGGTTTACTGGAGAATATAGTTTTGTACGGAGGCAATACGTTATTTCAGGGATTCCGTGATAGGGTTTTCAACGAAGTTAGATCGTTAGCCTTGGATCATTTCGATGTTAATGTTATGTTGGGTGACAACCCAGTGACGTATGCTTGGGAGGGTGGTAGCATGCTGTTCCGTGATCCGGAGTTCTATTCATTCTGTTTGACAAGGGAGGAGTATGAGGAAGAGGGGCGATCTCTGGCGTTTGAGAGGTTTGATATATAGCGACGCAAGCGAGCCAAGCGGCCTGAATAGGGTGCTGGCTCGGTGAAGTGTTAATTATTGTGTTAATTCAATATTTGCGATTTATTTTCTATTTCAATTACCCGATTTTTGGAAATAACTAATGAGATGTCATGATCCTAGGGATTTACTGTCGATTTTACCGATTAAAATACGATTTTATCGATCAATAAAAAGGCACCTGTGTGAACTTTAAACATTAATATTGTGGAAAGAAAAGACTGAAAATTAAGATAGTATTAAGAATATTATGGTGTAACAAAATAATTGAAAGAGTTTACTTGGAATTACTGTTGTATTATTTTATACGATTTAACCTTAATGCTCTAGGTACTACCTAAAAGATGTTAGTTTTTATACTACCTATAAAAACTAACAACTGCAATGCAAATCTTTGGTTTGCATTGCAGTTGTTAGTTTATATTATTACTACTGAATCGATTTTGATAATAATATTTACATTGAATCTATTTAAAAGTGAACCTCTTAACTTTTTAGGGACCACAATGTGGCTAATTCTGTTGTACACAAATCTCTAAACTAAACTAAAATGACAGGTCTAAATCTATTGCTATCCTTTTCCGCAGTGAGCACTGTGAAAGAGATAGGAATAAATTTAGACCTGTCATTTTAGTTTAATTTAGAGAATTGTGTACAACAGAATTGGCCACATTGTCTATCGGGTAATTCGAACTATGTGGGACGCCCAGATTCGTGGAGTGGGGTCCCAAGGGGTGTTGGAATGGCAACCTCTCATGTGGAAAAGCGTAGTTCTGACAGACCCCCCCACCACAGCTTCAGGATATCGAAAACTTATAAATTAAACTCCCACAACTGTTGTTTATTCACTCTTTATATTGTATACTTTTACAAACATGAAATCATCAACGCCCGACTATCATTACCGAGTATCAGACTAGTCAGTCGCTGGATCCAAGCGGCGCAAGTCCGCGGCATGTGAGACCTATGATGACCAAGTCCCCACAAGATATGTACATGTCTAGCAGTGGACGTCTTACGATTTTTTACAGTCGCTGAAGTAGCCAGGTTTGTATTTAAGTAAAAAGAAAACGCAAATCTTCAAAATACCCCATTTTATTTCATCAGTTAAATACAATAACATTTGTTTATTTTACAAAAATTGAATTTCGACACATACTACAGTTATTATAGGCTATTTTCAATATTTACATTATATTATTTATAGGTACCTACACAAATTGTAGAAACTAGAATCAAACCAAAACCTTAATTAATAAAATGAAAATGCCATTCAATTTAAAAATAAGTAGTTAGGTATATTATATTATATACTAAAACTATATATCACACAACAATAAAAACTAAAATAAATTCATATTGCAACTTTGAAACCACATTTTACTCAGTCTATACATATTTTTATTTATTAATTATGTATTGATTGTATAATAACTAATAAGACAAAATATGTGTCTTACATCATGAAAAATCCAAAATGGCGGATGTGACAAAAACTAGCAAAAATAAAAATAAAAATTGAGATGAGTGACGTAAGATAAGAAGTCTATTTTTTAAGACATTTATTATGTAAGAGATATCTTCATTCAGTTTTACTAAAAAATATTTCATTATTTGGGACAAGTCAAAATTACAATATGAATGGCCAAATTATTGTTCTAAATAATAATAATGAAATTGTCATTTCGCCTAAATTAAAATGTAAAGTGATGACTTAATTGATAAAAAAATAAGGTAACAATAGTAAACCTCTCACCATTACATATTTATATAATATTTTCTATAACAAAAATCATAGCGATCCAACAGCTTTTAAACGGAATGATACAAGTCACGGCAAATAAGACAACCATAGATAAAATGAATAAGACTCTCTCTTCCGTGAAGACAACCTTCAATACGCAGAAGTCGAAAATGAGGTATCTCGGGGTGTGAGGGGGTCGCGGGGAGGGCGTGGGGATCGTTCGTAAGTACTGATTAGCTCTCGCGGATCCCTCGTTAGCGCTGATTGGCTCTCCGATCGTATTGTGTCCCGCTCACTCGCACGAAGCTGCACGCACTTGAAGGTCACCGGTCGACTTACGTGCCGGGGGTTATAATGAAGTTAAAATCGTTTTTTTAATTTAAAAAAAAAACGCCTCGCCTTTAGGAGGGGGAGGAGGTTTGGTGGCGAAACCAAAGTTCAAATTCTTCCAATACATTATTGAAAATATAGTAAAAGCTTGAAATAATTTATATTGAAATATAATCTGTTGGGTGGACGACAACACAATATTAATAATTTCCAAAAAAAAAACCCCATCAATAATTTCATGTATTATCCAAGTTATAATGAAAAACAAAACGTACATTTTGGCTAACATCATAAGATATGTTATTTAAGATTGTATTTTATTTACTCGAAAAACCATTTATATTAGGTACATTATATTATAATGTGGCCGATTCTGTTGTACACAATTCTCTAAACTAAACTAAATTGACAGGTTTAAAAATAGTGCTATCCTTTTCTGCAGGGAGCATTGTGAAAGAGATAGGAATATATTTAGGCCTGTCATTTTAGTTTAGATTTAGAGATTGTGTACAACAGAATTAGCCACATTGTATGACTATAAAATGTTACAGCAAAACTATGTCTTCACATCCAGATATTGTTAAAATGTCAACAACAATCACTTAGGACCCAGATAATAGTAAGCTGCGAGCCTAGTACCTGAAAATAATAAATAAAAAAGAATGTTTTAACAAGTGTAAATTTAAAATTAAAAAAACCCCTGACACTCGCTATTTTCTGGCGGCGGCCATCTTGGATTTGCAATAATGCTATCCTACTAGTCAAGCCCTTTCATTTGATACCCATATTAAGGGAGTTAACAACACTCTCGACTAATTCACCTTTCAAACAAAAAAAACCGCATTCAAATCGGTCCAGCCGTTTGAGCGCCACAGGGGAACAGACAGACAGACACACACACACACACGCACACACAGACACGTCAAACTTATAACACCCCGTCGTTTTTGCGTCGGGGGTTAAAAAAACAAAAAAAAAAGTGTGTGTCTGCAATAGGGTACTTTCGTTAGTGAAAAATAAATTATGAAATTTGATAAAAATAAAAATTTATGTAGAAATATACTTAAATATTCTGATTTTGAGTCATAAAAGCACATGATTATTTTATTAAATTAAAATTAAAAGTCGTAATTTCCCATCTGTATATCACGTGACCTAAAACACGAGCCGCCTTGTTGTGACGTCATAATGATAGAAAATACTAATATTAATCTGTGGTCATATAAGCAAAAACTAATATTAATCTGTGGTCATATAAGAAAGATAGAACCTATGGAATCTAAACTCCAAACAAAAAAGGACTGTTGATATTTTTTAATATAGTATTATATAAATAAATATTTTCGATAGGTATATCTATATTTTTAAATATATCGATATCGGAGTTCGATATACCGAAAAAAATATCGATATTTCGATATATCAGCTTTATTTAAAAAATCGTAAGTCACTTCAAAAATGATTACACAGTTATATTATAGTCCAGTATCTTTATCAAACAAATTAAATTATAAATATATATATATATGTGTTAGGTTATAGTTCTTAGTAATTATTTTATTAAAATAAGGTACAATATGGCCTGTTCCCGACACTTATCAGAAGGTAGTGCTTCTGATAAGTGTCGGGATAGCCTAAACGTAAGTTTTGTCACTTCCTTACTTATGTCAAGTGACAAGGACTATAGTTGTGAATAAGCTATCCGACACTTATCAGATGGTGGTGAAACAGGGCCTTATACCAATATTTTTAAATGACGTTATCACGTAAAATATTCATCCGTAAGCCGACTTGACAGACAACTAATGATGTTTACAAAGATGTTTTAACATTCTGGAATTCGGCAGAACAGAAGTCTGGGTTACATGCAAAAGTTGTTGCTTCAGAGTACAATGAACTTTATGGTTTTTGTCTATATGACCATAGATTATTATTAACGATAACGATATGATTAGTATTAACTATCATTATGACGTCAAAACAAGGCGGCTCGTGTTCAAGGTTACGTGATATACAGATTAACGATTACGACTTTTAATTTTAATTTAATAAAAAAATAATGTGCTTTTATGACTCAAAATCAGAATATTTAAGTATATTTCAATATAAATTTTTATTTTTATCAAATTTCTTAATTTATTTTTCACTAGCGAATGTACCTATTTTTTACCACAGAGGTATCATCATCATCATCATGATCAACCCATTACCGGCTCACTACAGAGCACGGATCTCCTCTCAGAGTGAGAGGGCCTTGGCCATAGTCCACCACGCTGGCCAAGCGGATTGGTAGACTTCACACACCTTTGAGAACGTTATGGAGAACTCTCAGGCATGCAGGTTTCCTCACAATGTTTTCCTTCACCGTTAAAGCAAGTGATATTTAAATTCTTAAAACGCACATAACTCCGAAAAGTTAGAGGTGCGTGCCCGGGATCGAACCCACGACCTCCGATTAGAAGTCGGTCGTCCTAGCCATTAGGCTATCACAGCTTTATCACAGCTTTTTGTATCTACATTTCGATATCAAACTATCGATATATCGTCCAAAAAATATTAGTAATAAAGAAAAAGTAGCCCAGGTGAATGACTTTATCTTCACTACAATATTTAAGGCGCAAACTCCAGTGTTATATAGAATACATTTATAACCTTCTTGTATATCATTGTTACGTCATGAAATGGCTGACTTATTGGCTGACAGCGTTTTCGCGGCATTAAAAAATGTTTAAAATTTAATTTAATTTTATGGCATGAACGCGTGTTTATTTTGCCGAAATATATTTTTTTGTGGCTTTTTATTAACAAAAACAACATTTTGAAGTGCTTTTTCAAACACAGTAGAATACCCTATTCACATACGGCAGAAGTGAAACTTATATTCTAACTAATTTTCAAATGCTCCAAAATATTATGTAAATAATTAAATATTATATTATTAAACATTATGTTGTTTATGTTACCATTACCTTGTTTATGTTTTTGAAATACAATTTGGGTTCAAAAACGGAACGTAAAAAAAAATTGGTAATACTGAAAGTACGCCACTTTCAGTATTACCAATTTTTTTTTGCAAAAGTTTTGCTTGGGGCGCTGGCTATGTAGGTATGTATGGACTTAAACAAAAATTGACTCAAAAACTTTGAAACAAGTACGTTTAGGTTCATTTTACTTTGATCTGCATGTGTTTCGAGATTCGAAATATATCAACGTTGTTATAAGTAAAGTCGTACTAGCCTACTGGTATCATGCTACTATTGGCAAGTCGGGAATATGACTATATTGAGTGTGACGGGTAACTTGTAACACCTTTTCATCATCATCATCATGATCAACCCATTACCGGCTCACTACAGAGCACGGGTCTCCTCTCAGAGTGAGAAGGGTTTTGGCCATAGTCTACCACGCTGGCCAAGCGGATTGGCAGACTTCACACACCTTTGAGAACGTTATGGAGAACTCTCAGGCATGCAGGTTTCCTCACGATGTTTTCCTTCACCGTTAAAGCAAGTGATATTTAAATACTTAAAACGCACATAACTCCGAAAAGTTAGAGGTGCGTGCCCGGGATCGAACCCACGACCTCCGAATAGAAGTCGGTCGTCCTAACCACTAGGCTATCACAGCTTTTTTTTTACACCTTTTAGTGACAGGTAACTTGTAACATTTTTTGTCACAGGTAACAGGTAAGCGTTAACAACTCACCGGTTAAGTGTTCCTGCGCTGTAGCCGCGACGCGATTCTGAACGCTACAAAGGGCCACACCACTAACAGCACCATGGTGGGTGTGCTGAGTTCTTGCCACGGCCATCGCCAACCGCGTGAGACTTCCTGCAAAGAGACAGGACATTTTTATTTTTATTCATCTAAAAGTTAGCCTGCGATCTCACCTGATGGTGAATGACCATGCAGTTTAAGGTAGAAGCGGGCTAGCCTAGAAGAGGTATGGCAGGTTTTTATTTATTAAACCCATACCCCTAATCTATATCTACGCGGCATCTTATTGGAATGCTAAATCGCTTGGCAGTACGTCTTTGCTATACACCGCTTTGCCTCCCTGAGGCCTCCCATCAGACCAGAGATAATGTAGAAAAAATTATAAACTCCCAAATCACCCATGCCGAGAATCGAACCCACTATTAAGACCACAGCACTCATCACTACGGCAGGGAGGTCTATACTAAGGTTAGCTAGGTATATAATTTAGATTTGGAACAGGCACAAATCGAAGTTTTGCTTGGCTTGGGCTTGGCTGTACTTTTTAACAGCAAAAGCGTTATGACTTAAGCTTTGCAACCAATTTTACATGAAATATTTTTGTTGGGATTATTTATTCTGAAGTACTATAAACAGTAAAACAGTAAATTTTACTCAAGTAAAATAGTAAATATTACTAGTAAAATATGTAGTAAATTTTAATAAAGCACAACAGTACATTTAATAAAGTAAAACATAAAATTTTACAAAAGTAAAACAGGTGATTTTACTAAAGTATAACAGTAATTTTTATTAAAGTATAACAATAAAATTTACTAAAGTAAAACAGTACATTTTACTAAAGTAAAACAGGTAATTTTACTTAAGTATAACAGTAAATTTTACTAAAGTAAAAACAGTAAAGTTCTCACGTCGAGTATCCTCCTGTCGCCTTCGACGGCTTTCCTCAGGGCGGCCACGTCAGCTTCCAGCCTCGCCAGCGCACCGGGCAGTTGCTCCAGCACCTTTAGATCTGGAATTACAGCTAAATATTTATTTATTTATTAAGCACACTAACAATATACGTATACAAAACAATACTATTTATATACAATTTTACACTCACTGATATCAATTACAAGTGTACATTCAGAAATTTTGTTATTTTGTTACTCGTTGAAATTGAACTGCCATCAAAATATAGATCTACAGACACTTCGAACATTAAGGGTTGATATATCGATAGAAACTTAACTGAGGAATAGTTTTGCCAGATTTCGTTCGACTGTTTCGTTTTTTTAAGTTATACTTCTTTAGGCAGTTATGAAAAAATCAGCCAAGTGCGAGTCGGGCCTCGCTCTTTCAGGGTTCCGTACATAATTATGAACAATATAATATTTTGGGTCTAAGAAATATTTAATTTCCGAGCTAGACTTCGCAACAAACCGTGAAAGAAAAACCCAAAAAAATGTTCGTTTATTTTGGTCACAGCTTATAAACTATTTAATAAATCGTTGTTTTCAGTATTTGTTGTTTAAATAGAGCATATAGTACATAATATACTGAAATATCATATTCCCAACTAGTTTAGTTTTTGAGATAGCCCCAGTCACAAAAATGGTCTAAAACTGACAACTTTGATGGCCTCCCATTCCCTTATTTTTTGAGATAAAAATTAAAAAAATATATATTTGTACTCTACTTAATGAGCTCTAAACAATGATACCCCACAAGCTAGGGTAAAGAAAAAAATTTTTTTTCCGGCTCCTTTTTCATGTATGGGAGCCCCCCTGAAAAATGATTTAATTCAATTTCTAATTCAATATTTGATTTTGGGTTAACGTTTTACACTAAATACCAAAATTTCAGGTTTGTAACTCATTTCGTCTGCGAGCTAGAGACCTGTGACCGGCGGACAGACGGACAGACAGCCGAGTGACATTAATAGGGCTCCGTTTTTTACCCTTCGGGTACGGAACCCTAAAAATGATGAAAGTGAATTTTTGAAGTTATACTTCTTAGGCGCGTTATGAAAAAATGATGAGAGTGAAGTTTTGAGTTATACTTTTTTAGGCGCGTTACGAAAAAATGATGAAAGTGAATTTTTACAATGCGCAATTTTTACAAGGTGACACGAAACACGACATGTTGAAGTTGGCAACATTGTTGAACTAGTGTCTGATGGTAATTAATTATTTGCATGCAAAGAAGTACTTTTTACGGGTGTACACACACTTTTTTTTATCTTCGAGTCAGTGTTTTAATGGGCATATTTAATTTATAATGGCAATGTGGCTAATTCTGCTGTACACAATCTCTGAAACTGTAAACAAAATTGACCGGCTTAAAAATAGTGCTATCTTTTTCAGCAGTGAGCATTGTAAAAAATATATGAATAGTTTTAAACCTCTCACTTTAGTTTAGTTTAGAGATAATTCAAAATAGAATAAGTCCCAATATCCAAGTTCTCCAGCTATTTCGTGACAATATTTTTCTTAACGCAAGTAAGTAATAGTTAGTATATAGTATGCTTACGTGTGAGTTGTGACGTGATCTGGTGCGCGTGGCCGTTGCTGAGACGTGGCGCGGGCGTTGTCGCGGCCTCAGGCTCGTTCTGGATCGGAGGAGTTACACGATGTTTATACCATAACTAGCTGATGCCCGCAACTTCGTCCGCGTGGATTCATATAAATCTCATACAAACTTCTCAATAAATTGTAGTGATGGGTACGTACGTAACGTACGTAGACTGCCTCGTTGGTCTAGTGGTTAGCATATTCGACTGCAGATCACGAGGTCCCGGCTTCGATTCGGGTCGGGCAAATAATTGTTAGGTATAATGGGTTTTTCTGTCAAGAAATTTTCAGTGCCAGCCCGGAGTTGGTAGTTGGCGGTGTTTCACCCCCGTGCCTCGGAGAGAACGTTAAGCAGTCTGTCTCGGTTATTATCACTATCATATGACAATAGTCGTTAAAAGCCCGTCAATCTGCATTGGAACAGCGTGGCGGGTCTAAACTCAAAATTCCTCTCTCCTATGAGAAAGGAGGCCTGTGCCCAGCAGTAGGACGTTAAACGGCTGTAGTGGTGGTGGTGTGGATGGGTACGTACAAACTTCACGTGTACAAACAATCATTGTAACATTATACACAGTACACAGATACAACCAGTAGTGAAACTACCTACAAACGTTCGAAATGGCTCACTCACACAAACATGCGCATCGACGAGACGCATGAAGGGTTTTCGCGTGAATGTCAGTAGCTAGTGCCGCTAAATGGTCTCGTCGATGCGCGTATTTGTGTGAGTGAGCCGTTATACAAAGCATTATACGACGAAATAATTTAGAATGACTTTATTAGATTTACTTTATTAACTTTATTGATTTAGAATTGACGATTCAAAAGTACTTGTAAAAGTTTATTTGAATAAAAAACTTTTCTATTCTATTCTATTCTAATGTTAGCTATGACAGTATCAACTCACCACAGTGACATCGACGGTGTCAATGAACTCGTCCTCGGAGTCGTGGCGGGCGCGCGGCGGCGGCGGCGTCGGGCTCGCGCGCTGCGGCGACGACGCGCCGCTGCCCGAACGCGAGTCTGCATCGGACACATATATAAAATACTAGCGGACCCGGCAGACGTCATCCTGCCCGGTGACATAACGACATCAACGCCACCTACCGAAACCCGGTGGATTACCTATACCTACCCGGTAATTGTGTTTTCGTACCAACCACGAACCCATTGATAAAAATGAAAAATGTGATAAATGAAGAACCGCTCGACCGATTTTGTGCAAACTTCACATAAACCATCTACTAAATAGTCCGAACAAAGCCTAAACATTTGGTTTGGATAGGTGAGCCCGTTTTTGAATTATAAAATTACAACGAAAAGTGGCATTGATTTTTATATAATAGATACTATACAAACAAACTCTTCCGCTTTATTATATTAGTATAGATATATAAAAAGCCAATAAAACAAGAGCAGAAGACGGGAAACAACAATCTTTCGAAGTTATACTTTTTTAGGTGCGTTATGAAAAAATGATGAGAGTGAATTTTTAAAATGACATGTTAAAGTTGGCAACGTCTGACAGTCGAGAGGTCAGCGAACAACTTCAAGCTGCTCGCTAATCTTTCTACTGTCAGACGCTTCGCAAACACATATGGCAGTCTGTCGCGCCATCTGTCTGATTGTAATTAATTATTTATTGTTTGTATGCAAAGGAGTATAACCTCTTACGCGTGTACATAAGTACATACATCTTTTTTTTATATTAGCCGTGACTAATATTCCCTTTTCCCCTCCAAATAAGCTTAGCTTGTGTTAGGAGTGGGTACGACAATAGTGCAACGGTTGAGTATTTGAACTGGCTACGTTTCGGTTCTTAGTCCACGCCCGACGACCGTCGCGCTATTGAGGCTTTAAATTAGACTAATTGACCGACTTTATCTTGAGGAAGAGCGAAGCGAGCGCCAAGTTTTTTTTTTCTTTTAATAATTCGACTTTTATTCCACGTAACAGAACCGAGTATGGTAATGTTACATCATCATTATTATCAACCCATTTAGGCCGACTATAAAGCACGGGTCTCCTCTCAGAGTGAGAAGGGTTTAGGACGTAGTCCACCACGCTGGCCGAATGCAGACTTCACACCCATCGAACTATTACGCTTAGAATGGAAGTTTCTAACAAATTCCCGCTCGAAACGTAAGCTATAAACCAACCCATGTGTGCCCTGTAATTACATTTGCCGACACGCACACAAGCGCATGAGTACCTTGAGCACTGACGCGACGATAGCCTTTTTGGGCTTGCTAAAAACGGCTGCCTTTCTTTACCTATTTATTCTAAGTTCACACCCTTTGATAACATGGAGGCAGGTTTCCTCACAATGTTTTGCACACTGCACACTCCGTGAACTTTCACGGTTATTTTTGTGCACTCAAACGAATAAATTACGCAGAAATCTCGGTGCGTACCGAGTGTGATTTTGGAAAGTGCACAACTGTGCGTCAATTTGGCACGCGTTTCCTTTCAATTCGCCGTTTCTATCCTTGATAATATATTTCTATGGGATTGATACTGATGAAGTGTCAAGTGTCGAACAGCGCGAGCGCAGTGAGGGCAAAACCTGTCGTACTCACACGCGGGGGAGGTGGTCTGCGAGTCGCGGCACCGCGCCAGCACGTCGCCGGCTACCAGCTCGAGGTCGGCGCTGGGGAAGCCGTCCTCGTCGCTGGTCAGCGCCACGAACGACGCCACGTCCGAGTTGAACGACATAGTCTCCACTATCTGCAACAAGTCAATATGAGGTTTGCTCACTGATCCACACACACACTAATACCACAAGTGGGGTTATACCCAGTTGGCACATATGGCAACGATTTGAGAGAGGAAGCCGTGGATGTTCATCCGCTCCGTCGCAAGAGAGCTGGGCGCAGGCGAGCTGCGCATGACCGTCACCTGCCCCCTTGAGCAGGACCTCCGGGCGATAGACACGGGGAGTCTGTCGCTCGCGGGAGAATAGGTCCTCGAGTTGGAAGGAGCGCCATGTGTTCCTGGTGCTCCTTAAAAGGCGTAAGGGATCCATGTAATCCCAGAGTTAGGCCTGCTATTTCGGGTGCTTTTGCTGGGTGCAATAGTGTACGAAAGTGTTCCTGCACCCAGCAAACCAAAAGACGAGACGGAACACCGTGGGGTTAGTTGGTAAAGTCCAACATAACCAGTAACCACCGTGCTTCCCCGGACACGGTGGTATCCATGACGGATTTCCCCACGTAAAAAAAATGTGGCAACGATGATGGAATTCAAATATTGAAAAAAAGTGTGTACTGTGTGTGTACACGCGTAAAAGTTATACTTCTTTGCGTAAATAAAATTAATTGCAATCAGACACTAGATGGCGCATGTTCGATGACAGACGGCCATGTTTGTTTGCGAAGCGTCTGACAGTCGTCTAGAGGTTCAACAACAACGAGGAGCAACTTCAGGTTGCTCGCTAATTGACTGTCAGACGTTGCCAACTTCAACATGTCGTTTTTCGTGTCACCCTGTGCGCGCGCATCATAAAAATTATAGAGATAATAATAATAATAGAGGCGCCCTAATGTCCTATAGAAAATAGTGGATCGGAAAATAGCTCAAGCTTATCAAAATTTTCATAAGTGTGTAAGAGACAACATTACATTTTTGACATAATAATAAAACAGTTTGCGGCAGACTCAAAACAAAAGATGGCCTCCCTAAAACGTATACATGAACACTCACATACGCACAACTTGAGACATCATAATGAACACTCGCCATTTTATGTTTTCGGATTGTGCGTGTATGATACCTAATCTAAGCGCGTGTGAGTGTATTTTTGACACGTTTTTAAAATAGGTATGGCACCTCCACTACTATTAATTTCTTAATGATAAAAATCCACTCTCATCATTTTATCATAACGCGCCTAAAGAAGTATAACTTCAAAAAAAAAAAAAAATTAAATACCTTGTGTAATTCATCGACATACGCCCGCATCGCTTCCTCAGAGGACATATCCCCCAATTTGTTCCACGCCTCCCATTTTGCTCTGAAATGAGCAGAAACAGGGGGTTTACAGACACATGAACTCTAAAATTAACTCCACAATGAATCTTATACATATTATATTATAGAGAGTAGATCGGCGATCATCACTATTTACTAAGAATTCACGCGTGCGAAAATAGACTTACGTGTGATA
This sequence comes from Melanargia galathea, assembly GCA_920104075.1. Lineage (NCBI taxonomy): Eukaryota > Metazoa > Arthropoda > Insecta > Lepidoptera > Nymphalidae > Melanargia > Melanargia galathea. The sequence continues at coordinate 17,136,132 of OV049868.1, forward strand.
GGAAAAACCTCCTTTTTTGCGATTTATTTCTGAACTTCTGACTGACTGTACTATCAACGCAGAGCCTAAACCGCTGAAGTCTAACTTCAGCAACTTTAATATTTTCACAGTAGGTTCCTTTTATGACGTAGGCGCAAACTAAGAATGGATCATTGGAAATTCCACCCCTTAGAGGACGGAAGTTTACATGAAAGTTTGTCATTTTTCAAGTACATAATATCCATAAACATATGTATATATTTAGGCTTTCGGTTAATATAAAGAAATACGTGTTTCAGGATTTTTGAAAATTGACATTGTGTTTATTTTGGACCTGACACTGACCTGTTGACGACGTCCCAAAACCCCGGCTTGTCCTTCGTGCACGGTCCCTCTGTGGCCTGCTTGAAGTAGCTGTAGAACCGCAGCATCAACTTAGAGTATGAGTGAAGACCACTGACCTGTTGACGACGTCCCAAAACCCCGGCTTGTCCTTCGTGCACGGTCCCTCTGTGGCCTGCTTGAAGTAGCTGTAGAACCGCAGCATCAACTTAGTGTATGAGTGAAGACCACTGACCTGTTGACGACGTCCCAAAACCCCGGCTTGTCCTTCGTGCACGGTCCCTCTGTGGCCTGCTTGAAGTAGCTGTAGAACCGCAGCATCAACTTAGAGTATGAGTGAAGACCACTGACCTGTTGACGTCCCAAAACCCCGGCTTGTCCTTCGTGCACGGTCCCTGTGTGGCCTGCTTGAAGTAGCTGTAGAACCGCAGCATCAACTTAGAGTATGAGTGAAGACCACTGACCTGTTGACGACGTCCCAAAACCCCGGCTTGTCCTTCGTGCACGGTCCCTCTGTGGCCTGCTTGAAGTAGCTGTAGAACCGCAGCATCAACTTAGAGTATGAGTGAAGACCACTGACCTGTTGACGACGTCCCAAAACCCCGGCTTGTCCTTCGTGCACGGTCCCTCTGTGGCCTGCTTGAAGTAGCTGTAGAACCGCAGCATCAACTTAGTGTTTGAGTGAAGACCACTGACCTGTTGACGACGTCCCAAAACCCCGGCTTGTCCTTCGTGCACGGTCCCTCTGTGGCCTGCTTGAAGTAGCTGTAGAACCGCAGCATCAACTTAGAGTATGAGTGAAGACCACTGACCTGTTGACGACGTCCCAAAACCCCGGCTTGTCCTTCGTGCACGGTCCCTCTGTGGCCTGCTTGAAGTAGCTGTAGAACCGCAGCATCAACTTAGAGTATGAGTGAAGACCACTGACCTGTTGACGACGTCCCAAAACCCCGGCTTGTCCTTCGTGCACGATCCCTCTGTGGCCTGCTTGAAGTAGCTGCAGAACCGCAGCATCAACTTAGAGTATGAGTGAAGACCACTGACCTGTTGACGACGTCCCAAAACCCCGGCTTGTCCTTCGTGCACGGTCCCTCTGTGGCCTGCTTGAAGTAGCTGTAGAACCGCAGCATCAACTTAGTGTATGAGTGAAGACCACTGACCTGTTGACGACGTCCCAAAACCCCGGCTTGTCCTTCGTGCACGGTCCCTCTGTGGCCTGCTTGAAGTAGCTGCAGAACCGCAGCATCAACTTAGAGTATGAGTGAAGACCACTGACCTGTTGACGACGTCCCAAAACCCCGGCTTGTCCTTCGTGCACGGTCCCTCTGTGGCCTGCTTGAAGTAGCTGTAGAACCGCAGCATCAACTTAGAGTATGAGTGAAGACCACTGACCTGTTGACGACGTCCCAAAACCCCGGCTTGTCCTTCGTGCACGGTCCCTCTGTGGCCTGCTTGAAGTAGCTGTAGAACCGCAGCATCAACTTAGTGTATGAGTGAAGACCACTGACCTGTTGACGACGTCCCAAAACCCCGGCTTGTCCTTCGTGCACGGTCCCTCTGTGGCCTGCTTGAAGTAGCTGTAGAACCGCAGCATCAACTTAGTGTATGAGTGAAGACCACTGACCTGTTGACGACGTCCCAAAACCCCGGCTTGTCCTTCGTGCACGGTCCCTCTGTGGCCTGCTTGAAGTAGCTGTAGAACCGCAGCATCAACTTAGTGTATGAGTGAAGACCACTGACCTGTTGACGACGTCCCAAAACCCCGGCTTGTCCTTCGTGCACGGTCCCTCTGTGGCCTGCTTGAAGTAGCTGCAGAACCGCAGCATCAACTTAGTGTATGAGTGAAGACCACTGACCTGTTGACGACGTCCCAAAACCCCGGCTTGTCCTTCGTGCACGGTCCCTCTGTGGCCTGCTTGAAGTAGCTGTAGAACCGCAGCATCAACTTAGTGTATGAGTGAAGACCACTGACCTGTTGACGACGTCCCAAAACCCCGGCTTGTCCTTCGTGCACGGTCCCTCTGTGGCCTGCTTGAAGTAGCTGTAGAACCGCAGCATCAACTTAGAGTATGAGTGAAGACCACTGACCTGTTGACGACGTCCCAAAACCCCGGCTTGTCCTTCGTGCACGGTCCCTCTGTGGCCTGCTTGAAGTAGCTGTAGAACCGCAGCATCAACTTAGAGTATGAGTGAAGACCACTGACCTGTTGACGACGTCCCAAAACCCCGGCTTGTCCTTCGTGCACGGTCCCTCTGTGGCCTGCTTGAAGTAGCTGTAGAACCGCAGCATCAACTTAGAGTATGAGTGAAGACCACTGACCTGTTCACGACGTCCCAAAACCCCGGCTTGTCCTTCGTGCACGATCCCTCTGTGGCCTGCTTGAAGTAGCTGCAGAACCGCAGCATCAACTTAGAGTATGAGTGATGACCACTGACCTGTTGACGACGTCCCAAAACCCCGGCTTGTCCTTCGTGCACGGTCCCTCTGTGGCCTGCTTGAAGTAGCTGTAGAACCGCAGCATCAACTTAGAGTATGAGTGAAGACCACTGACCTGTTGACGACGTCCCAAAACCCCGGCTTGTCCTTCGTGCACGATCCCTCTGTGGCCTGCTTCAAGTAGCTGCAGAACCGCAGCATCAACTTAGAGTATGAGTGATGACCACTGACCTGTTGACGACGTCCCAAAACCCTGGCTTGTCCTTCGTGCACGGTCCCTCTGTGGCCTGCTTGAAGTAGCTGTAGAACCGCAGCATCAACTTAGTGTATGAGTGAAGACCACTGACCTGTTGACGACGTCCCAAAACCCCGGCTTGTCCTTCGTGCACGGTCCCTCTGTGGCCTGCTTGAAGTAGCTGTAGAACCGCAGCATCAACTTAGTGTATGAGTGAAGACCACTGACCTGTTGACGACGTCCCAAAACCCCGGCTTGACCTTCGTGCACGGTCCCTCTGTGGCCTGCTTGAAGTAGCTGTAGAACCGCAGCATCAACTTAGTGTATGAGTGAAGACCACTGACCTGTTGACGACGTCCCAAAACCCCGGCTTGTCCTTCGTGCACGGTTCCTCTGTGGCCTGCTTGAAGTAGCTGTAGAACCGCAGCATCAACTTAGAGTATGAGTGAAGACCACTGACCTGTTGACGACGTCCCAAAACCCCGGCTTGTCCTTCGTGCACGGTCCCTCTGTGGCCTGCTTGAAGTAGCTGTAGAACCGCAGCATCAACTTAGTGTATGAGTGAAGACCACTGACCTGTTGACGACGTCCCAAAACCCCGGCTTGTCCTTCGTGCACGGTCCCTCTGTGGCCTGCTTGAAGTAGCTGTAGAACCGCAGCATCAACTTAGAGTATGAGTGAAGACCACTGACCTGTTGACGACGTCCCAAAACCCCGGCTTGTCCTTCGTGCACGGTCCCTCTGTGGCCTGCTTGAAGTAGCTGTAGAACCGCAGCATCAACTTAGAGTATGAGTGAAGACCACTGACCTGTTGACGACGTCCCAAAACCCCGGCTTGTCCTTCGTGCACGGTCCCTCTGTGGCCTGCTTGAAGTAGCTGTAGAACCGCAGCATCAACTTAGTGTATGAGTGAAGACCACTGACCTGTTGACGACGTCCCAAAACCCCGGCTTGTCCTTCGTGCACGGTCCCTCTGTGGCCTGATTGAAGTAGCTGTAGAACCGCAGCATCAACTTAGTGTATGAGTGAAGACCACTGACCTGTTGACGACGTCCCAAAACCCCGGCTTGTCCTTCGTGCACGGTCCCTCTGTGGCCTGCTTGAAGTAGCTGTAGAACCGCAGCATCAACTTAGAGTATGAGTGAAGACCACTGACCTGTTGACGACGTCCCAAAACCCCGGCTTGTCCTTCGTGCACGGTCCCTCTGTGGCCTGCTTGAAGTAGCTGTAGAACCGCAGCATCAACTTAGAGTATGAGTGAAGACCACTGACCTGTTGACGACGTCCCAAAACCCCGGCTTGTCCTTCGTGCACGGTCCCTCTGTGGCCTGCTTGAAGTAGCTGTAGAACCGCAGCATCAACTCATTACTGGGCTGGTAAGATCCTGGAGACAAAAACAAGTATTAATAAAAAAATTTAAAAACCCCCAACATTCGCCATTTTGTGGCGGCAGCCACCTTGGATTTGCATAGTACTATTCTACTAATCAAGCTCTTTCATTTGATACCCATATTAACGGAGTTGTGAAAAAAAATATAATCTGCCATTTTGTAGCGGCCGCCATCTTGGATCGAGTTTCATCAAACATAGCTAAGAACACTCTCGACTAATTCACCTTTCAAACAAAAAACCACGTTCAAATCGGTTCACCCGTTTGAGCGCTACAGGGGAACAGACAGACACACATACAGACAGACACGTCAAACTTATAACACCCCGTCGTTTTTGCGTCGGGGGTTAAAAATAAACTTATAATCTGATTTTTAATTCCGTAGCGAAGTACAAAATATGGAAATATGATAAGAAGTCATCAACAAGTTTCAACCCACAGTTTCAACCATATTTTATTATCGAATATTAAACATTAAATGAACGATATTACTTAAGTGCGGTGACCTAAAAAACTCGTGTGATCATTTAATCACTTGAGACCCGCCTGACCTGAGATAATTTTATGCATTTAAATAAATGCAATATTGTATCAGAAACTTAACAATACGAAACTTTAGTTAAATCTTTTCCGTGTGCATCATCATCATCATCATCATCATCATTATCGGCCCACTACAGAGCACGGGTACGGCACGGCCCTCTCAGAATGAGAATAGTTTAGGCCGTACTCCACCACGCTGGGCGAGTGCGAATTGGTAGACTTCACACGCCTTTGAGAACATTATGGAGAACTCTCAGGCGTGTAGGTTTCTCGCGATGTTTTTCTCCACCGTTACACCGAGTGATATTTAATTGCTTAAGACGCACATAACTTGGATAATAAAGTTAGAGGTGCGTACCGGAAATTGAACTCGGTCCCTCCGATAGAGAGGTAAAAGTCTTAACCACTGAGCTATCACCGCTTTGTCATCCATACTTTACTACAAATACGAAAGTAACTCTGTCCATCTGTATGTCTGTTAGGTTTTCATGACTTGACTGTTGAACTAATCTTGACGTGCGTCGACGTGACGAAAATTCGGCACAGAAGATAGCTTGCATCTTGGTTTCTTGGAGATGGAATACAGGCTACTTGTTAACCAACTTCAAAAAAAGAAGGTTATCATTTCAATATCAATTCGTCACGTATACGTATACTAATATTGTCGGAACCGTAATATGTTCACATATTATGATAATGATCTTTTAGGGCTTCCAGAGAAATATACTTACAAAAATTTAAAGGTGTATTTAATGTAAGTATGTGATTGTGACTTTTTTATATTAATCAATCACTTGATTCTTTTTTTTTTATCGGGTTACATTTACTTCAACTTAGGTAAAAGTTCAAGTGTCATCAAAATCGGTTCAGAAGCTCTCAAGATAAATGGACACGTATCTCAGTCATTCTTTATTGAAGTCGGTTTAATTTTTCTTAAATTATAGCTGATTTAGTCCGAAAAATCAAATCAAATCGATCGAAAAAACTTAATACATTATCCAAATTAAATCAGCTAGTACCTACCTAATTAAAAAATGGTAGGTATATAACGAAAAATAAAGTTGTTCTACCGTGGTGTTACTCAATAAACTTAGTTGGAGTTTAAATCTTTTCGTTTTTGAAAGTCTATAATTACATTCTAGATATCTAGATGTATACGTCTAAGAGACCCAGACGAAATAAATGGGTATTTCGACCCGTTTGTGTAACTTCTGATTACTATAATTTATAATTACATTTAATTATCATAAATCATACTTTTAGAAATATACAGTTACTAGCTGATGCCAGCGACTTCGTCCGCTTGGATTCTTATAAATCTCTCTTGGCACCCCCAAGAGAGATTTATATTTTCCAAAATTCCTGAAACACGTAATTCTTTATTTTTAACCGACAAGACAAATACCGATTTTCATGGATATAACTTGAAAAATGACGGACTTTCATACACACTTTCATCCCCTATTTAACCCCCTTAGGGATGGAATTTGAAATAATCCTTTCTTAGTGTGCGCCTACGTCACAAAAGGAACCTACTGTAAAAATTTTCAAGTTTTTAGGTTCAGTAGTTTAGGCTGTGCGTTGATAATCAGTCAGGACAAGCTACTTTGTATTATTATAGATAGATAAGATAAGATAAGATAAGATAGATAGATGTTAATGACCTCCTTAACGCAGTGGTGAGCACTATGAATGGCAGGAGCCGGGATCGATTCCCGGCAGGGGCAATTTGGGAATCTATAATTTCGAAATTGTCTGGTCTGGTCTGGTGGGACGTTTCAGCCGTGGCTAGCACCCTACCGGCAAAGCCGTGCTGCTAAGCGATTTGTCGTTCCATTACGATGCCGCATAGAAATTATAGCATAGCATTGGCATGCAGGTAACTATTATGACGTAGACATCCGCTAAGAACGGATTTTGAAAATTCAACCCCTCAGGGGGTTAAGTACAAATAGGGGTTGAAAATTTGTATGAGATATAATATATGAATCCACGCGGACGAAGTCGCGGGCATCAGCTCTTTTAGAAATAAAAAGGAACTAAAATTCTATGTTTTAAAATTTAAAGTAACATATACCAACATCCTTGTAAATAATAAGCATTTAAAGTTGTGTAGGTACTCTTAGTTAGTGAACTTGTTAACCTTGCATATAATTAATCTAACTTTGTAACTAGGTAGTTCAAGCTAGTTTTGAGTAATTTTGCCTTATGACTACTAATAGCTAAGAAAAGTTTCATCAAAATATATAACAAGTGTAAATTAAAAAATCAAATCACCCCTGACATTTGAAATTATTAGATTTATGTATGGTAGCCCGAAATCTTGATTCTGTCTGTCTGTCTGTCTCTTCTTAGAAGAAATTCACATAATGCAGTAGACAAGGCTGGTTGAAACCAAAGAGAGAGAGGGTAGTAACTGGTATATGTGATATCACGAAATTCTCTTAACAAGTATAAATTAAAAATTTAAAAAAACCCCGTCATTCGCCATTTTATGGCGGCGGCCATCTTGGATTCGCATAGTGATATTCTACTAGTCAAGCCCTTTCATATTATGATACCCATACTAAGGGAGTTGTGTAAAATATGTAATCCTCCATTTTGTAGCGGCGGCCATCTTGGATCGATTTTCATCAAACATAGCTAACAACACTCTCGACTAATTCACCTTTCAAACAAAAAACCGCATTCAAATCGGTCCACCCGTTTGAGCGCCACAGGGGAACAGACAGACACACACTTGCATTTTTCTATCAAGAAATTCTCAGTGCCAGCCCGGAGTATCCTATGAGAGAGGAGGCCTGTGCCCAGCTGTGGGACGTTAAAAGGCTGTAGTTGTGGTGGTCCTCTTACGACACTTGCGAGTAAGTAGGTAACCAGGAGTCGAGAAGGTGACAGGTGGTGACTGGTGTGATGTAGTAGACAGGACAAACGGGACGGGAATATGTCCCTGACATAAATCCGTCTCGTTTCAACCAGATATTCGTAAAATTGATGTTACATCATTTCACTTTCCATTTTTCACGAGCGCCATCCACGCAAAATTACATTCACTCACTAGGTATGTACGGCCCGCTTAAATGACCGGAGCTTTTCAGGGTTCCGCAGTAAACCAAGCAGCCCTTTTTAGGGTTCCGTGCCCAAATGTTTGTGTGTCACAGGTATTTAATTTTTTTTTAAAGAATAGAATAGAATAGAAAAGTTTTTTATTCAAATAAACTTTTACAAGTACTTTTGAATCGTCAATTGAATCTACCACTGGTTCGGAATGCCGTTCCAACCGAGAAGAACCAGTAAGAAACTCGGCTGAAACTGACTCGTAAAGAACTGGCGTGTCTAATAAAGAGTTACGTATTAATACGTAAAATAGGAAATACATGTTTTTTTGTGATTTATTACTCCTGCATGTCTTTATGTTTCGAAATAGCGCAAAATTACACTTTCACGGTTATTTTTGTGCACAAAAACAAATAGATTACGTCGAAATCTCGGTGCTTACTGAGTATCATTTTGGAAATTTGTGTACAATTGAGCATCAATTTGGCACACGTTTTCCTACTACTCTGCCGTTCTCTCCTTGATAATATAAAGGGTGTAAGGGAACTGCTAAGATGGACCGACGACATCAAGCGAGTCGCAGGGAGCCGCTGGATGCAAGCGGCGCAAGACCGTGGCATGTGGAAGTCCCTTCAAGAGACCTATGTCCAGCAGTGGACGTCGATCGGTTGATTACGACGACGACGAAGGGGACTGCTCTCGGAAACGAAAACAGGTAATAGTAGTGATAATTACCGACAAGATAACACCAAAAAAACGTAAAAAGAAATTTAAAATATTTCCTGTATTTTTTTAAAGTTCGCAATGTAAAGTGAACTCTAGCGTTAGCCGATTGCTTGAACGTTGAGATGGATGATTGAGGAATGCTGGATAAATACCTAAAGTTGTGACCGCTGCTTGCATGATATACATTGCCCGTTGTTGCCGGTTTCAAAAAATACTAACTACCTAAGAAGCAACTAATCACTACATAGTATAAAACAAAGTCGCTTTATCTGTCCCTATGTATGCTTAAATCTTTAAAACTACGCAACGGATTTTGATGCGGTTTTTTTTAATAGATAGAGTGATTCAAGAGGAAGGTTTATAAGTAGAAAAATGGGACCCGGTAGGTGGCGCTAATAGCGGGCAGGACGACGTCTGCCGGGTCCGCTAGTATACCAAATATAAGACAAATGGATATTGGTATTGGATTGTGTTTAGGTAGTATAATAATAGAGCTACGTTATCGATAGCGGTCCTCTTATACATATGTACACTGTATTTCTACGGTTAAAGGTATAAGATTGTAGTGAAGAGAGGTTACAAAATCGATCGCCCTCAATATTTTATTCACGTTAGACACCGACCGACTTGCTTCTTTGGATTTACATAATGCAACCGCAGTCACCATTTTCACATTCGCTCACAGAATAATGGGTCTATTTGGGTTCCGTACTGAAATGTTAAAAAAGTTACCCTTTTATGGTGCGAGTTACGATTTCGTTTGTCGTCGGCCCGTCTATCCGTCTATCTTCTGTATTCTTTCTTTTCTTTTATTACTAAGTTACTTCGCTGTCCGTCTGTATGTCTGTCTGTCCGTCTGTCACCAGGCTGTATATGTCATGAACCGTGATAGTTTCACAGTAGAAATTTTCACAGATGTGAGATGATGTAAGTATTTCTGTTGTCGCTATAACAACAAATATAGTCCAGTAACTTTAATAGTCCGACCTTGCGTCAAATCGGGTAGTTCTGATTTTTTGCAGACTTGTTTATGATGTTGGCCCAATGATTAGTCCAAGTTTGTGATCTCGAGCGACGAACGCAACTTTGTCAAAAATCGAAAAAATCGCGAAAATTTCGGATTTTTTTCAGATTTTGGCGATTAGGTATAACCCAAAAGGACTAGTTCTTGACACTGCCTTTTCAGCACGTTTTTAAAGTAAAATTGCTACAATTTAAGACCAGAAGCAGCTCTGTAGGTAGGTACCTACATTACTTACTGAGATGCTCGCGACTTCACTCGCGTGAATTCTTAACCTCATACAAACTTCCATCTCCCATTGTACCAACTTGGGGGTAGTTTTTCCAAAATTCCTTCAACACGTAATACTTAATTTTTAACCGAAAATCTAAATACCAATTTACATGGATATGACTTGATAAATGACGAAAACGTGACAGGATCTCATTTAAACTTTCATCCCCAACTTAATCCACTTGCGGATAGAATTTTCAAAAATCCTGGAATTCATATTTTTTATTGAAAGCCCAAATACCAATTTTCATGGATGTAACTTGATAAATGACAGACTTTCATACAAACTTTCATCCAGTATTTAACCCCCTTAGGGGTAGAATTTCAAAATATCCTTTCTTAATGTGCGTCTAAATGCGGATGAAAGTTGTATGTTATGCTTTTACGTCTAAACCGCTGCACCAATTTTGACGATATTGGGTACAGAGATAGAGAAGGACTTTTTATCCTGGAAAATCAAACCAAGGGATTTCTTAAGTACCTCAAGTATTCAAGAGTTTCCAAGGGATTTTTGAAAAACGTAAATCTACGCGGATGAAGTCACGGGCATCAGCTAGTTTGCGAAAAGTGGACTGTAAGGACTGTAAATCCTTCTATTATTCCTTTTTTTAAAGGTTTCCTGTAAAGAAGTAATCTGTTAAATAGGTATGGCAGGATCACAGAATTCTGTATTTAGTGTTTTAAAACTATTTCAATATTGATACATAATTACAAAATATACATGTTAACATCATATAATTTATTATTTACAAATAACTTAACTAACTAGCAAAATTACTTAACAGTACAAACATAAGCTATGCAAATTACAAATTATCAATTATGCAAGATCAATATATTATGTACATACATGTTGTATATACAATGAGAACAAGTCTTTGCAGAAGGGTTTATTCACAGAAAATTCCCTACAACACAAACATGACCTGACTTGATATAATTATATACTTTCTATTAAAGTGGGTCTTCTGTGATCATTATTTTTGTAAGCAATATGTTTCTATAACAAAATGGGGGCATAGTCTGTTAGAAACAGAAACAAGCTAATATGCTATCCGACTGGGATTGGATAACATCACATTTGCCTGCTGTTTATTAGGGTTCTGTACCCAAAGAGTAAAAACGGAGGCCTATTAATGTCACTCTGTTGTCTGTATGTGTATTTCTATGTCTGTCCGCTAGTTACAGGTCTCTAGCTCATAGACATTCTCCAAATAAGAGTAAATCTTGTGCTAGGAGTACAATAGTGCAACATGTGTGATTTGAACCACTGAACTTTAAATTCTTCGACTTCTCTGAATGAGTCCTAAAAGTGTGGTTTTTTCTTTTAATGATTATTATCAGATTTTAGTGATAATAACCGGACCTGATGATATAACGTGCTCTCCGAGGCACGGACAAGCCTAAGTCAGACTTTCTAAGTCTATCACCTATCCAGTTACCAACTTGGGCCAACATTGCTTAACCAATGCAATTGACTGACATTTACTGTGGCAACAAGGCCAAACGTTCCTCCCTGATTTGTTAACACTCTCTATTGGCTAGAATGCACAGTTGTAGCAAGAATTCAGGCAATTACAAAAATTCAGATTATCACAATGATAATCTTAATTTCATAAAAGCAAAAATTATTTCTCCAAACAGTACATTAATAGAGATTTTAAACAACTAATTATGTAAATGTGAAAGGAAACCATACGTATAAATCAAATTAAGCATAAAACTACTTAATTTTTCTAGGCATAGATACATAGCTACAAAATAAAAATAAGAAATCCTGGTTTTTTTTTTATCGAAAGCAAAGGAATAGATCGTTTTCTGGTCATACAGAATAAAAAAATCCTGATCGGCAAACAAAGGAATAGAACATTTCAGTCTAGCGAATAGTGAAATTGACTCGTGAGTAGGATTTATAAATACGTACCACTTTTGGGCAAACTCCGTATAACGTTGACCGCTGCACGGAATTTTTGCTCTAGAGACATTTTCGGTAACACAGTATTATAGTTGAGACACTATTGTAATCCCCACACAACAAAATAGCGCACTTTGGACTTGAAATAAACACTGACAAATATTGATTAAAATAATCCACAATTACATACGAAAATCACTATCGAATTCAATGATATAACATTGTGCCAGATAAATTGATAAACGAATTACATATACGATAGCAATATTGTTATTATAGTAGACTTTTAAGTAGGTAATTAATTTTCTGTAAAATATAGCCTTCGACATCAACAACCGTGGCCTTCCTTTACACAGAACAAAAAATACTCTCTAAGTTCTAACCGCTAACGAGAGTTCCTTTATCGAACTAGAAAAAAAAATTAAAAAATGAAAAATCATCAAGTGAAAGATAATCTACTGTCTAGTGATGTTCATTGAGCGTTGTTGTTATGCTCATATCGATTATCAAGACTCAAGACTAAGACTTAATAGACTGCTCAAGTAAGATGAATTTTGGGTCTGAGTTCCGTATGTCTGATTCATCATGATCAACCCATTACCGGCTCACTACAGAGCACGGGTCTCCTCTCAGAGTGAGAAGGGTTTTGGCCATAGTCTACCACGCTGGCCAAGCGGATTGGCAGACTTCACACACCTTTGAGAACGTTATGGAGAACTCTCAGGCATGCAGGTTTCCTCACGATGTTTTCCTTCACCGTTAAAGCAAGTGATATTTAAATACTTAAAACGCACTTAACTTCGAAAAGTTAGAGGTGCGTGCCCGGGATCAAACCCACGACCTCCGATTAGAAGTCGGTCGTCCTAACCACTAGGCTATCACAGCTTTTTGTTTGATCGCGTATGCCTATTGACTAAGTAATGAAAAAAAAATTTGCTAACCGACTTCAAAAAAAGAGATTTTTAATTTGCTATTTTTAAAAAGAGATTTTTAAACTGCGATATATTATAACAATCTATATTAGGTTTATGTATGCTTGTATGTATGTTTGCACGCGGATTTCACCAAAATTATTAATTGGATTAGATAAATAGTAACACAACTTTGTTGATTGTATTACCTAATAATAACAAAATCAACTAGACTGTAGGACTCCTCAAGGCTTTTTTATGTAACTTAATATTTAACTTCAATACAACATATTCTACACACATATACATTTGATGGCCCCCCATTTACTTATTTTTAAAGCAAAATATTAAAAAAGTATATATTATTCGTGCTGTACTCAATGAGTTCTAAACAATGATACCTCACAACCTAGTGTGAGAAAATTTTTTATCCGGCTCCTTTTTCATGTATGGGAGCCCCCCTGAAAATAATTTAATTCAATTTCTAATAATTGAATTATTCAATGTTTGGTTTTGGGTTAACGTTCTACATAAAATACTAAAATTTCAAAGTTTGTAACTCATTTTGTCTACGAGCTAGAGACCTGTGACCGGCGGACATACAGACAGCAGAGTGACATTAATAGAACCTTACAAAGCAACTGGGCCCATAATTTAGCGACTGCAGATATATCCTGAGCCGCTTGGAACTTTTCAAGCTCGACTCGGGCTCTGGCGCACATGATGTCAGAAAACCTAGCCAAAACGTCGCGTCGACAATCGACTCAAGCATGGGCGTCGCCAGGTAGGGGCAGGGGGGGCAGCTGCCCCCCCCTAGAGATTTGAAAAAATATAGATATGCTATATTTTGCATTAAGTATCTAAATTAAACCTGGCGCAAATGGAAACGAGGTCAATGAAAAATTCTAATTCGAGAATAAATTAAGAGCTCGTAACCAGCTTCAAAAGCTCTGGACTGTACCAACAATACTTTGTACTTTTCCCATACTATAATATCATCAACTTGCCCCCCCCCCCCCCCCCCCCCTTGGCCATCGGCTGGCGACGCCCTTGGACTCAAGTCTCCCTTTTTTCTCTCTCGTCTCAAACTTTTCTCTGGATTAATCTCTGGTCTACTCAGCCGAATCGAGTAAAGACTGTCAACGAGTCGCTCGAGTCACAACTTTCAATTCGAGTCGCCCATCTCTAGTCTTTGAATTTGACGTGACGCGACGTTGACGTTGACGTGACGTTGACTTTGACGCTTGTAATTCAATTTCTTTGAATTTGAAGTTTCTTGGATTGAAATTCTTTTGCAAAATAAATTTCCTTGGCACAAGGTAAATAATCCGAAAATGCCTCCATAATCGTGATGAATTTGTGTATTTTTATGTGGTTAATATGTTGAGCGGCGTCACTGTGCGATATTGTGCGAATTATTTTCAAAATGATGCTTTATGTGCGACACCCGCGTTTAATCTTAGCGGCTTTAAGTTCGATCAATAGTCTCATTTTAAATGTGTTTAAAGTTAATAAAATATACAAATAAATACCTACTTTATCATTAGTTAAAGGCTAACTAAACAGCGCATCACATTAGTAAGCAATCCTTGTTTTTTGACAAAAAATCTTGCTTGATTAGTCTTTTTTATTCTACATAATAATAATAATAATGTGGATTCTGTAAAGTGAAATAAAAAGTGAAGTACCTACCTAGGCACATAGTATATCTAATACTTAGTTACTTACTATGCGTTTAAAATAAGAAAATCATTTTTTTTATTTTTCCAAAATTGGTAGGTACTCCTAAGGGTCTCTGCGTTGTATTTTATATCGCTGAGATTTATCTCTCCTTTCCATTAATCACAGTGGTAGAGATTTTCTCTTGGTACACTAATTTGGTGCATTTTCAAATCCTGGATTTAACTCAAGATTAAGGCATTTGACTCTCAGTTTAACAATTATTGTTAGGTATCAGATGTTAGTAATAAAAACAGATCAATGACTTAAAATCTCTAAGACCACCCAAAATCGGTCACCCATGTAGTGTCACCTATGTAGTTACAAACTTGGATCAATGTCAATTAACCAGCATAATCAACTGATACACACTGCCTTAAAACTAACAGTGTACTTGCGAATCTTATAGTGTATCTACCACTGCCTTGTAATGTCCTTTCAACCAAGATGAAACAGCAATAAAGGGTTCTTCTTTTAACAACATTCAAATAATATTACACCTTATTTACAATGTACATAATTAATTTCTGCAGTAAATCTAATCAACACTTTTTTATCTTTGATATTAAGCTGTTTTATGAGCAACAAAAAATTCAAAAACATCAAAAATTATCATTAAAAGTTTATGTTGTTTGTGTTAAGACTTGCATTTACAACTACACTACATGTCCATTGCATTTATTGTTCTATAGAAAGAATATTAGCCATGCTGAACTAATATTCCCCTTTCCTCTCCAAATAAGCATAAAGCTTATGCTAGGAGTGGACATAACAATTAACAAATTGACGACCTCCCTGGCGCAGTGGTGAGCGCTGTGGTCTTATAAGTGGGAGGTCCTGGGTTCGATTCCCGGCAGGGGCAATTTGAGATTTTATAATTTCTAAATTGTCTCTGGTCTGGTCTGGTGGGAGGCTTAAGCCGTGGCTGGTTACCACCCTACCGGCAAAAGCCGTGCCGCCAAGCGATTTAGCGTTCCGGTACGATGCTGTGTAGAAACCGATCAGGGGTATGCATACCTCTTCCAAGTTAGCCCGCTTCCATCTTCTTAGACTGCATCATCACTTACCATCAGGTGAGATTGCAGTCAAGGGCTAACTTGTAGTTAAATAAAAAAAAAAAAAAAAAAGTATAGTGCAACATAACATGTGGGCTTTGAACTATCTTTCGGTTCTTTTTCGGTCCATGTGCTGAGCGTTGTACTGTTGATGTAGAGGCCACATATACAGCGAATATCGCGTATACAGCCTTTAACCATAGGTGGAGCCACAGTTAACAGGAAATGGTAATGACAATGCCGTACACCACTGTATACACTTGACTTAAAACTGTTTGATGAGTTTTTTACAGGCGATAATTATCACGTAGTTTAAAGCATTTTTGGGCACTAACATTAACCATAATGTATTATTATTATTGTAATATTTCTGAAAGTATATACCTACCTCTGCATTATCTCAGTTTTGTTGTTACCACATTTGAGGGCTTCTGGAAGAAATCTCTCTCTTAGAGATAAGTTGTCCTTGTACACATCCTTTTTATGTTCGTGTTTTAGTTATAAGTTTTGGTATGTACTAAATAAATAAATAAATGTAGCCGCAACATAAGGCATATGGAATGGGCATTATGGACTGACCTTGAATTTCCACTATGCATAGAGCTATTCAAAGTAAAATTATTTTTATTTTGTCCAGGAATATTTTAACTGCCCCACAATCACAATACCAAAGGACACAATGCCAGAACTGACGGAGTTGGACAAAGCGACCGCCTCTATGACGGAGAAGCGTAAGGAGGAGACTGCCTCATCTGACAGCGACTCCGATGACACCATCCCAGAGCTAGAGGATGCAGGTAAGGATCATTTAATTATGTATGTATATAAGTGTCAATGTGGCTAATTCTGTTGTATACAATCTCTAAACTAAATTGACAGGTTTAAAAATAGTGCTATTCCCTTCCATATCCCCAGCAGGGAGGATTGTGAAAGAGACAGGAATATATTTAGACCTGTCATTTTAGTTTAGTTTAGAAATTGTGTACAACAGAATCAGCCACAATATCACACTAATAATATTATATAGGCGAAAGTTGATGTGTGTGTATGTTTGTTACTCTTTAACAGTGCAACTACTGAACCAGCAGACGGCAGATATACATCAAATGTCCCTGCAATTTGGTGTATGTGCATTAGTTGACTAAAGACTTCCCACTGTGGCCTGATCGAAGCTGAATGGGGTTACCATATCCTATATCAGTCAAAACATGGCCAATAGCAAATTCTTGGCATTATGGTCGCATGCTGTTGATCTTTAAACACTGTGCACTACCCATGTCAAGTACACAGACTATAAAATACTACATATAATGTTCTCCCTGCCGAATTTTGCCCATGACTCAATATCAGCAAAGATTAACCAGCTATGTGGGGGATATTAGTGCATAGGTGTGTGCAAACAGCTCTCTCTTCTCTTTCATTGTCCTCAGTCCGATAGGATGTCAATCCGACACCACTTGTATAACCGGATGCAACAGCCCACTTCCATACTCTGTGCTTAGAAGATAATGAATTCGTAATGTCTCGCGCATTGCTGGAACGAGTCAAAACTCAAATCCATGCTTTTTTTACCCAACTACGACAAAACCAAAAGGAAGGGTTATGATTTTAGCAGTGTATGTATGTATGTATGTATGTGGCCGATTTTAGTATGAGATTCTGTGTATACCACCGTAGCGCCGAAACTACTGGGCCGATTTTGATGAATGAGGTGTTAATTAATTCTTTGTTATGGTCCGGGTGACATAGGCTACATTTTATATACGAGAAAAATCTAGAAGCGACGTGCGAGCGGCAAAAGTTTATTATTATTTAGTTTCGGATAGACATAACAGATGGCGCCACTAGCTGCTTGCCCCGCGATTTCGGGTTTCGCTTGCGTAGTCGGGTTTTAGTTTACGAACTTTATACTTGTATCATTTCTTCAATTGTATAATATGCATTTTTAATGAGCATACTTTTTAAAAGAGATCTTTAACTTGTGTATAATGTGTGATTTTGTTCCAATTCCAGGTGCACCGGGCGCGGGCGGCATCACAAACCCAATAGCTGGTATCGACATCGTGTCAAAAGCCAAGCAGTCGCGCGGCGAGAAGAAGGCGCGAAAGATCATGAGCAAACTGGGACTGAAGCCTGTGAGTAGCCAGTTTAACTAATCTATATCTATAAAAGAGTACTGTAATTGACTGAATGAAGTAACACACCTCAGAGTTATTTTATTTTATTTATTTATTTGTAAGTGTACAATGAATATAAAATTACTTTGCTATAATCCGCTAACAGTGACAAATTTGTAGGCACAACAACACACAAATTCACCACAAAATAAAGTTGACGATTGTTTCGCTCCGACACCGGAGCATCTTCAGGAGATGTTGACTTCACAACAGACGATTGCAAAGCTTTGCAATCGTCCGTTGTGAAGTCAACTTAAAAGTCAGTAACTAAACAGTCAAGTCAAAAAGAAATTTTATATTCATTGTATATCATGGAATTCCGCAAAGTAACGCCTGCTTCTATTCAATATTTGTAAGTGGTTAAATTACAAGTACAGTTATTTTAGATTAAAAAATAATGCCACAAAAATTACATAGTAAAAAATAAAAAGCAATAATAGTTTAACAGAGAAATAAAAGCTAAAACAACTATGGTACCAAGTTTGTGTGGATATGTGTGTATGTGTGTGTGGCTGTGTAATAAAAGAAGTGGAGGAACTATCAAACTGGTTTAATGACCTGGTGGGTTATTCTGTAACCAACTGAAAATGGTTGCCAACAAATTAGTTCGATATACATTGCTGTTCCGGAACACGTACGTCGCTATCAAAAATCAATATAGTCGTGATGGCAGTCTCTGGAAGATCTTAATACAATGCTCAACGACCTCAGCAGGGTTTCTCAACAGGTGGGCTTAAAAATGAACATGAGTAAGACGAAAATCATGTCAAATACTCATGTCCCGCTTCACCCAATAATCGTTGAGAACTCGGTGCTCGAAATTGTAGACGAGTATATATACCTAGGACACACAGTCCAGCTAGGTAGGTCCAATTTCGAGAAAGAGGTAAACCGCCGAATCCAACTCGGATGGGCAGCGTTCGGGGAGCTTCGCGATGTCTTCTCGTCCAAAATTCCTCAATGCCTGAAGACAAAAGTCTTCGAACAGTGCGTGTTACCAGTGATGACATACGGATTCGAGACATGGTCGTTAACTATGGGCCTCATAAGAAAGCTCAGAGTCGCTCAGAGAGCGATGGAGAGAGCTATGCTCGGAGTTTCTCTACGCGATCAAATCAGAAATGAGGAGATCCGTAGAAGAACCAAAGTCACCGACATAGCTCAACGGGTTGCGAAACTGAAGTGGCAATGGGCGGGGCACATAGTTCGGAGAACCGATGGACGTTGGGGTCCCAAGGTGCTGGAGTGGCGACCTCGCACCGGGAAGCGCAGTGTTGGTAGACCCCCCACTAGGTGGACCGACGACATCAAACGAGTCGCAGGGAGCCGCTGGATTCAAGCGGCACAAGACCGTGGCATGTGGAAGTCCCTTCAAGAGACCTATGTCCAGCAGTGGACGTCAATCGGTTGATTACAACGACGACGACGACGACATTGCTGTTTTAATGTGTGAAATGAAATCACTGTTTATATTTTTCACACAGTAAAGCAGCAATGTATATCGAACTAATTCATTGGCAACCATTTTCAGTTGGTAACTATGTTACAGAATAACCCAGCTGGTTTGATCCGCCGCAGGGGCAATTTGGGTATCTGAAATCAATCATTTCTAACATAAATTTCAGTAATTTTACATAACAGATCAAACACAAACATAACTCATTGCAATATCACTTAGGGACCTTTCAGATAGACCGGCGCGGAGAGCAGAGCAAATTTTAATCGCATTTAAAATAGAATCTTAAGACACTGAAATAAGCTTTATTTTTACATTTTATCTCTTTTATTATAAGAGGATGCTCGAGAATGCTCCCAATGCGCTCGGTGGGAATTATGAGGGACCTTTCAGATAGACCGGCGCGGAGAGCAGAGTAAATTTTAATCGCATTTAAAATAGAATCTTAAGACATTGAAATAAGCTTTATTTTTACATTTTATCTCTTTTATGATAAGAGGATGCTCGAGGATGCTCCCAATACGCTCTGTGTGAAATATTAAGAGCAGCCGCTCGGCTGCTCGTCGAGCCGGTCGGCTGCTCCATGCTCGTGCTCTTTCGCGCTCGAGCATCCGACCGGCTCCGTTCGCGTGCTCTTTCATGCTCGCGCAGCCGACCGTAGGCCGAATTGCTCTGAGTACAATCCGGCCCAAGACTCAAGAGCGTACGCTCGGCTCCGAACGCATCCGCGTGTCCGTTCACACAGACCGGCGCGGAGAGCAGAGCAAATTCAAACGGCCGGTCTGTGTGAAAAAAAAAATGCTCTCCGACGCTCTCCGCGCCGGTCTATCTGAACGGTCCCTTACACCCTGTATACATGATTCCAGGTGCAAGGTGTGAATAGGGTAACAATAAGGAAGTCGAAGAACATTCTCTTTGTGATCAACTCACCGGACGTGTACAAGAACCCTCACTCGGACACGTACATCGTGTTCGGGGAGGCGAAGATCGAGGACCTGTCACAGCAGGCGACCATGGCCGCGGCGGAGCGGTTCAAGGCACCGGAGACACAAGCCGCCGGCAACGACGCCGCCGCCGCTGGCACGGTGAGTCTTCCTATACGTGGCTCGCCTCGATGCTGTTGCAACTCTCTCACCACAGTCATACCACTCTCGACAATTGCATTCAGGCCATATCACCCTCGACAGTGTTGCAACTAGGCGACAACACTCAATGCTGTTACTAGGCCATTTGACAATGTTGCACCTAGGATAAACCCTCGACAATATTATAGAATAGAATAGAATAGTTTTTATTCAAATAAACTTTTACAAGTACTTTTGAATAGTCAATTGAATCTACCACTGGTTCGGAATGCCATTCCAACCGAAAAGAACCAGTAAGAAACTCGGCGGTTGCTCTTTTCCAAATTAACAATATCAATATAACAATTTTATGTTAAGTACATGATTGAATTGCCGTCTCGCGCATTGTTGGAACGAGTCAAATCCACGCTTTTTTATCATTTATATAATCTTCAATTGTATAATATGCTTTTTTAATGAGCATACTTAAACATGTGTAAAGGCAAGTCTAAGATTGCTTGTGGAATTTTATTATAGAACATTACGCCCATTCTCACAAACGACTTTGGGACCTTTTTGAGGTGTAACTGAGGAATCATGAGCCTATTTCTATTTCTTAATTGCCTGTCGTGTAATTTACATATTGTACAAGGTATAAGGGGACCGCTATCGAAAACTTTACTATACTAAACACAATTTTACTAAACTAAAAGCTCTATTATTATACTAAACACAATCCAATACCAATAATCATTTGTCATAAATGTACGGACAAACTAGGGGACACCGCGGCGACAACTTTAGGCATTTACCCAACGTTCGTTGAACACTAGCACTATTGTAAACTTTACAAAAATACGGGAAATATTTTAATTTTATTTCGCACTAGCTTCTGCCCGCGGCTTCGCCCGCGTGAATTTCGGTTTTGAACAAATCCCGAGGGAATCGTGGAGTTCCGGTTCCCGTTCCCGCTCCCTTTTCCTACCTTTATACTTAAAATATCAAGCAAGGTCGCTATAGTAATCTACCTATAGCTGTAGATATAGATTTCGGGTTTTTCAAAATCCCGTGGGAACTGTGCATTTTTCCAGGATAAAAAGTAGCCTATGTGTTGCCAATGCATGCTACACAGCAAAGTATTGCAATAATGGGTTATGTGAGCGTGATTTACCTAAGAACAGTCAGCGCCCTCTGTGGCGTTTTGGAGGTCTATATCTATTTTAGTCCTACAGGAATACTTTTCTGGGATAAAAAGTTACTTTATGTGTTAAGTCAGGGCATAAGCTATCTCCATTTAAAATTTCAGCCAAATCGGTTCAGTAGTTGCGGCGGAAAAGAGGAACAAACATACACACAAACTTAATAACTTAATAACGCCTTTATAATATTAGTGTGATTGTTATTTTCCTCGCTAGAAAGCTCCGATACTCGATAGCATACGCGTCCGATCGCTGCTAAATTCAAAATGCTATAGGAGAACTTTACGCATCGCCGCCCCGGCCGGCTGGAACCGCGCGCCGCGCGCAAAGTCTATGTCCCGCAATTTTTAAATCTGTAATATCTTCGAAAATATTCATTTAAATCATATGCTGTAAAGGGCCATATAGATCTATAATAAATCAACAATGTACTTAAGGTATTTAATTAGATAAGGATTTATGCTGTATTGGTTAAAATCGCTTCTAAAATTAGCCATTATTTGTCGTAAAAAAGTAAATGACAAAAAATGTTATTGTGGGATATCCATAAGAGATAGACATATACCATCGCGGAGTTTTCTATAGACCTTTTCAATGTGTACAATACTTAGTACATTATATTGATAAATCTCGTAGGGTTCAGCCTGCGTTTGCAATGTAAGCGGAAAAAATGTAATTATTTACGACATCACATTAGAAACCTCAAAAATAACAGTATTTCTCCACTATTTAATGGATGTTATCATACATATAAACCTTCCTCTTGAATCACTGTATCTATTAAAAAAAACCGCATCAAAATCCGTTGCGTAGTTTTAAAGATTTAAGCGTACAAAGGGATATAGGGACATAGGGACAGAGAAAACGACTTTGTTTTATACTATGTAGTGACTAGCGGACCCGGCAGACGTCGTCCTGCCTGCTATTAGCGCCACCTACCGGGTCCAATTCTACTTATAAACCTTCCTCTTGAATCACTCTATCTATTAAAAAAAACCGCATCAAAATTCGTTGCGTAGTTTTAAAGATTTAAGCATACATAGGGATATAGGGACAGAAAAAGCGACTTTGTTTTATACTATGTAGTGATTTTTTTTTTGTGATATCTTGCTAGTAATCGTCACTACTGTTACCTGTCTTCGTTTCCAATAGCGGTCCCGTTACACTCGACATTGTTTCAATGTCTTTTTCTTTGCAGACTGTGGCACCAATCGCAGAGGAGGAGGACGAGGAGGGAGTGGACGAGACCGAGATCGATGAGAAGGACGTTGAGATAGTCATGACGCAGGCGAACGTCTCCCGAGCGAAGGCCGTGCGAGCGCTGAAGAACAACCAGTCGGATATCGTTAACGCTATAATGGTGAGTGTACCAATAGGCCAGGCGCACTCCGCATTGACTTCCCTGGCACACACCTTAACTTTTTACCGAGTTGTGTGCATTTTATGCAATTAAATACACTTAATAGTGAAGAAAAATATCGTGAACCTGAATGTCTGAGAGTTGTCCATAATGTTCTCAAAGGTGTGTGAAGTCTAACAATCCACACTTGGCCAGCGTAATGGCCTAGGCCTGAACCCTCTTCATTGTAAGAGGAGAGCATGCAGTCTAAGATGGAAGCGGGCTAGCCTGTAAGAGGTATGGCAGTTTTTGTTAAACCCATACTCCATCGGTTTCTATGTTATCGTACCGAACGCTACATCGCTTAGTGACACGGCTTTGCTGGTAGGGTGGTAACCAGCCAAGGCTGAAGCCTCCTACCAGACCAGCAGGGTTATTCTGTAACTTAGTTACCAACGAATTACATATACATGTTTTAATGTGTGAAATAAAATCACTGTTTATATTTCACACAGTAAAGCAGCAATGTATATCGAACTAATTTGTTGGCAACTATTTTCAGTTCGTAACTAAGTTACAGAATAACCCCACTGAGCAGAGACAATTTAGAAATTATAAACTCCCAAATAGTCCCACCGGGAATCAAATCCAGCACCTCCCCCACTTACAATACCACTGTGCCAGGGAGGTTGCCAATTTAATAGACAGTCGATTTTCTACTTCGGCTACAATCACCCGTGTAAAGTCTGTGTAACCATAGGCTATCAATACTCCATTTATTAATCTATACTTATATCTATACTAATATAATAAAGCGGAAGAGTTTGTTTGTTTGAACGCGCTAATCTCTGGAAGTACCAGTCGGATTTGAAAAATTCTTTTTGTATTTGGTAGTACAATTTTCTGGGAAGGTTATAGGCTATTTAGTATCCCTAAAATCCTCCCCTAAGGGGGTAAAATGGGGGTATAAAGTTTGTATGAAAGTCCTATGTTTTTAAAGTTACAGACCTGAAAATCGGCATTTAGATTATTGGTTTTAAATAATATAAACCTGTGTATTTTATTCTGAAAAATCTTCCCTTAAGGGTGGTAAAATAGGGGTTGAAAGTTTTTATGTTAAGTTTTAATTATTGTTATTATCAACTTGATATTTTGAAGATAGGTTCATTCTAGGGCTTAGATATCAGCCTAGAAAAGATTTCACGAAAATCCTCCCCTAAGGGGGTAAAATGGGGGTAGGAAGGTTATATGAAAGTTCTATGTTTTTGAAGTTACAGATATGAAAATAGGCATTTAGATTATAAATTTTAAATAATAAAAACCTGTATAAGGTGTTCTGGAAAATCTCCCCTTAAGGGTGGTAAAAAAGGGGATGAAACTTTTTATGTGAAGTTTTATTTATTGTTATTATTAACTTGAAATTTGGAAGTTAGGTTCTTTCTAGGGGGTAGGCATAAGCTAAGAAAAATTTGACGAAAATCCACCCCGAGGGGGGTAAAATGGTTTCCTTTCGACATATTATTATCATCGGACATTTAACTACAGATTGACGTGATTTTTTGCAGTTGCATTTTTTTAGTTCAGGACCTGGAAAGTGACAGGCTACTATTTTATCCCGGGGAAACAAAGGGTTCCCGTTTAAAATTTTTTAACGCGGACGAAGTCGCGGGCAACAGCTAGTAATATTATAAAGCTGAAGAGTTTGTTTGTTTGAACGCGCTAATCTCAGGAACTACTGGACCGAATTCAAAAATTCTTTCACCGTTGGAAATGTACGTAATCCCTGAGTGCTATAGGCTATATATTATGTACCATGGGCGAAGCCGGAGCGGACCGCTAGTAGTTACCAATAATTAATTTTTGATAACTTCTGTTACAGGAGCTGACAATGTAAGGGCTGCGTGGTCAAGGATTATTTTTATGTTCCTAGTTTTAAGATGGTTATAAAAAAGTGAAATGTCGTTGTCTGTCTCACAACAATATATATATATCACCAAAGTCAATCTCAATGGATGAGAAGCAAACTTGTTTTTTGGAGCGATTATGTGGGATTGTATATAGAAATTATTTACTTCAAAATACAATAAAGTATTATAAACTTCTGGTGTAGTTTTTTTGCAATTTGTTTAAAATATCTTTTTTGCCCTTTAAAATATCATGATTCATGTATGAGCAATTCATTTCATGTATGTCTATGAGCAAAAGTTATGACCAATGTGAGCGGTGTAGTTACACCAATTACAGTAGGGGGAGAACTAATAGAATATGTAAAAGAATACACTTATCTGGGGCAAATAATCTCGCCTGAGGATCAAACAAGCAAGGAAACAAACAAAATAATTGCTATAGGCTGGAAAAAGTACTGGTCTTTAAAGGAAATTTTTAAAAGCAAGGACCTGAACCTGAACTTAAAGAAAAAAGTATTCAACTCATGCATCCTTCCAAGCATTACATATGCCTGGATATAGGGTCTCTCGATTTCAACATGCATCGCTCTTGCACCACTTGTATCCAAAGGCTCTCTTGGACTCGTCCCATGTCAGTAAACTGCAAACTAAAGAACTGCGTGTTCGCCATTCCAGCTACTTTGAACCCCAATATAATAGGTATATATAGGCTAGGTTTTTGTTCTAAAGCTATAAAAATTTTTACTAAAAACAGCAGTACAATAATAATAAATCAGTTTATTCCTTTATGAATTACATCCAACCTTAAAAGTTAAAGTACAATAATTCTATATGCACACTAGGCGGCCAGTGAGATCTAGCAAGCGGCCAGCGCCCACGATTATCCGCTGCGGCCAGTGAGATCAAGCGCGACACCGCGGCGGCCTGGCTACTGTCTCGTGGTCCCACTGGTTGACCCACTCAGTGGGACCACGAGGAATTTCAATTCCTGTTGGTCCAACTTTGATGGTGGGACCAACAGGACATGTTTTAGCGATTACATTTTTGGGGTTGTGGTCCCACCGATAAGTTTTAAGTAAAATCTATAAGTAATTAAAAAATTTAAGACAAGTTTGTATAAATGTTAAATAGTTTGATTATTATGTTCTGCTCCTATTCCAAACGTAAATAAGAAATCTTTTTAAAAAAAGTTGGTTGGGCGAGCGTCGCGCGTCGGTTTCGTCGTTTCTTATGCTCGCCCGACTTCAACGTACCTATACGTGTACGAACAAAAATTATTTTTAGGCGTTTGACAACAGAGTGGGACCATCAGGAATCACAATTCCTTATAGCCCCACCCAAGTTAAGCAGTGGGACCAACAGGAATTGAAATTCCTCGTGGACCCACTGAGTGGGTCAACCAGTGGGACCACGAGACAGTAGCCGGCGGCCTGACGGCCTAGTGCGCGTGTAGTCTTAAACGCTACAGTCTGCTGGTCCCACTGCTGTGACCTATCCAGTGGATCCATCATGATTTTACCTGCCCCCAGCAGAATGTGGTCCAATTTCTTGACTTTAGAATAATCAGTGTAGAATGTGTAAATGTGTATCCTAAACAAAAACATTTCATGTGAATAATAAGGGCAAGTTCCTATCAAAAAGTTTCAGCCATTAAAAGTACTGATATCAAAAATTATGGCCAAGTTCTTTGCTAGGCTCGATAAATGGAACCATACAGTCTTAGAAGGTCATATCTTCGACCACCTTCAAGCTGTCATCGCATTCCTAGGGATCCTGTTAAAATATTATTAAATAATTTATGTCTTAATAATAACACCGGAATTTGAAGCTCATTTGGAACTGGCAATAGTTTTCTTGTTTTCAACTTGGCAACATTTTTGTACTCCTTTTGTTTAATTTAAAACATTATTTATAAGGTTATTGATAATACTCTACAGCGTCCTCCACCCCGAATATTTCCAAATAATGAGGTTATAAAACGGAACTCTTTGGATTAAACATTATTAATAGCCAGCTGATTTTTTGTATGCAGCTTAGTAAATACTTGTATAATGAAATGGCTACATAGTCCTACAAATTTAGTGGAACAATTTCCCACCCGAGCGAATCGAAATTTTTAACATCTCCCCACTCGATTAGCTACCTCCATCCTCCAGAATTTTCATAGATAAAAAAGTTGTTCGTCTCGTCAAAACGAACCTGCTCACGAAAATTCAGCTTGTTATTGATCACTAAAAATTTTGTTCCAGGGCTGCCGTACTAATATAACTAAGGTGAAATAAAATAATATCACAATATTTCGATTAGTAAGTGGGAATCTTAAAATATTCTCAGTTCCAAAAGGAAACAAGTTGTACAATAATTTTGAAACAAAAATATTTTAGACTTGAAGATGTGTTTGCACAAATTAAGAATATTATTACTCACTTGTCTCACTAAGGTTTTTTAAATTCAAAATTACCTACCTATTACAAAATACATTGCAAGTAAAATATTTTTCACCTGTGTGGACTTTTAGAACTTGCTACAAGCAAGTTCTAAAAGTCCACACATTAATAGTCACAGTGCTAGTCACAAGAATAGGATTTCTTACCAGTGTGAGTCCTTGTGTGGCTCTTTAGACCATAACCTGTTGAACATTTATAGTCACAATAAGTACATGCATAAGGTTTCTCACCAGTGTGAGTCCTTGTGTGTGTTGTCAGATTACTTAGCTTAGAACATTTATAATCACAATAATTACATGCATATGGTTTCTCACCAGTATGAGTCCTAGTGTGTTCTGTCAGAACACTCTGAGTAGAACATTTATAATCACAATAATTACATGAATATGATTTCTCACCAGTGTGAGTCCTAATGTGTCTTCTCAGATCACTTGACCCAGAACATTTATAGTCACAATAATTACATGCATAAGGTTTGTCACCAGTATGAATCCTTGTGTGTCTTGTCAGATTACTTAGCATAGAACATTTATAATCACAATAATTACAAGAAAATGATTTTTCACCAGTGTGAGTCCTTGTGTGTTTTGTCAGATTACCCTGAATAGAACATTTATAGTCACAATAATTACATGCATAAGGTTTGTCACCAGTGTGAGTCCTTGTGTGTTTTGTCAGATTACTCTGTGTTGAACATTTATAATCACAATAATTACAAGCATACATTTTCTCAATTCTGCGAGTCCCAGTGTGTTTTGTTAGATCATCGGACATCAAACATTTACGTTTGCTCTGTTTACAAGAATGTGGACTATCACCAGGGTGTATAAAATCTATTTCTGCCTCATCATCACGAGGCATAGACTCATCTGTTTTAGTGCTGGTGTATTTCACTAAATTGCCTTCATATGCAGTTTTATACGAGCAACCCTCGCAAGAGAATGATTCCTTGTTAGTGAGCTTGCCGCTCTTTACACAGTTTTCAGTGTGTTTATCAATATTTAATGCTATTGTAGCTGAAGATTCAACTTGATTATCACTCAAATGTTCCATTTTAGAAGTATTATCGCATATCTCATGCTTGTATACATCAAAGTGTAAGTCGTAGACATTATGGCAAGACTGTGTGAGATCTTGCTTGGGTTCCTGTTGAAATAGTGTTCTATCATAATGGAGAATAGCATCCTCTGTTTTTCCAGTTTTAATTTCAACATTGTCAGCAACACTGTGTTCATTGTCTATTTCTGAGTCACCATGGAGCATAGACTCATCTTTTATTTCAATTTTAATTTCAACCTTGTCAGTAACTCTGTGTATATTGTCTGTTTCTGAGTCATCATGGAGCATAGCTTCCTCTGTTTTTTCAGTTTTAATTTTAACATTGTCAGCAACATTGTGTTCATTGTCTGTTTCTGAGTCATCATGGAGCATAGCTTCCTCTGTTTTTCCAGTTTTAATTTTAACATTGTCAGCAACATTGTGTTCATTGTCTATTTTTGAGTCATTGTGGAGCATAGACTCATCTGTTTTTTCAATTTTAATTTCAATGTTGTCAGCAACTCTGTGTTCATTGTCTGTTTCTGAGCCATCATGGAGCATAGACTCATCTGTTTTTTCAATTTTAATTTCAATATTGTCAGCAACACTTTGTTCATTGTCTGTTTCTGAGTCATCTGTTCTTTCAGTTTTCATTTCAAAATTGTCGGCAACTCTGTGTACAATGTCTAATTCAGTCTGGTCTTCGTTCATTGGGTTCCGATTTGAATCAGACGTTCCTATGTCATCCATGACGGAAATAATAGCTCCAGGCCGCATTTTCTTTAATCAGTTCTTTGCTTCCGACATACTTTAACAGGTTGCGAAGCTAAAGTTGAAATTGCAAGGATGCTGGGGATCCAAGGTGTTGGAATGGCGACCTCGCACCTCGGAGCCACTAAATACAAACGGCGCAAGACCGCAGCGTGTGCAGTCTACAAGAGACATGTCCTACAGTGCATATCCATTGAACGAGAACGACTCTTCGTTTCCTCGGTTAGGAAATTGGCAAGCTAGATCCTTGGTTCTTCTTTATCGACAGGCTCGGAACCTAGCAGTCGGCGGCGACTGTGCGTAAGGTGAACCTGCCTGCTATGTTAAGTATTACTTGACACTTTTCACATCTATTTATATCACTGTGTTATGTGTAATTGATTTCTTGAGAATCTTGGGATCACAGATTAGGTATTAGTTACTACGTAACAGATGCGACAGTGACTTTTCTTCGGGGCCATTTCCATTTACGCCATTTTCTGCGTTTTGGCGCCACTGTAGATTTGCGGCTAGGGCTTGCCAGTCGATGATTTGTTATCGATACTAGTGATGTACTCGTTTTATCGATAACCAAATAACAGGGTTTTCTTACTAAGGCCTCTTGTTAACACGCCGTGAAAACTCACGTTTTGTATGGATATCCGTACAAAACGTGAGTTTTCACGGCGTGTTAACAAGAGACCTCATAATTAAATTCAAACAAGATAAATTTATTTCAAACTTATTTATTCAAATCTTTCTTTCTTAATCTAAATTACTTATTTTTCAAATACACATTTATTAATATTAAAAACAATTTTTTCAAAAACTCTGGGTAGGAAAACACCCCAAGAAAACCTACAGTGTTTAAATTGCTACCAATATTTTTTTATAACCATTTTCACTATGGTAATTGTGCATAAAAGTGCTTGCATCCCTGTATACAATAGTATGTACGTAATTAGAAAATTTTCATTAGGATAATAAACTAAATTATTATTTTTTAACATTTCATATTCTCTATATATTTTTTTTAATGAATAAGTATTGGCATCCATAGAGCTGTTTGTCTTTATACAACTCTTACATTGGTTTTTTTGTTAGACATATGAATCCAACAGTTCATGCCGCGAATTTGCATTGATGATGTAAATATGTGTTTATGCCGAGCATTGCACTTTAATTTTTTGAAATAAAACCTGATCTCTAAATATAGACTACTTGAGACATTCTCATTCCTATGAAGTAGATGGGATTGTGATTGAAAACAAGTCCCGACTTGTGCATGTTCCACCCCTTCGTCTTCCTGCTTGCTGTAGCCTCCATACTGCTTATGTTTCCAGTGTGAAAATTATCTGAAAATTATTAAATATAGACAGGTGAGTAAAGTACGTAGGTTTATGGTACATGTATTTTTTATGATAGGGATTACCTAGTCCAAAAACATTGCAAGTATTTAACAGTATAAAAATGCAAAATAACTGTAAATTCAAAATTTTAATATTCCCCAACCTGTGGGAAATCAAGACATCCCAACTCTCTTAAAAACACCTTCTAAAGCTCTAAACATCACCTTCCTTCCTTTCAACCTATAACCTTCGATCAAAAAATAAGGCCTTTAACACTATGAAGTGTCTACCAAGTACCTACTCATTGAGACAAATCTAACTATAAAAAACCTGCATTCAAATCGGTTCACTCGTTTAAGAGCTACAGAGTGACAGGCATATCCACACACAAAGCTGCAGTTCGATGGGGAGAGAGTTGGTAGGTACTACGTAGGACATCCACCTTACACTGTCGTTCTTGGGCAAACTTAAAAGTCTTAGGTGTTGAGTAGCAAGTACCGACACAACACTTAAATAGTCCCATGACGATCGATTCAAATATCGTATTCGTATCGTATCGTATTCGTCTCGTAATCTCTAAAGTAGCACAGTTTGTCTTCTATCAAACAACAGCAGAGAATTTGGATTTCAAATCAGCAAAATACTTACACAAAATTCAACACTTTTTTTCTGCTGCTAATATAGCAAATCGTAGTCCTTATAACGTAGCCGGAGTCAAATGTAAAACAGAGTTCTCGGAGTCCAAAACAAAGTACAAGTCAATATGATCACCAAAATCCATTTAACAAAGCCAAGTCGTCACGAAATATCACAAAAAACACCATAATAATTGAGAACCTGTGACGAGAACAACGAAAAGTAAAGAAAAGTGGTGGAAATGAAAAATGTAAATTTCGCGAAATTTCGAAAATTTCATAATAATGACAGACCTCAGACTTATCACTGAAACCTAAATCACAGACCTAAACACAGAAAATAACTAGATACTTATCATTACTCTGTGGAAAACCTTTCATTAATCTATGGACCTGTTATTTTCTGTGATTACGTCTGTGGTGTGCGAACGATTGTAGCGCCAAAACGCAGAAAAAGGAACTACAGCTGTCATACCCCAGAAGTGCGATTGTGTAAGGTTTGAACCATGATGGTTATTTTAGACGATCGGTCATTGATGGTCAAGAAAAATTCGAATTGCGTAAAACTGTCCATCAAATGAAGAGCGAAAAGTGACCGGTGGCTTAAAAACGTATCATGGAATTGCGTTTTATTATACAAATAGCATCAGTGAAACTCAATTTTTTATGTTATTAACAATTATGACAGACACAAAAACAATGGAACTTATTACGATAGCATACTAATTTCATAATGAAAATTAACTTTCATTACTTCAAACATAGAATTCCAACGTTAATATCTATAAGCAAATTATGTAACAAAACGCAGACCAGTGAATTATGATCGAGCTTACTAATTCTGAACAATAGTTGGCGTTAGTGGACTTGTTTTGTTATCTGTATAATGGTTAATTATGACATCAAGTGTCAATGTAAGTGTCAATGTCAATGTATTTATGACAGTTTAGTGTTATTTTACGATTTTATAAATTTTCGTAAATTCAACAAAAAATAAAGGACAGCCACAAATTTTCAAAGATAGCTCTTTATGTGAATGTGGTTTGGATGAAGGGTCTTCTTCTCTTATCCTCTTCTGCCCAAACTTCTCCATAGGCTCTAACGGGCGTTAGTGTATTTTATTGAGTGTTTAGTCCCTATGTAAAACTTTTGTGTATAAATCATTGACTTATATATTACTTCGTAATATTCTAACTAATATTATAAACGGCAAAGTTTGTATGTATGGATGTTTGTATTCATTATACTCTGAATTAACACAAGCAAGTAACTTTTTATCGCGGAAAATGAAAGAATTCCCGCGGGAACCTCAGTGAGGTGGAAGAAACCTCAATCCACGCAGACGAAGTCAGGCCCGCGGTCATCATCTGGTTACACCTATAACTAACAAAATAAAATTGTATATATATTATGTAGTAGGTATATTTTATAGATTTACGTAAGATTATTATTTATGTTTACGTAAATGTATGTTTAATGTTGCTTATTGTGATGTTTTAGGCTATCAACTCTCAAGTACTTACAATAACTCCACTATTGTATCGTGAATATGGAAAATTCAGTGTCAGCAGTAGATTGTGTTTTCTCCAAGCTACTCGATACTGGTGAAGTGAATTGTGCTGTGTTACTACACAACTAAAAGCCATACTACAAACAAACAACAACAACAACCAAGTAAGCTTTACCATAATTCATAATTATCCTACAAAAAATAAATATTGTTCATATTTTATTATCTTCATAACAACCATCTCTTGTTTCAGGCAAGCGTGGTGACTCCTAACAGCAAAAACGCCACAATCCGCAGCTGAACGAGCTAACCACTAGAGTAGTTTCTTGACCTTTTTCTAGCCGTGGACCTCTCTCAAAATATGAAAGAGCCGACTGACCCTTTCCGAAAAGATAAAAAATGAGGTTTAATGTTTACCAGCTTCTATTATTTGCTGTTGCTTATGCTGGATTGGAACATCAAATTGTACACAGTATTTACTCACAACATAATTATTGTATACCAATTTTCACACTAATGCATTATGTTAGGTAGGCTTGCCGTAGACCCTCTGTATTAATTCCATGGCCTTACTTGTAACTACTTGTAACTTAAGAAACACTGCACTAGACCAATGAGGCAGTTGAACACTGCAATAGAGAGATGCAACACATGATATGACTATACATGGAATTCATGTTAAACTTATTACTTATTTATGTGTAAAATTTAAATAAATAAAGTGATTAGACACACTGACTCGTTATCGTCTCAAGAAAACAAGACTGCTTTTGGTCATAATATTATGGTTGTCTACACTAATTGTACATGTTTTTTTTTT
Organism: Melanargia galathea; assembly: GCA_920104075.1. Taxonomy (NCBI): domain Eukaryota; kingdom Metazoa; phylum Arthropoda; class Insecta; order Lepidoptera; family Nymphalidae; genus Melanargia; species Melanargia galathea. Next base: position 17,169,426 of record OV049868.1, read on the forward strand.
AATAAACTAAGATATTTTGTCTTGTTTTTATAAAAGTACCTATTTAAGCTTATTGAAAAATCTTATTACTTGTACAAAACTACTTTGATGACAAAAACCTTAGGAATGTTTTTCTATTATAGCTAATAGTTCCCATACTTAAAGTGATATACTCGGTTGAGTTTTTATCTCACTTTAATATAATATCTAGTTGTATTTGATTGCCATTCAACGACTGTACTGTGGTAAATAATTAATTAAACTGTTTCTGTAGATAATCATGATCAACCCATTACCGGCTCACTACAGAGCACGGGTCTCCTCTCAGAGTGAGAAGGGTTTTGGCCATAGTCTACCACGCAGGCCAAGCGGATTGGTAGACTTCACACACACAACGTTATGGAGAACTCTCAGGGATGCAGGTTTCCTCACGATGTTTTCCTTCACCGTTAAAGCAAGTGATATTTAAATACTTAAAACGCACATAACTCCGAAAAGTTAGAGGTGCGTGCCCGGGATCGAACCCACGACCTACGATTAGAAGTCGGTCGTCCTAACCACTAGGCTATCACAGCTTTATAGATACACACACATATTTCTGTAGATAATAACAAACCCTATTTTGTACAGTGGCTAGTTAGTGTTGCTGTCACATTCGCCCAAAAGTCGTCCACATGCTGGTTGGCCAAGGCATCCCCCAGTATACGTCCTCCTGCCCATACCCACATTGGCTTCCAGGAATAGAATAGAATAGAATAGAAAAGTTTTTTATTCAAATAAACTTTTACAAGTACTTTTGAATCGTCAATTGAATCTACCACAGGTTCGGAATGCAGTTCCAGCCGAGAAGAACCTGCAAGAAACTCGGCGGTTGCTCTTTTTAAAAACAACATTATAACAATTATTATGATTAATGTAGATGATTGAAATGCCGTCTCGCGCATTGCTGGAACGAGTTAAATCCAAGCTTTTTTATCGTTTATATAATCTTCAATTGTATAATAAGCTTTTTTTATGAGCATACTTTTAATAGAGTTCTTAAACTTGTGTAAAGGCAAGTCTAGTCTAGTCCAGGAGGCCTAATAGAGCCTTCACTTGTGTAAGTGACACCGCATTGCCTTGGGCATGGTAGTGATAAAGATAATAAAAGTGGCTGTTCTTATGTAATTTTTGGTTAAAATGTAACAACCATGCTAATAGTACAAAGTTGGCTGTGATTGACATTTTAAATTATGTATTTAGCATGTAAGTAGGTTAATTACCTACCAATGTAGGAGGAACTTGTAAATTATATAAAGTTAAAAGTTCCTATATAATATGTAGGTAAATTATTTACCTACTTACATAGGAACTTTTAACTAATATAAATATTCCTATGTAGTAGGTAAGATTAGATTAAAATGTAAGTTTATTTATTGTTTTTCTTTTGTTTGGGCAGAGCACTCTAGAACACTACAGTTCCAGTGTAACCTGCCATGAATAATCAGAAATAAAAAAGATATATATGGTATTCATACAGGTTTTATTCAATCATTACACATTAAGTATTTCACCTTATTATATCAATTTACATAATATCGGCGGCGGCGGCGATAAGGATTAAGGAGCATAATCTGTGGGGATAATATTGGGACTTTCAAAATAAGATTGAATAGGTAGGTAGGTGTAGAATACCGTCTAGGCAAGCGCATTCCACCTTAGGCTGCTATTAAAGATAGTTTCCTCATAAAATTGTAACCAGTTTAATGATCCTAATAAAAAAAAAGGTGGGGCCATGGTGGTGTCCATGAACCTAAAAAATATTTATTATTATACTATCCTAGTAGGTATTTGATGATTTGTACTATTGGATAAAAAAGTATAACATGCTGCTTTTACCCCGTCATAGCAGCCCTTCTCTCTTGAATGTTACTGAGGAATTTTAAGGGCTGCTGCAACACTTGTGGCTGGTTGATGGCATCAGTCACTTAGGCCACACACTTGTGTTGTACTAGGAGTACCTAGCTGGGGTGCCTAGCAAAACGGGTAGGGGTGGTGAAAACTGCAGATATAGTGTTTGTAGCCTACCTACCTAGTACCTAATAGATACCTAGTAGGTCATATCATAAATATTAAAATATAGCTACCTATAGAGAAGACCTTATACAATAAATTAAATAAAACTTTCCTTAAATGATATGAATAGATTTAATAGCAAAAAGATTGTCACCAAATATTTACTTACAAGGTTTATACTATGATGAAACAGAAAACTTACTTAAAACATAGCAATTAATTAAATAAAACTGTAACAAGGTACCTAACTGATTAAACTGGCATGGCCAATCAAACAAAAATACTTACCTAGGTAAGTACCTACTTAATATTGTACCTACTAACGAATCTATTGACACCTTATTTATCAACATTGACTCAGTAGTGTAATCACTATGGTCGAACATACCTATTTAAACACAAACACCTAGGTACTTATTCTTCTTCGTTACGCTCTTGGTAGAGCGGTCGTGGTCATCCAGAAGTGACATCTTTAAGGGCAGATGTTATACGCCTCACGAGCATTCGCCACTTATTCGCCACTTTTCGCTGCTGGACGACAGCCTGGAGCCTTCATACAAGGGAGCGCCCACATGATTTAATTTAGTCGGTCCATCGCATGGGCGACCTTCCTCGCCGTCTGGTGTCCTCAACTTCGCCCTGCACGGCAAGGCGCTCGATGGAGTCACCCTCACGCCGGGAGATGTGTGCTAAAAACTTCAAAATACGACTCTGTACTAACGTCGAAACATGCTGTTTGATGCCGAGTTCTTGGAGTATCGAGACGTTGGTGCGAAATTCGGTCCATGAGATTCCTAACATTCGCCTCCAGCACCACATCTCCAGAGCATCGATTTTTTTCTTCTTGACTTGTCGCAAAGTCCGTCTCTTTGCCGTAGTCGAATTAAAAGTTATATTTACTGCGGTGTTTGTTAAGGAATTTGTTTTAAAAAGTTAGAAAATTAGATTTTAATCAATTCAATACACATAAGCCATCAAACGATTAACGATAATCATGGCCCGAGACTCACCGCTATTATTTGACATAGGCGATGATCTCAAAAAAGTTAGACAATTCGAATTAGCTGTCAAATCGTATGAAATCATTCACTCATCGTCTAAAATAACGATCCATGATATTCATGATAGCCATGCAATCGTCAACCATCTATGAACTCCGTACACAATTCGAATTGGCCGTTTGACAGCTGAAAACGTACGTTTAAGCTGTCAAATGAATACAATTTTCATGGTCTAAAGTTAGACAATCGCACTTCTGCTTGGGATCACGATAGATCAATAATTTTATCACAGTCCATAGACCACGAAAAACAGACGAAAAATAAGAAGGAATTTGAAAAGCACAGACCAAAGACCCGTGGTAATACACCACAGAGCAGTTTTTTTTTGTCTGTGTTCAATATCAATTTGTCAACTGTCAATTCAATTGTCATTGTCAATGCTACTGTCATTTTGAATTTTTTGAGAATCTGTGAATTCTTAATCTTATTCTCGTGAATTTTACTGAAATGAAAAAAATATATTGAATCCAGTTTAATCCATAATTTGTGCTGTTAGTTATTTGTGAAAAATGGCCATGTTTCCAGGAACTGTGGCGTTCGATGAATTTGGCCGGCCTTTTATTATTTTGAGGGATCAGGAAAACCAAAAACGGTTGACCGGTATCGATGCATTGAAGGTGAATTTTATTGCTTATTTATTAAACATTTATGTATTTAATTATTTGCAGTTATCACTGAAGTATTTGGAAGTAATTTCACGTACAATGAGACTTACTGTAAAATTGTCTTTCGTATTAATTTACAAATTTCTGAACAACCTGACACAAACAAAAAATGTATTTTATTTTTGTTGAAATATTCAACGAAAACTATCAAAACATAAAAGAAACTGTGGCTAATTGATTAATTTTCGTCGAACACTAGCTTGAAAAGACCCAATTAATGGGTTAAATATTGCATTTTGCGAAAAAAAATGCATTTTAAAAATCGGGTGTGCAGTCACATGATTAAAATTACATTACATTGTAACCCCAAAAAAAGTTTTTGTATTGAGGATACAGCTATGAATTGGATAGCCGAGTAATTAAAAACAGATTTTAATCACATTAATATTATTAAGGCGAAAGTTTGTGTGTATGTTTGTTACTCTATAATGCCGCAACTACTGAACCGATTTGGCTAAAATTTTGAATGGAAATAGATTTTGCTCTGACTAAACACATCGGCTACTTTTTATCCTGGGGAAAAACCGTAATTCAGGCGGGCGAAGCCACGGGCAAAAGCTAGTTTTTAATAAACTTCTAAGATTGATGAATCATGAGATTGGTAATTATCCTGAATTTCTTATCAAAGCCATGAAAGAAAAGTTTGTCTTCTGAAAACTTTGATCTATTAGCCATTTACAAAAAACATTGATGTATTAGCCATTAGCGAGAATTGTCAGCCAATCATAGGTTAATGTGATTGTCACCCCGGTGCTACACATAGCATAGACATTTGAACACTTATTTGAACATTTGTTTGAACTATATCACTACATAGTATAAATTGCGTTCTCTGTCCCTATGTCCCTATGTATGCTTAAATCTTTAAAACTATGCAACTGATTTTGATGCGGTTTTTTTTAATAGATAGAGTGATTCAAGAGGAAAGTTTATAAGTAGAAAAATTGGACCCGGTAGATGGTGCTAATAGCGGGCAGGACGACGTCTGCCGGGTCCGCTAGTAAATAATAATCAATAATCAATTGCTGCATGTAGATATGACAAATGCCTGACAGACACTTCCTGTTGATCATGTCATACAACTTCCATTTTTGAATGTTCAATGTGCTTCTTTTGCTTCATTTTCTATTGCTGTTAGTTTGCACTTTCCAGTCTTAGCAATTTCTAGAATAAAACAACTAATATTATTACACAACTTAGGGCTTTTTTATGTCGATAGGGATTTAACACAGTTTGGGGTAAAAACAAATAAAATAGGGTTACCATTTGGGTGACACTTGGGTAACCATGTTTTTGTACAAGTAACTCATCCTCCGTATAAAATGACAACTGTCACAATTTCACCAATTAAAAATCAGAGTATTGAGTTTACACCGTTGACAATTTTCAGTCACACATCCAAGCCGCGCGTCAGATCGCCGGCATCTTACGCACGTCGCTAGGCCCTCGGGGCCTGGACAAGATGATGGTGTCGGCGGACGGTGAGGTGACAGTCACTAATGACGGAGCCACCATCCTGAAGCTCATGGACGTGGACCACGAGATTGGCAAGCTGATGGTGCAGCTGGCGCAGAGTCAAGACGATGAGATTGGTGATGGAACCACTGGAGTTGTCGTATTGGCAGGTACGTACATGGCATTGCCAACAGTTAATAGGAGGATCAACAAATTCCTCAAAAACCAAACACATAAGTATTAAGTGGTTACTCTGGTGCTGCAAGAACACCTGTTCTTGGGCGGTAGTAATCACTTAACATCAGGTGACCCGCTTGCTGATTTGTTTGCAGTTTTTATAAAAAATAAGCATATACAATGCTCTCCTAGCATTTTAATATGAGCTATGATGCCACAGACACACATGCATACAGAGACAGTTTTAAAGGTTTAAATAAAAAATCGGATTGAATACTTATAGATAAAACTAGTATGGCGCGTGGGTGCGCGGCCCGCTAAAGCGGACCGCGAGGTTTCATTATCGGGTATTTTTTGCTTGAGCAGCCTCCACCTATCTTCCAAACCCCCGATCATTATCACTTTCCATATTTTTTCTCCGATTCTTTTGTCATAATGAGAGTTCTTCCATAAAAACAAATTTTGAAAAGAAACTGTATTAAAGTCTTGCATAGTTTCCAACTTGCATTATCTTCATATTCTTATAAAAAAAAGAAGCTGTGATAGCCTAGTGGTTAGGACGACCGACTTCTAATCGGAGGTTGTGGGTTCGATCCCGGGCACGCACCTCTAACTTTTCGGAGTTATGTGCGTTTTAAGTATTTAAATATCACTTGCTTTAACGGTGAAGGAAAACATCGTGAGGAAACCTCATAATGCCTGAGAGTTCTCCATAACGTTCTCAAAGGTGTGTGAAGTCTGCCAATCCGCTTGGCCAGCGTGGTAGACTATGGCCAAAACCCTTCTCACTCTGAGAGGAGACCCGTGCTCTGTAGTGAGCCGGTAATGGGTTGATCATGATGATGATTATCTTCAATATTCGTCGTACATGTTGTATAGATAAATAAATTTCGTCATCTTGTTTTTTTTTTCGATCTAACTATCAAGTAAATCACGTTTTGATGATCTTTTGCCAAAAAACACTCTTCCATCTTTTATAATCCGTGATATAGACACCGACGAAATTTTTATCACCGCCATCTTGAATCCGCCATTTAGGACTTTTTTTTCAGCTCACTGCCGATTGGATGAGGTTTCGAGTAGAATAGAATAGAATAGAATAGAAAAGTTTTTTATTCAAATAAACTTTTACAAGTGCTTTTGAATCGTCGATTGAGTCTACCACAGGTTCGGAATGCAGTTCCAGCCGAGAAGAACCTGTAAGAAACTCGGCGGTTGCGCTTTTTAAAAATAACATTATAACAATTATTATTATTAATGTACATGATTGAAATGCCGTCTCGCGCATTGCTGGAACGAGTTAAATCCAAGCTTTTTTATCGTTTATATAATCTTCAGTTGTATAATAAGCTTTTTTTATGAGCATACTTTTAAGAAAGTTCTTAAACTTGTGTAAAGGCAAGTCTAAGACATATTTTTTATTCGGATAAACTTTTACAAGTGCTTTTGAATCGACAAATGAATCTACCACTGGTTCAGAATGGTGCTTACAATTCTACACGTTAAGAAGGGCAGACAAAAGTAGCCCCATTTCCGACGGCGGCACCCGTTCACGAGCATGACGCATGATCCAGCCATTGCTTCGCTCAACCATATTTGAGGGAACGTAACAACCCGCACCACACGACACCACCACAGAAATGTTTAAAGAGAGCGTGACATACTTAGGCTACCCATGATTAAAGCATCGAATTGAACACCAATAATCGAATACTCCTCAAGTTATAGTAGCGTATAAAGCGAATAAATTAAATCCATGCTTTTTTATCATTTATATAATCTTCAATTGTATAATATGCTTTTTTCATGAGCACACTTTTAATAGAATTCTTAAACTTGTGTAAAGGCAAATCTAAGATTTGTTGTGGAATTTTGTTATAGAACATTACGCCCATTCCCACAAACGACCTTTGGACCTTTTTGAGGCGTAATCGAGGAATCACTAGTCCATCTCTATTTCTTAACCGCCTATCGTGTAATTCACACTTTTTATTGTAACTGTGAATGTTTTGCTTAACAAAAATTATGTTGTTATAAATATATTGAGAAGCTACTGTAAGAATACCTATTTCTTTAAATTTCTCTCGAAGGGAATCCCGCGGTTTTAAATTATAAATTGCGCGAATTGCCCTTTTTTGTAAAACGAAAATTTTTCCAATATCAGCTGCTTTACCCCATAGTAAGATTCCATACGACATAATACTATGGAAATATGCAAAATAAACTACTTTTGCAGTTTCTACGTCTGTTAACTGTCGAATCTTCCTAACAGCGTAAGCAGCAGAGCTAAGCTTGCCAGCAAGTGTTGCTATATGGGTGCCCCATTGAAGCTTTGCATCTAGGGTTATTCCCAAGAACACAGTTGTGTTCTCAGTTTTCAATGGCTGACCACTTATCTTTAAATTGTTGCTAGTAATCCTTGTATTGGGCAATAAAAACTCGACACACTTGGTTTTTTTAGCATTTAAAAGTAGATTATTTATAGTAAACCAGTGTGAAACTTGAGATAAAGTATTATTTACATCGTCAAAATTGTCTTTAGTTCTATCGACTTTAAAAATTAAAGACGTATCATCAGCAAATAGTACAATATCGCAAGCATTTTTGACGAAATGTGGTAAGTCATTAATATAAACCAGAAACATGAATGGACCTAGAATAGAGCCTTGGGGGACACCCATCACTGAGGCTGATCCGGATGACTTAACATCATTGATGCATACCCTTTGTATACGATCACCGAGATAAGACGCAATGAGACTGAGTGCAGATTCTTTAATACCATAGTGGCCTAATTTTCGTAAAAGAGTCTCGTGCTCAACGCAATCAAATGCTTTTGACAAATCACAGAAGATACCAATGGCATTCTGTGACTTTTCCCAAGCATCGAAAATGTGCCGTAACAGCCTTGCGGCCGCATCGGTTGTTGAACGACCCTTAGTAAAACCATACTGCTCAGAGTGAAGTAATTTATTTAAATTAAAGTGCAGGAGCAGTTGGTTGAGCATTATTTTTTCAAATATCTTGCTGAGAGTTGGTAGAATTGAAATCGGCCTATAGTTATTTGGATCAGTTTTACTTCCCGACTTAAACAGAGGTATCAATTTACTACATTTCATGAGGTCGGGAAATGATCCCGAATCTATGGACTTGTTAAAAATTACAGCAAGATATGGCGCAATAACATCAATAATATTGTGAATTATTTTTACTGATATTCCCCATAAATCTCCTGTTTTTTTGTGTTGCAAAGATTTAAATGTTTTGATAATATCATATGGGGTTACGTATTTAAATCGAAATAATACATTGCACTCAGAAACATTGCCCCTCAGGATATTATAGGCTTCTGTTGGCGAGGAATTCAGGGAATTAGTCGTGGTAACTGGAATATTTTGGAAGAAGTTCTCAAAAGTATTTGCTATCTCTATATCAGAGTCAATAATATGATTATTAATTTTTAACTCCAGTTTATTAGTATGTACTTTATGTTTCCCCATTTCATCACTGATGATATCCCAAGTTGCTTTTATTTTATTATCAGAATTCATGATTTTCTGTTTTATATAAAGAGATTTTGCCTGTATGCAAACATTTCGAAACAATTTGGAATAATTTCTTACGTATTCAATAAACGCGGGGGTATAATTATATTGTTTTTCTGCATACAGGTCAAACAACTTGTTTCGACTTTTATAAATGCCAACAGTTGCCCAGTCACTAAATTTAAGATTTTTAAAGAATCGTTTTTCTATGATTTTAAAGATGGAGGTAAATTGAGTGTTTATTACATCAAAAAACGTGCTATAAAGTTCATCCGGATCATCCTGCGTAAGGTCAAGTGTCGGTAATATAGTTGAGATAGTATGTTTGAATTGCCTTACTTTTTTAGTGGTAACTGGCCTATATTTTATTACTTTTGCTTTATTCTGTTCACTACTAGGAACAGATATCATTTGTCCGCAGTGATCAGATCTTAGATTACTGATAATTGATTTTTCGATGATTTTACAATCACAGAAAATGTTGTCAATACAAGTAGCTGTGTTCGCAGTTATTCTTGTAGGTTCAACAAAAATATTCTCTAAATTAAAGCTTCTAAAAAGATTTAGCAGTCTACCCGTAAAAGGAGTGTGGAGCAAAATATCAATATTAAAATCTCCACAAATTATTATTTTTTTTGATGACCTACATATCCTCCTTAGAACCTCCTCCATGATATCCTCAAAGAGCACAAAGTCACCTGTGGGAGGACGGTACACGCAAACTATAATATATCGCTCCAGCTCAACACAAGACAGCTCAGTAATGCGTTCAAGAGAAAGGCTAACAATGTCTAACAAATGGCTAACAGTAACTTTTGTTTGAGCACCTCCTACCTATCGTCAACACCCTAGCCGTGCTTTTCACCCGTCTCCAAAATCCTCAATCATGAGCTCTCTCCATATTTTTCCTCCGCATAAATTTTTGTCTTCTATACGAAACCATCAATAAAAAAAACTTTGTTTGAAAACGTAAATTCCGCCATCTTGATTTTTTTTTTCTATTCATCAAGTAGATCTTTAGTTCTTGATCATATTTTTCAAAGAAACTACTCTTCCATCTTTTATACTTGGTTAGATAGGCACTGACGAAATTTTTATAGCCGCCATCTTGAATTCCCCATTTTGTTTTTTTTTCCGCTCAGTGCCAATTGGATGAGGTTTTGAGTAATTTTTGTTTGAGCACCTCCCATCTATCTACAATACCCTTCCCGGGCTCCTCATCCATCTTCCAAACCCTCAATCATCATGTCTTCCCATATTTTTCTTTGAGAGTTCTTCAAAGAACTGCGGTAAAGCCTTGCATAGTTCACAACTTGTAGTCTGTACAATATTCGCCATACATTTCCTATGGAAAAATAAATTCCGCCATTTTGAATTTTTTTTCAATTCGTCAAGTAGACCTTTGGATCCTCATCATCTTTTGCGAAGAAACCACTCTTCCATCTTTTATACCCTCCGAGATGGAGACCGACGAAATTTGTATGGCGGCCATCTTTTTTTCGCCATTTTGAATTTTTTTTTCAGCTCACTGCCAATTGGATGACGTTTCGAGTGACATTTGCTCGAGCACCCCCCACCTATCTTCAATACCTTAAGCGTGCCATTCGCTCGTCTCTGAAATCCTCAATCATCAGCTTTCTCCATATTTTTGTTCCGAATGAATTTTTGTCCTCTATACGAAACCATTTGTGAAAAAAAAAGTTTTCATACAAAATTTTACAGGAGGGGTGATCAATCAGTGAGTCAGTCAATGAATCAGCACGAGCAGCTATATATATATTAATGGTGATTGACATATTACAGACACAAAAATCATATTGCAACATAACATTGTTAGAATGTATGTACTTAGCCATAGCATAAATCCTCTGGTAGTATAAAATTGTATTATTATTTACACTCATATTAATTCTCTTTTACAGGCGCTCTCTTAGAGCAAGCCTCGGCCCTGCTTGACAAAGGAATCCACCCCATCCGCATCGCAGATGGTTTTGAACTGGCCGCCGCGACCGCCTTAGCACATCTGGACAGCATTAGCGAGGCTTTCCCCGTCAACAAGGACACGAGAGAGCATCTCATCAAGGTTGCTAGGACGACTCTTGGGAGCAAAATTGTGGTCAAGTGTCATCAGTTGATGGCTGAGATTGCAGTTGATGTAAGTTGGACTTACTTGTAGTGTACATAATATGTAGCTGTGAAGCCTTTTTAGTCAACAAAGAGGAAGCATTTCATTCTGGTCTCATAGTTTCGCAATACATCTTTGCCAATAGATGGTCGTAACTTGTACACCAGATCCAAAAATTTAGAGTTTATTACACATTCACACTCTGTGTAACAGTGTGTCAAGCACAATAAAATTTTGATTTTTCCCCCTCCTACAGGCAATCCTTTCCGTAGCGGACTTGGAGAAACGCGACGTGAACTTCGAGCTGATCAAAGTGGAGGGCAAAGTGGGGGGGCGCATGGAGGACTCGATGCTGGTGCGAGGCGTCGTCATAGACAAGACCATGAGCCATCCGCAGATGCCTAAAGTGCTCAAGGTATGAGATATGAGAGTATCTGCCCCACATTCCACACTAGATATAGGATATAAGGGGAACACTATCGAAAACTTAGCACTATTATTATACCCCCACTACAGCCTTTTAATGCTGGGCACAGGCCTCCTCTCTCATAGCAGAGAGGAATTAAAAGTTTGGCTGACTTTGATGATTTGTCACATTATAGTGATATGTGATTATGAAGATCAGCAATAGTAGTGATGATTACTGACAAGATATCACAAAAAAGAAAACGCCAAAAAAAGATTAAAATATTTCCTTTCGCAGGACGTCAAACTAGCGATTCTGACCTGCCCGTTCGAGCCGCCCAAGCCCAAGACCAAGCACAAGCTGCAGGTGGGCTCGGCCGAGGAGTACCGCGACCTGCGCAAGTACGAGCACGAGAAATTCTTGGAAATTGTTCGCAGGGTTAAGGTATGGTTATTATGAATTTTTATGAAAGTTATGCAATATTTTTTGACCAACTTCAAAAAGAGGAGGTTATCAATTCGACAGTATGCGTGTAATATTATTGGAACTGCAAAATGTTTGCATATTATGATAAATCTTTTAGGGCTTCCAGACAAATATACATAGGTGTATGTGTGTATGTTTGTCCACGGATTTCTCCGAAACTATTTAGCAGATTGTAACCATTCTTTTTTATTGGCTTTTTACTTCATCTTAGGGAACAGTGTAAGTTTCATGAAAATCGGTTCAGTAGTTTTAAAGATATGGACCATTAAGTGTGTGTTAATCCATTTGTGTAAAGGCAAGTCTAAGAGTGACTGAAATTTTATCATAGACCATGCCTACGCCCATTCCCACAAACTACTTTCGGACCTTCTCGAGGCGTAATTGAGGCGAATTGATTAAATTACCCATTACAGGATGCGGGAGCGACCTTGGCTATATGCCAATGGGGCTTCGATGACGAGGCAAACCACCTTCTCCTCTCTGAGGGTCTGCCAGCTGTCCGCTGGGTGGGAGGCCCTGAGATGGAACTGATTGCCATAGCGACTGGTGGCAGGATAGTTCCTCGCTTTGAGGAATTGACTCCGGACAAGCTCGGCTCGTGTGGCCTGGTCAGAGAACTCAGTGAGTGTTTTGCTGTTTCTCTCTTTCACTAGAATAGAATAGAAAAGTTTTTATTCAAATAAACTTTTACTAGTATTTTTGAATCGTCAATTGCATCTACCACTAGTCCGGAATGCCGTTCCTACTAAGAAGGATCAGCGAGAAACTTGGCGGTTGCTCTTTTTAAAACATAAAAAACAAAATATCATAACAATTTACAAACAATTTGGATTTAACTCGTTCCAGCAATGCGCGAGACGGCATTTCAATCATGTACATTAATAATAATAATTGTTATAATGTTATTTTTAAAAAAGAGCAACCGCCGAGTTTCTTGCAGGTTCTTCTCGGCTGGAACTGCATTCCGAACCTGTGGTAGACTCAATCGACGATTCAAAAGCACTTGTAAAAGTTTATTTGAATAAAAAACTTTTCTATTCTATTCTATTCTATTCTAATTAATATGTATGTTATGTATGATTAAATTGCTGTGTTACGCGCATTGCTGGAACGATTCAAATCCACCCTTTTTATCATTCTTATAATCTTTTATTCTATAATATGCTTATTTCTGAGAATAATTCTACTTAATCTACTCCTGACGTACATCCTACTTACCTTACTATGAGACTACAGCCTGAACCCTTCTCACTCTGAGAGCAGACCCGTGCCCTGTAGTGGGCCGGTGATGGGTTGATCATGACGATGACTTGTCTCAATTGTCGTTGGCAGCCTTCGGAACGTCCAAGGACGAGATGCTGGTGATAGAGCAGTGCTCCAACTCGCGCGCCGTGACGGTGTTGGTGCGCGGCGGGAACAGGATGATAGTGGAGGAGGCCAAGCGCTCCGTGCACGACGCGCTGTGCATAGTGCGAAGTCTGGTGCAGGTGAGTGACGTGACGAGTACACAGTGACGGAACGTCCAAGGACGAGATGCTGGTGATAGAGCAGTGCTCCAACTCGCGCGCCGTGACGGTGTTGGTGCGCGGCGGGAACAGGATGATAGTGGAGGAGGCCAAGCGCTCCGTGCACGACGCGCTGTGCATAGTGCGCAGTCTGGTGCAGGTGAGTGACGTGACGAGTACACAGTGACGGAACGTCCAAGGACGAGATGCTGGTGATAGAGCAGTGCTCCAACTCGCGCGCCGTGACGGTGTTGGTGCGCGGCGGGAACAGGATGATAGTGGAGGAGGCCAAGCGCTCCGTGCACGACGCGCTGTGCATAGTGCGCAGTCTGGTGCAGGTGAGTGACGTGACGAGTACACAGTGACGGAACGTCCAAGGACGAGATGCTGGTGATAGAGCAGTGCTCCAACTCGCGCGCCGTGACGGTGTTGGTGCGCGGCGGGAACAGGATGATAGTGGAGGAGGCCAAGCGCTCCGTGCACGACGCGCTGTGCATAGTGCGCAGTCTGGTGCAGGTGAGTGACGTGACGAGTACACAGTGACGGAACGTCCAAGGACGAGATGCTGGTGATAGAGCAGTGCTCCAACTCGCGCGCCGTGACGGTGTTGGTGCGCGGCGGGAACAGGATGATAGTGGAGGAGGCCAAGCGCTCCGTGCACGACGCGCTGTGCATAGTGCGCAGTCTGGTGCAGGTGAGTGACGTGACGAGTACACAGTGACGGAACGTCCAAGGACGAGATGCTGGTGATAGAGCAGTGCTCCAACTCGCGCGCCGTGACGGTGTTGGTGCGCGGCGGGAACAGGATGATAGTGGAGGAGGCCAAGCGCTCCGTGCACGACGCGCTGTGCATAGTGCGCAGTCTGGTGCAGGTGAGTGACGTGACGAGTACACAGTGACGGAACGTCCAAGGACGAGATGCTGGTGATAGAGCAGTGCTCCAACTCGCGCGCCGTGACGGTGTTGGTGCGCGGCGGGAACAGGATGATAGTGGAGGAGGCCAAGCGCTCCGTGCACGACGCGCTGTGCATAGTGCGCAGTCTGGTGCAGGTGAGTGACGTGACGAGTACACAGTGACGGAACGTCCAAGGACGAGATGCTGGTGATAGAGCAGTGCTCCAACTCGCGCGCCGTGACGGTGTTGGTGCGCGGCGGGAACAGGATGATAGTGGAGGAGGCCAAGCGCTCCGTGCACGACGCGCTGTGCATAGTGCGCAGTCTGGTGCAGGTGAGTGACGTGACGAGTACACAGTGACGGAACGTCCAAGGACGAGATGCTGGTGATAGAGCAGTGCTCCAACTCGCGCGCCGTGACGGTGTTGGTGCGCGGCGGGAACAGGATGATAGTGGAGGAGGCCAAGCGCTCCGTGCACGACGCGCTGTGCATAGTGCGCAGTCTGGTGCAGGTGAGTGACGTGACGAGTACACAGTGACGGAACGTCCAAGGACGAGATGCTGGTGATAGAGCAGTGCTCCAACTCGCGCGCCGTGACGGTGTTGGTGCGCGGCGGGAACAGGATGATAGTGGAGGAGGCCAAGCGCTCCGTGCACGACGCGCTGTGCATAGTGCGCAGTCTGGTGCAGGTGAGTGACGTGACGAGTACACAGTGACGGAACGTCCAAGGACGAGATGCTGGTGATAGAGCAGTGCTCCAACTCGCGCGCCGTGACGGTGTTGGTGCGCGGCGGGAACAGGATGATAGTGGAGGAGGCCAAGCGCTCCGTGCACGACGCGCTGTGCATAGTGCGCAGTCTGGTGCAGGTGAGTGACGTGACGAGTACACAGTGACGGAACGTCCAAGGACGAGATGCTGGTGATAGAGCAGTGCTCCAACTCGCGCGCCGTGACGGTGTTGGTGCGCGGCGGGAACAGGATGATAGTGGAGGAGGCCAAGCGCTCCGTGCACGACGCGCTGTGCATAGTGCGCAGTCTGGTGCAGGTGAGTGACGTGACGAGTACACAGTGACGGAACGTCCAAGGACGAGATGCTGGTGATAGAGCAGTGCTCCAACTCGCGCGCCGTGACGGTGTTGGTGCGCGGCGGGAACAGGATGATAGTGGAGGAGGCCAAGCGCTCCGTGCACGACGCGCTGTGCATAGTGCGCAGTCTGGTGCAGGTGAGTGACGTGACGAGTACACAGTGACGGAACGTCCAAGGACGAGATGCTGGTGATAGAGCAGTGCTCCAACTCGCGCGCCGTGACGGTGTTGGTGCGCGGCGGGAACAGGATGATAGTGGAGGAGGCCAAGCGCTCCGTGCACGACGCGCTGTGCATAGTGCGCAGTCTGGTGCAGGTGAGTGACGTGACGAGTACACAGTGACGGAACGTCCAAGGACGAGATGCTGGTGATAGAGCAGTGCTCCAACTCGCGCGCCGTGACGGTGTTGGTGCGCGGCGGGAACAGGATGATAGTGGAGGAGGCCAAGCGCTCCGTGCACGACGCGCTGTGCATAGTGCGCAGTCTGGTGCAGGTGAGTGACGTGACGAGTACACAGTGACGGAACGTCCAAGGACGAGATGCTGGTGATAGAGCAGTGCTCCAACTCGCGCGCCGTGACGGTGTTGGTGCGCGGCGGGAACAGGATGATAGTGGAGGAGGCCAAGCGCTCCGTGCACGACGCGCTGTGCATAGTGCGCAGTCTGGTGCAGGTGAGTGACGTGACGAGTACACAGTGACGGAACGTCCAAGGACGAGATGCTGGTGATAGAGCAGTGCTCCAACTCGCGCGCCGTGACGGTGTTGGTGCGCGGCGGGAACAGGATGATAGTGGAGGAGGCCAAGCGCTCCGTGCACGACGCGCTGTGCATAGTGCGCAGTCTGGTGCAGGTGAGTGACGTGACGAGTACACAGACACAACCAGTAGTGTAACTACCTACAAACGTTCGAAACGGCTCACTCACACAAACATGCGCATCGACGAGACCAAAAACCCGGTAGGGGTCTCGTCGATGCGCATGTTTGTGTGAGTGAGCCGTTTCGAACGTTTGTAGGTAGTTTCACTACGGGTTGTATCTGTGTACTGTGTCACATACCGAGTACACAGTGAAACTACATATTTTATACTTTTTAACCAATTTTCAAAAAAGGAAGTTCTGGATTCGACCCGTATGTATTTACCCGATTGCATGTATGTATGTATGTTTGCGATTAATTCAAAAATTCTACCGATTTTGATGATTTTTTTACATTCACTATCGTAATCTACATTCAGGAAGGTTTTAGTGTATAATACACATAGTTGTCATTCTTATGTACGAAGTTATACTCATAAATGTACCCACAATATGTCACTAATTAATATATTTTTTGATTGGTGCTTTGATTTCTCTGATATTGCTGGACCAAGTTTAATCTATCCTAAAAAATAGCTTGTACTAGCTGTTCCCGGCATGCGTTGCAATGTCACGTAACGTATGCGTAGAGACAAACAATATTTTTATACAGATTTTTTGAGGCAGAAACCATTGCAGACATATTATGCAGAATAATTCACAAAACAATTTAGTTTCGTCATAATCGGATGAATAGTTTAGCTGTGCATAGATGACATACAGACAAACATTCATTTTCATTTATATAGAGTCGTTTTTTTTCGTTCAGGACTCCCGGGTGGTGTACGGCGGTGGGGCGGCTGAAATATCCTGCTCCTTAGCGGTGGCGCGCGCCGCAGATAAGCTATCTTCGCTGGACCAGTACGCTTACAGGGCGTTCGCTGACGCACTGGAGGCCATCCCGCTCGCACTCGCAGAGAACAGGTGAGAGGAAATTCAGAATTCCACGGAATTATAATCATATAATTCCGTGGAATTTGTAATGTTGCCAGTGGTAAAACAATTCCCACAAAAAAGATAAAAAATTCAAAACTTATGTAAGGCCATCCCGCTCGCACTCGCAGAGAACAGGTGAGAGGAAAAGAGAGACATTGGTGCTAATTTGAGTATAAGGCTCTAAGGCTTAAAGTGTTAGAGACAATACAACTTGCTTCAACATTCTAGTACTATTGACAAAAATACAAATAGTTGTTGCAAGAGTGCCCTTATACTCTGATTATAATTCCGTGGAATTCTGACGTTTCGTAATGTTGCCAGTGGTAAAACAATTCCCACAAAAAAGATAGAAAATTCAAAACTTATGTAAATAAAAATCAACTGCCGCATGTAGATATGACAAATGCCTGACAGACACTTCATGGTGATAATGTCATTCGACTTTCATTTTTGAATAAAAAATTTCAATGTGCTTCTTTTGTTTTCTATTGCTGTTAGTGTGCATTTTCTAGATTTCACTATTAGCGATTTCAATTTTAGGGCGAAACGATTATTACACTGTTGTTATTATATTAAACGGGTATTAAAGTAGTTTGGGGTAAAATCGTACTTCGTAGATGTTAACCCTGTTTTCCATATAAATAACTCATCTGTAAATGACAATTGTCAGAATTCCTTGTTCAGAATATTATGTTGATAAGTGCAATTGCGATTTTTTTTAATATATCTGTTATATTGTTATAGTGGTCTGTCACCAATCGACACGCTCTCGGAGGTGAAGGCGAGACAAGCGGCCGAGAATAACATCAATCTCGGAGTGGACTGTATGGCGAACGGTGAGTGCTCATATACATTACCGTAATCCTTGTCAAAAAAAGTAACCAATTGAAAAAATGGCGGCTTGTACTTATAGTTGTAATGACAGCGAAAAATCGGATAGTCATCGTGGTCTCAATCAATAGACGGTCACGATCTTGTGCCTCTAGTGTCCTACGACTGCCGGCGACTCGCTCGAAAACGTCTACTTAGTGGGTGGTCTTGCAGCGCTGCGTTTCTCGTCGCGAGGTCGCCATTCGGGCGCCTTGAGATCCAGACGTTTATCGGTTTCACCTCCCTGGCGCGGCGATGCATGCGGTGTTCTCATGAATGGGAGGTCCCGAAGGAGGGTTCGATCCCGGCAGGGGCAATTTGGGAATTTTAAATTTCTAAATTGTCTCTGTTCTGATGGGAGGCTTCAGCCGTGACCAGTTACCATCCTATCGGCAAAGTCGTGACGCCAATCGATTTAGCGTTCCGGTACGATGCCGCGTAGAAACCGATCAGGGGCGTAATAAAAAACTGCCATTAGCCCGCTTCCATCTTGACTGCGTCGTCACTTACCATCAGGTGAGATCGCAGTCATGAGTTAACTTAGATGAATAAAGAAAAACCCGTCCACAGACTCCAACGACATGAAGGCGATGAACGTGATCGAGTCGCTGCACTCCAAGAAGCAGCAGATCGCGCTCGCCACCCAGCTCGTCAAGATGATCCTCAAGATTGACGACGTTCGCTCGCCGGCCGACCAGTAACACCCACCACAACGCCCGTAATAAAGGCTTACAACTTGATAAGACTCGAGTTTTTTAGTCCGTAACGGTAAAAATTAACGTTAATTTGAAGATGTAACGGTAACAATATTAACGTTAATTTCAATAAGTAACGGTAAAAATATTAACGTTATTTTCAATGAATGATGTATGAAGATTTCTACACAGTTTGTATTGACTTGTAGAAAAAGATTTGGTGACTATTCAGTCTTATAAGCAGGGCTTGATGACGTTACCGAGACGTAACAAATTAAATAACGTTGATAAATGTCAATTTCAATATTGTGTGAACTTGTAAAAGAAATTCGAGTTTTTAGTTCTAATTGGGGCCTGTCACACTATCAATACCGTATCACGATCCACGGATCGCGGATTTCAAGACCATCCGGAAATCCATCAGTATTGACGCAAAAAAGCGGCCAAACCATCAATAATTGGATCGCGTATCGCGGATCGCATGATAATACTGATAGTGTAATACCCCCCATTCAGAGACTTTAATAGTCCATGACGTCACCAAGACGTAACAAAATAAATAACGTTAATTTCAGGTAACGGTAAAAGTATTATCGTGTAACTCGAAAAAGTCGCATAAAAAATTGTTCGCGAGGACGAGAAGCTTTATTTTTTTATATATAAAACACGGCAGAAAGCTGAAATCGATGGATGAACTGCTATGAGAACCTTACACATTGAATGTCTGATTAAAATGCGTTGAATTAAACGCAAGCTCCTCTTTATTTTTAAACTATGCTTTCAGTATTGGGTGATTGGAAGTGTGATATCTTATAATGTGAACAAGCCCTTAGATTAGCATTATAGCGCGACCAGAAAAATAAAAAACCTCGCTGTTTTGTTAAGAAAATTTATTCTACTGGCAAACATACTTTAAAAATCATAATAATATTATGATGTTTTAAAGTATGTGTTGCCAGTAGAATAAATTATTCATTGATTTTGACACCAGATGATGTCCGCGATTTCGCCCGCGTGGATTTAGGCTTTATAAAAAATCCCGCGGGAACTCTTTGTTTTTTCTAAGCTCATTTGAGCTCATACATTTCAAAAAACTATTAAAAGTAACGCATTAAAATGGAACTGCAATCTATCACCACTACAGCCTTTTTACGTCCTACTGCTGGGCACAGACCTCTCTCATAAGAGAGAGGGAGTTAGAGCTTAGACCCGCTACACTGCTCCATTGCAGATTGGTGGGCTCATAATTTTTTTTACTTGATGACACTTAATTAATTTAACCAAAATGGGTGATGACACTGAAAATACCCAAACACAAACGCAAAATTCACAAGTCAACCGACCGCACCGTTGAAACCAGATTTGGGGAAAGCTGTATTCTTTGCCGAAATACATTGCTGGAAAAATACTGGGATATAAAATCCTGAATATTATTCAACTCTTTTCCTACTTATTTTAATCAGATACGCCATCTATGAGCATAAAACGTCATAATATGTCACATGACTATACTGTGTGTTGCTATGAAAAAAAGGGAAAGTTTTTATTTTTCTGGGCGAGCTATAATAATTATTATTATATTATTTAGAAGTAACAACAATAAGTTAATGCATTTTAATTTTTATATGAGGTGTGAAGCGAGATGTATGCTTTGTTGCTTTGGTGCACTAATAAAATTAATTATTATATAACAATAAAGTTGTTTCATTTCGCTAGAATCTTATTTAAAAAGAGTTTGCCACAGGTCGACCACTTTTATAAGTTACAACCTAGGCTCGGGGCATACTAGAAGAATAGAAGCGTCAAGTAAAAAATGTTCATGGTATATTGGCACCTGTCTACAAAATAAGGCATGAGGCATTTTGTAGAGATAGGTCCTAATATGCTGTTTTTTTTTCTATTCGCTTCGGTGAGCTTTGACTCTGTGCTAGTATGCCCCGACCCTTAGAATTTGCGCAGGTGTATTTAAAAAAAATTGTAAATAAGAAAATAAAGAAGTCGGTTAAAAAAGGAACGTGATTTATTATTGTTAGTGTTAATAATAATTTTAATTAATAAAATTACTACAAGTCTTCATAGGGGGATCCGCAACGAACATTGTAGAAATGGTCGCATACCTGTAACGATAATATTAATTACAGAAAAATACGGATTCCGAATCACTTTCGAATGCCATATATATTTTATTCAAGTTTGTGGAGTGACTAAAATAAAAAATGCGATTGGACGAATTCTTTGTTATTTTACTACGGAATCCTAAACAAGAAGGAAATGAGTCATTAATTTTTGTATGGTTTCGTAAAAAGTAGTATATTTCATTCTAATAGAGGTAATGCCATAGATAATACCTATACCCTGATTTCTAGTTCCGTGGAATTCTGACGTTTCGTAATGTACCAGAGATAAAACAATTCCCACAATAAAGATAAAAAATTCAAAACTTATGTAAATTAAAATCCAACTGCTGCATGTAGATATGACAAATGCCTGACAAACACTTTATGGTGATAATGTCATTCGATTTCCATTTTTGAATAAATTTTGTCAATGTGCTTCTTTTGTTTTCTATTGCTGTTAGTGTGCACTTTCTAGTTTCCACTCTTGGTGTTTGCTATTTTAAGGCGAAACGACTAATATTATTACGTGGCATATGGCTTTTTATGATGACAGAGAATTAGTTTGGGGTAAAATCGTACTTCGTAGATGTTAACCCTGTTCTCCATACAAATAACTCATCTGTAAATAGTCTGTAAATGACAATGACAGCTGTCAGAATTCCACGGAATTAAAAATCAGAGTATACATCCAGATAAATAATGAAAAAAAAAACATATACTACCTAGTAGGTATTACCTGAAATTGTTCGTTGAATAGAGTTCCATTGGTGCAAAGATCCGTGCTGACCAAGCGATGACGCCAACACAAATGGTATGCCTGAAATTATAGTACAGGGCTTATTATGAGAGCGGCCACTCAGGTGAAAAAAAACATTGGTCGAATTTAGATTTGTGATAGACACTACATTGAAGAACATACGAAACATTCTACATGCAATCACAGTAATTCACAAGCAGCTGTGGTGAAATAGACTTCTGATTCCGAGACTCGCCTGCATTTTACATTACTGAACCCTAAAATGAAGACTGAAGGTTCTACTTTTTTAGGGTTCCGTACCTCAAAAGGTAAAAAAAGGAACCCTTATAAGATCACTTTCTTGTCCGTCTGTTTGTCCGTCTGTCCGTGTGTCACCACCAATTTTCTTAGGAACGGCCATGGACCTAGGGAGTTGAAATTTATACCAAATACTAAAGTCTATAGTCCCTATTAGGTGTATAAAAATTAAGATCCTGAGTCCACACAATAAAAAGATATGGGATTTTCACGAAAACTTGTAAGTACCTACCATGATTTTCTACTATGTTTTTTTACACATGATTTTTACCTACCTTAATTTTCAATTTTTTTTATTTTTCGGAATTTTTCCTTTACTTGATCTGTAAGACCTTGCTTTTGACCAAAATTGACAATTAATCTAGGTCAACCGGAAGTACCCTATAGGTTTTGGGTCGAAAACCTAAATGGTAGTTCCAGTTGACCTAGAATTACGAAATTCGGTAAAAAGCCAAGTCTTACAGCATAAATAAAGGAAAAATTCCAAAAACTAAAAAAGTTGGAAATTAAAAGGTGTCCCCGTGAGTTGTATGTGTGCTTATACAATATTTAGAAGCCTAGCTTAATTAGCACCTTACCTTTTAAGACAAACTAATGAAAAACAGATTGTACTTATACTTCTGGAGTACGGAACCCGCGGTGCGCGAGTCTGACTCGCACTTGACCGGTTTATTTAATAAGACAATGAACAATCAGACTAAGACAAAGATGAGTTGATTATAAAACGACTAGCGACTGGCACTGGACACGAATTATTTGTACAGTGGTTAGATAAAGAGACAAATGAAAGTGTTCGGTTCTTCATTACTGCCACGCTAATGGTCAAAGAGTAGATTTTTGGAATTAGGAGCAGTAATTTTGAAAGTGTTTTGTTCATCATTATTGCCACGCTATAAGGCCTAGGCCGCACTGCGAAAATTGGCGCGAATTTTTTCGCAAAATTCTGTGTCATATGGGAATGTATGAAGCTGCACGCACATGCGATTTAAAATTCGCGAGAAAAATATATTAAAATGCGGAATGTAAACCGCGCGAATAAAATTCGCGCGGTATTCGAATAAATTTCGAATAATTTTCGCAGTGCGGCCCCGCTCTAAGTGGTCAAAGAGTTTCTAGATTTTTTTGAATTAGGAGCGGTAAGTTTGAAAGTGTTCAGTTACTCATTACTGGCCACGTCGGCAGTGGCGTAACTATACCGATGGGGGCCCGTGGCAAATAATCGGATGGGGCCCCTCCTGCCCAATATAAAGAAACTCAAAAGTTTTTATTTTATTTTAAAACTAGCTGATGCCCGCGACATCGTACGTGTTTTCTAAAATAAAAGTAGCCTGAACTCTTCTTATAACGTAAGATGAAAGTCCCGTCTATGAAATGGATGTCGAGTGATGAGATGTCCGGTAAATATTTAAATAGTTTGGTAGTTCAGAAATTACAGACATTAAAATTGTTAATTTTGACATTTTCAACCCTTGAAGAAAATTCTGACGCACGTAGGTAACTTAATTAAAGATCATTGATGATAAATTGATGTAATAATACATTTTTGGATACTCTTGTTTGACTTTGACTCACGGCCCTCTCGGACCGGGGGCCCCTTCCGATGGGGGCCCGTGGCATTTTGCCGAAATGCCACCCTATAGTTACGCCACTGCACGTCGGTGACGGCGGTCGCTAATCTATGGCGAGGTAAGCGCTCTCACCCCGTGCCCCGCCGACCTTGTCCAAGAGTTACTCGGTCTCGGCCTTACCTGACATCCACTGTCAACATCAGCGTAATACCCCCTATTTCTGCCGTGGCAGCTGAAGCTCGTGGGAGGCGCCCTCTCTAACACGGGGTACAATGGGGGGTCGTGAGGTAGGTGCAGAATGTGATAGTACTGGAAGTCTTTCGGCTCTTGGCATAGTACTGCCGCTGACGCTGTAAAATTAAAAAAAATAAAATCAGGGGGGGTTAATTGGTAATTCCGTCCTACGGGGCCATTCCATATTTAGGGTTCCGTACCCAAAGAGTAAAACGGGACCTTATTACTAAGACTCCGCTGTCCGTCTGTCTTTCTGTCTGTCTGTCCGCCCGTCGCGTCTGTCACCAATTGGTCACCAAGCTGTATCTCATGAACCATGATAGTTAGATACTTAGTTGAAATTTTCACAGTTGCCGCTATAACAATAATGTGATTTTTCTGCCGTTTTTATAGATGATGGTACGGCCTACGGAACCCTTCGTGCGCGAGTCCGACTCGCACTTGGCCGGATTTTTTGTTACTTCGCTCGCTACAATCGAGCTGAGCCTTTGATGTTTATATCATTGTTTTCGTGCGGGTCTTCTTCAATTGTTCAGGATTCTTGGATATTAATCAAAGGCGCAGTATAGGTATTCTGAGTGTGCACACCTCCAAAACTTTACCAAATACTACGTATCGAAAAACTGTAATATGTTATACAAAATGAATCCAAACACTCTTATTTTATTTTTAAAGTCATAATTCAATACTTCGAATATTTATTTAACAACATTTCTGCTTGGGGTGCCGCTGGCTGAATGTATTGACGAACTCAAATCTTAAAAGAAACCATTTTAGGTCCATTTTACTCTGAAGTCATTGTGTTTCGAACAGTACCTACCTAGTATTTAGTAAAGTTTTCGAGATGTACAAAGTGAGACTAAGCATACTGTTCAATTGTAGCAAGCGTTCATCGTGTTCTCGTTGATGTACTTAGTTAAGTACATTTCAGCCTAAAAAAATTACATAAAAAATCACTCACCGATTAAAAATACAGCTATCCTTTTTAACATATTGTATTAATAAATTATATTAAACCTAATCGACTATAAATTAAAAAAAAAAAAAAAAAAATAAGGACACGAGCGGTCCGTGCGCCTCGATTGACTAAACTAACATATCAATAATTACCTTTTACCTTTTACAGTTTAGAATGTAATAACTATCATATTGGTATCTCTCTAACATCGGACATCGATATGTGGACGGTGTTATGCAAGAAGTAAACTAGCGACTCGCCACGAAAAGACGAAGAAATCGTCATAACGACGACCTCCTGGCGCAGTGGTGTGCGCTGTGATATATGAGTGGGAGGTCCCAGGTTCGATTCACGGCAGGGGTATATATTTTGGGATTTTATGATTTCTAAATTGTCCAGTGACAATTTAGTAGACCCGCAGGGCGATTCAGAACACTTCGATTCGGTTTCGGTTTCGACAACTACCCTGTCGATACGGTTATTCTGAACTGAAAATACATCTTATCGTACAATAACTTAGTGAATCGATCGATAGTTACGTTATCGAAGTGTTCTGAATTACTTACCGTACGATAAGATGTATTTTTAATTCATAATAACCGTATCGACAGGGTTGTTGTCGAAACCGAAACCGAATCGAAGTGTTCTGAATCGCCCTGCAGATCAGTATCTGGTGGGCTATTCTCTAAAAAAATGAAATGAAAATGAAAGCCACCGAATTAGTTCGATATACATTGCTGTTTTACTACTGTGTGAAATGAAATCACTGTTTATATTTCACACAGTAAAGCAGCAATGTATACCGAACTTATTCGGTGGCTATAATAATTTATTGTTGATAACTAATTTAGAGAGACCCCTGGTCTGGTGGGAGGCTTTAGCCGTATTTATCTACAACACTACTGGCAAAGACGTGCCGCCAAGTGATTTAGCCGTAACAAGTATAAATTAGAAATTTAAAAAACCCCTGACATTCGCCATTTTGTGGTGGCGGCCATCTTGGATTTGCATAGTGCTATTCTACTAGTCAAGCCCTTTCATTTGATATCCATATTGACTGTGTTGTGATAAAATATGTAATCCGCCATTTTGTAGCGGCGGCCATCTTGGACCGATTTTCATCAAACATAGCTAACAACACTCTCGACTAATTCACCTTTTAAACAAAAAAAAACCGCATTCAAATCGGCCTACCCGTTTGAGCGCCACAGGGGAACAGACAGACACACACACACACACAGACACGTCAAACTTATAACACCCCGTCGTTTTTGCGTCGGGGGTTAAAAACCGGTGCCACGTTTACGTGGTATTACGATTAGGGGTATGGGTTTAATTAAAACTACCATACCTCTTCCAGCTGGGTTATTCTGTAACTTAGTTAGCAACTGAAAATAGTTGCCAACGAATTAGTTTCATATACATTGCTGCTTTACTGTGGGAAATATAAAGTGTTTTCATAATTTTACACAGTAAAGCAGCAATGTATATTGAACTAATTCGTTGGCAACTATTTTCAGTTGCTAACTAAGTTACAGAATAACCCCCCAGGTTAGCCTGCTGCCACCTGCATCGTCACTAACCATCAGGTGAGATCGCTGTCAAGGGCTAACTTGTAGATGAAAAAATAATACATAAGTACTTACTTAACTGCAAAACAAAAATATTATTTTGGAATTTTCGATCAATGTTTTGCATAATATCATTATAAAGTGTCAATTTTCGCATTGAGAAGGTCATTTTTGACTTTGAGTAGACCTCAAAGATATCAAATACCGTCCTTGATTAAACTGAACTTTTTATTCTGATGTGGGTATGTAGGTAGGTCTAGGTATCTATAATTCTTAGGTAGGTACACTCTAAACTATAAATAACTAGCGGACCCGGCAGACGTCGTCCTGCCCGCTATTAGCGCCACCTACCGGGTCCAATTTTTCTACTTATAAACCTTCCTCTTGAATCACTCTATCTATTAAAAAAACCGCATCAAAATCCGTTGCGTAGTTTTAAAGATTTAAGCATACATAGGGACATAGGGACAGAGAAAGCGACTTTGTTTTATACTATGTAGCGATTGAGAGCTAAAAATGTAATGCGCTATCCTTTTGGCCAGGAACATTATGAAAGGGATGGCTCATAGCACTAATCACTATATTTAGAACTGTAAATATAGGTTAGCATTAGAGATTAGAAAGTCTGTCAACCTAGTACTTATTTCTTAGGCTTTTTTAACCCCTGACGCAAAAACGACGGGGTGTTATATATTATAAGTTTAACGTGTCTGTGTGTGTGTCTGTTCCACCGTAGCGCTCAAACGGGTGAACCGCTTTGGATGCGGTTTTTTTGTTTAAAAGGTGAATTAGTCAGGAGTGTTCTTAGGTATGTTTGATGAAAATCGATCCAAGATAACCGCCGCCACAAAATAGCAGATTACATATTTTTCCACAACCCCCTCAATATGGGTAAGTATCAAATGAAAGGGCTTGACTACTAGAATAGCACTATGCAAATCCAAGATAGCTGCCAATACAAAATGGCGAATGTCGGGGGTTTTTTTTTAATTTATACTTGTCAAGCCTAGATACTGGGCAGTTAGGTCAAAGGATATCTAGTATACCGATATGGTATAAAGCTAACTCGCTCGCCATCATAGATTCATATAGTACGAGAGGTAGCATTACAGTTGAGCAGCCATTTTATACCGACTGAAAATCATAACAATAGTTTCCCCTACAGACATATATCAGTTAACAGCCCCCTGATTGTGTAACTTTTGACGATGAAATGGTATTCATTTGATGGCCTAAGGCATCAAAGTAAAATAAACCATAACATTATTGAAATAGAGCTCAATTTCGTCTATCCATTCTTATACGTTTAGGTATGTACGATACGATCCATAACGCTCCATGTTGAAATCAGTTGTACTGAATTTGTGACTTCAAATCAATACTTTCAAGGTATATTTTACTTTAATGGTCTTAGGCCATCAAATGAATACCATTTCATCATCAAAAGTTACACAATCAGGGGGCTGATCCGAACGTCAGCTACTCGGATACTGGTGGAACTAAAAGATAGGTACAGCATGAAAAAGTCCACCGCGCGAGTACGACAACTAACTAATTTCTGAACATACAACAGTTTCACAGAATACAAATTCACTAGATAGAAAATTCCTAGAACAAGTTATTTTTTAACCCCCGACGAAAAAACGACGGGGTGTTATAAGTTTGACGTGTCTGTGTGTGTGTGTGTCTGTCTGTTCCCCTGTGGCGCTCAAACGGGTGGACCGATTTGAATGCGGTTTTTTTGTTTGAAAGGTGAATTAGTCGAGAGTGTTGTTAGCTATGTTTAATGAAAATCGGACCAAGATGGCCGCCGCTACAAAATGGCGGATTACATATTTTATCACAACGCCCTCAATATGGGTATCAAATGAAAGGGCTTGAATAGTAGAATAGCACTATGCAAATCCAAGATGGCCGCCACCACAAAATGGCGAATGTCGGGGGTTTTTTAAATTTTTAATTTATACTTGTTAAGAAAATTTAAACCGACTACCCATTACCCAAAAAAAAAAAAAAAACCCGACTAGACTTCAGCCCAGCAATCTCAGAACACTACGTGTAGGTACCAATCAAACATATAGTTGACACAATAGGGTATTTGACAAATTTTTGGAAATTGTTTTAAATTATTCTTTATTACTTATTAAAACACACTACCTACATTGATATTTTTCGCAATATCTACAGTATTAAGAATTAAATCAATGATAAAGTTTAAGTTTTGAAAACCACGCCAAAAACGACATTTTTGATCACATGATACGCGTGACGTCACAAATCGCTATGCAAGTCACTTCTCTAGCTCGCTCCTTTTCGGAACTCGGTGTGTGCGACAGAGACGCTACGCAAGGCGACTGCTGTATCGTATGTTGTAAATTGTTATACCTACTCATTTTAATATCAATCTTATTCTTTCAAGTATAAAGTTTAGTTTCGGTTGACTTGATAAACTTCAATTATAACAACCAAGTTACGTGCAATCGAGTGACGTCACAAACAATCCCAGAGCGTTCACGTTCCTGATAAAATTTCAAAAATTATTATGTCTTATTTCGTGCAAAATATCGCGTAAAATTACATAGTTTAGTTTGATTGAGTGAAATATGTCTTTTTTAGGCTATTATCTGATAAGATGACCACAATCAATAGTATATTTTCAATGTTGTCAAATACCCTATTATACGTGTATACCCACGGAAGAGAAAAAGCAGCTCTTATTCATTATTTTATCTATGTGTATACCTAACTTCGTACATCAGAATGATAACTAGGTATGTTATAACATATGCTATATTAAAACCATCCTGAAAGTACCTACCTATGTACATACATACCTAAGGATAATGAAAAAAATCTTCAAAATCGGTTCATCGGTTTTTGAAATAATCGCGAATATAAATGTAAGTAGGTATTTAAGTACGGGTTGAATATAGAACGGTCGCATGCCACAGCGAGGCCGATCATGATTTTAATTATCTAATTATTTTTTCATATGCATATCTGTCAAGTGCGGGTTATATTCAGTCATATACTAGTCATAACTAGCGGTCCGCCCCGGCTTCGCCCGTGGCACATAATATAATAGCCTATAGCACTCAGGGATCACGTACATATCAAACGGTGAAAGAATTTTTGAAATCGGTCCAGTAGTTCCTGAGATTAGCGCGTTTAAGATGAACATGATTGATGATGCACACATATATAGTACTAGCGGTCCGCCCCGGCTTCGCCCGTGGTACATAATATATAGCCTATAGCACTCCAGGATCACGTACATATCCAACGGTGCAAGAATTTTTGAAATCGGTCTAGTAGTTCCTGAGATTAGCGCGTTCAAACAAACTCTTCCGCTTTATTATATTATTACTAGCGGTCCGCCCTGGCTTCGCCCGTGGTACATAATATAATATAGCCTATAGCACTCAAGGATCACATACATAACCAACGGTGAAAGAATTTTTGAAATCGGTCCAGTAGTTTCTGAGATTAGCGCGTTCAAACAAACAAATTCTTCCCCTTTATTATATTAGTATAGATATATTATATATAACCCCCGGCACGTAAGTCGAGCGGTGATCTTCAAGTGCGCGCAGCGTCGTACGAGTGAGCGGGACACAATACGATTGGAGAGCCAATCAGCGCTTACGAGGGATCCACGAGAGCTAATCAGTGCTTACGAACGATCCCCACGCCCTCCCCGCAACCCCCAAATACCTCAACTTCTACGCATTGAAGGTCACCGCTCGACTTATTTGCCGTGACTTGTATGTAGGTACATGTCTATATAGAGTAGACATGCAGTCTTGTCAAACTCAAAACCCTCCTTTTGTGAGCCGTCTATTACACGAAAACTTTACTTACCATCAATCAAAGTACTTAATCGATATTGAAAATCAAAATAAAAGTCGATGCTAATTGATCATACGAGTAGATACAACTCCGAATGACATGTCAATGTCGATCTAGGTATGTCTCAATATTAGGTACTGTGTTAGGTAGTATATCGTTGACCATTGACCTCTATTTTACATACATCTGATCGCAAGGTCACGACCTTGCTAAACAAGCGACATACAGTGCGGTGCGACCATATTGTTCTCCAGATGAATGTGTTTCATGACCGTGCGGATGTGTTTGCACTTTGCATATAACGTTTGTCCATAGTATTAGTTAGTAATAACGTAATGGGGTATATGCAATATACCTATATACCTCTATGCTAATATAAAGAGGCTTCTCCTGACTGACTGACTGATCATTAGCACAATCCAAACCACTGAAGCTAGAAACTTGAAATTTTCAAAGTAGGTATAGCTTCTTTTTTTGATGTAGGTACCTACACACTAAGAAAGGTTTATTGCAAATTCTACCCCTAAGGCGGTTAAATAGGGGACGGAAGTTTGTATGAAAGTCCATCCAGTACTGTTGGTTAAAAATAAAGAAATACGTGTTTCAGGATTTTTGAAAATTCTACCCCCAAGTGGGTTAAATAGGGAATGAGATTTATAAGAATTCAAGCGGACGATGTCGCTGGCATCAGCTAGTATACTTATAAGCTTCTTGATAATGCCATAATAATATTATAATGTATGTATGTTCGCGATTATTTCAAAACTAATGAACATAGGTTGATGATTTTTTCACTATCGTAATCTACATACTATCAGGAAGGTATATACAGGTAGGGATATACAGTGATCATCAAAATCGGTTCATTGGTTTCTGAAATCATTGCGAACATAATATAGTCTGTTCGTTTACTTCTGCTCAACGTTCGTTTACTTACCACCACGTTCGTTTACTTATCACGCTGTAAAATAATAAAAATAAAAGCAGAATAAGAGCACCTGCGCCTGTGTGACACTATGTTACCGAATGGACTTTACATGGAATGTAAAGCCGAAAAGCAATCTTGAATCTCAACTTCTAAAAGCCTAGAATCCAGAGCACCAAGAACGAAAAAAAAACGAACAATGACAAGTTGACAACTGATGTCGGATGTGACAGTTGACATTATTGGCATGACATTTGACAGTTCCAGACATTTCAAACGCAAATCTTACATGTTTATTAGGTTCAAATAAAATAATAAAAATGCCTCTCATCATAATTTGTGGCACACCAGTCAGCGGCAAAACAACTAGGGCTAAAGAACTGAAACAGTTTTTCGAGAACGTGCATAAAAAATATGTTGAAATCGTGTCAGAAGACGAAGCTATTGTGAAGTTAGGTTATGATAAGAATTCCACTTATTTAGACTCGCAAAAGGAAAAAAGGATACGCGGTTACCTAAAATCGGAAGTTATACGACTTATTGGCAAGGAAAATGTTGTTATTTTGGACGGAAGCAACTATATAAAAGGTATAAACACTTAAACTTAGTTCAAATTCCATATTAACAGTATCATAGCAAATAGAGGTTATTATAGATCGACCAGAATCTCATGAAAAATAGGGAAATGAAATTCCAAGGTTAGCAACACTACGGCTGCCCTAGCGATAAACAAAGTAACTGACATGTTTTTGTGAAATTGACTTTTTGCATTAACAAAAGTTTTATGTCGAGTAGTTTTTTACCACAGTTTAATATTTCAAATAACTTGAACCGTTTACTGAAATTTAAATTGCCCAAACAAAGTAACTGCACTCACTAACCCGGAATATAAATGCAAAAATCAAGTAAACAACAAGCACAAAACAAAAACAAAGTAATTGGATGTTGATTACTTTGTTTTTGTATTTACTTGATTTTTCGTTTCGTGAAACGATCCCAGGTAAGGTGTTCTGAATGTAATTACTTTGTTTATCACTAGGGCAGCCGAGTTAACCTAGTGTTGCTTACTACAAAATTTAATTTCCCTATTTTTCATGAGATTCTGGTCGATCTATACACTCTAACTTTGTGAATAAAACAGGTTGAATATGTTCTAAAACTGAAACAGCACACTCTAACTCCACAGTCTTGTCACAACTAGTTATTTTTTAAAGTCATTGGTGCAGAGAAAGTGCAGCTCCCATCTTAGGTTTGGTGCATGCCAGTATTGCAGTATTTGCGCTATCGTTGTCTCAACCAATAGACGTCCACTGCTGGACATAGGTCTCTTGCAAGGATCGCCACAGAACACGATTTTGGTCCGCTTGTTTCCAGCGGCTGCCAGCGATTCGCTTGAAATCGTCCGTCCATCTAGTGGGGGGTCTTCCCATGCTTCGTTTGCTGGTGCGAGGTCGCCACTCAAGCACCTTGGGCTATGCTATTGTTATGCTATTGTTCAAATAATCATATTTCAAAATTACAAAAAAACACTTCAATTTCATTTATTTGTATAGATGTATTACTTATGTTTTATAGGTATAAAACATTGGATTGATTTAAATAACTCTGACTAACCTCATATTTCATGCTACAGAGTGAGCGTTGCTGCAGTGTTGCCACCTACATGCTTGAATTCCTTATTTATAACAAGGTGAAACAGTCAACACTAAATATACAACATACCTCCCCAACAAGAATGCTTTTACCAAAAAAAATAAAAAACTAAAATTATTAACTGAATACAAAACAAATCAATAAACTAATATCAATGATTATTATCTTCTAATAATATTAATGACTAGCTTTTACCCGCGGCTTCGCCCGTGTGAATTTCAGGTTTTCTTAAATCCTGAGGGAATTGTGAATTTCCAGTTCCCGTTCCTGCTTCCTTTTTCAACTTTTTTACCTACTTTCAAGGAAGTTTCCTATAATAGCTGTAGATTGCTATAGTAAATTTCGGTTATTTCAAAATCCTGCAGGAACTGTGGATTTTCCAGGATAAAAGTAGCCTATATAATTATATAGTAGTCAGGGCATAATCATCTCCATTCAAAATTTCAGCCAAATCGGTTCTGTAGTCGCGGCGTTAAAGAGTAACAAACATAGACACATATACACAAACTTTCGCCTTTAAAATATTAGAAAGATTATCTTCATTTATTTAAGGTCTATGTAAGGCCGGGGCCGCACTGCGAAATATATTCGCGTGAATTTTTTCGCAAAATTCTGTGTCATATGGGAATGTATGAAGCTGCACGCACATGCGATTTAAAATTTGCGAGAAAAATATATTAAAATGCGGAATATAAACCGCGCGAACAAAATTCGCGCGAATAATTTTCGCAGTGCGACCCCGTCTAAGGTGACTTATTGTAGGATTATTCTAGGGTACCGCTACGAGTTATACTGTGCTTCAAAAGCATCAAAATCCACACAATGCACAGTATACACTATAAGAAACCAGCAAGAGGCGTGGAACGACAATGTGTTAAGGATAGAGGCGAGTGAAAGGAAACCAAACGCTGACTGTGATTTGAATAACCAACCATATACTGAAGAGGTGTTTAATGCTCTTACAAAATTCAGGTAATTTTCAAAGTTTTCATGCCTTCTCCATCAACATGAAAACGCGGCGACAAAAAGTATTTATTAACGTTCGTTCAATTCTAGCGTCAGCAGATAGCATTACATTGCGAAACTTTTAAAAAATACAGGAAATGTTTTAATTTTTTTTGTCGTTTTTTTTTTGTGGTATCTTGTTAGTAATCATCACTACTATAACCTGTCTTGGTTTCCGAGAGTGATCCTCTTACACCCATTAGTAATTGTGGCATTTTATGTTCCTCCAGGTTTGAAGAACCAAACTCAAACAACAGATGGGACAGTCCTCTGTTCACAGTGCAACTGGCCAACCCGCTAGACCTCGATGCAGTATACAAAGTACTGTTTGAGAAGAAACCACCACCGCCCAATATGAGCACCCAGAATGTAAGATAACAAACAAAGATGTTTGTCTGTGTATTTGCTTTACCATTATTAACCCATTACCAGCCTACTACAAGCACACAGGTGTCTTCCCAGAATGAAAAGGGTTTGGACAGTAAGCCACCGGCCACTAATTGGTAGACCTAACAAAAATTCTTGAGAACATAATGGACAACTGTCAGGCATGCTGGCTTCCTCACAATGTACTCCTTTACCAATTAAAGCGAGTGATATTTAATTGCTTAAAACACACAACTCTGAAAATTTGAGGTGCATGCCAGGGATCAAACTCCTCCCCAAAATTGCAGGCCAAAGTCATAACCACTAGGCTGTCACCACATAAATATCGCTATAACTTAAACCACTTAGCCCTCATACACATTAGCGGTCAACCGCGTGTGCGGGTAACCGCGCGGCTAGCGGCTTTTATAGAATTTCGTCGCGGTTTAGTGCGTACAAAATGAGCGGTTGCATATAAAAATATAAAAGCGGCTAGCCGCACACGCGGTTGACCGCTAATGCGTATGAGGGCTTAGAATATGACAATTCACAATAATTTAGAAGTTTGTCTAAGATAATACAGCCTGGGCATGCTAAATTTTGTAACTATGCTTC
This sequence comes from Melanargia galathea, assembly GCA_920104075.1. NCBI lineage: Eukaryota > Metazoa > Arthropoda > Insecta > Lepidoptera > Nymphalidae > Melanargia > Melanargia galathea. Next base: position 17,204,136 of record OV049868.1, read on the forward strand.
TCTTACCTGCATCTTTCAGTTTGCATTAAAGAATACAAACAAACAAATAACATATTGTGTAACTTTTATTTCCAGCCTCCGCTCAGTTCAACAAACTTCCTGTACGAGGTGGATAAAGTAACCCAGGCGATATCGAAACAAATTCTAGACTCAAAACAGTTGAGTCTGGACACAGTCAAGTTCCCAGACTACCCGGACTGTGCGCTAGAAGTGGGGTTCATACAGGCTGTGAACCCGCAGAAGTTGCTGCGTCTCAGAAGGCAGTTTCTGACGTATGCGAAGATGAGCCACTCCAATGAGGAAGCCAATAAGATAGGCCGTTATTATATACAGTATTTGAATAAAACATTAACAGATTATATCACTTGTTTTTTTTTTTCACTGGATAACAGGATCGTCCAGAATCTCATGAAAAATGGGGAAGTTAAATTTTGTAGTAAGCAACACTAGGTTAACTCGGCTGCCCTAGTGATAAACAAAGTAATTACATTCAGAACACCTTACCTGGGATCGTTTCACGAAACGCAAAATCCAGCAACTGCATTTTAAATACAAAAACAAAGTAATCAACATCCAATTACTTTGTTTTTGTGTTGTGCTTGTTGTTTACTTGGTTTTTGCATTTATATTCCGGATTAGTGAGTGCAGTTACTTTGTTTGGGCAATTTAAATTTCAGTAAACGGTTCAAGTTATTTGAAATATTAAACTGTGGTAAAAAACTACTCTACATAAAACTTTTGTTAATGCAAAAAGTCAATTTCACAAGAAATGTCAGTTGCTTTGTTTATCGCTAGGGCGGCCGTAGTGTTGCTAACCTTAGAATTTCATGAGGTTCTGGTCGATCTATACCTTTGAACAAGCTATTTTGACGTGGTAACGTCTTATAAATCGATGACCGCCGATGATGGCCGAAGCATGACCCATTGTCACGTACCATTTGTGGATTCTTTGTGGACCGATCTATCTCTTTGTTACGTGTCTACGACGTTATCACGTAAAATAATCGTCCGTAAATCGACTTTACAGACAAATTTTTTAAGAAAACTTACACTAACTTTGGTCCAGCAATTTCAGACAAAACTTACCAATCAAAAATATTACATAATAACATATAGTTATATTTACGTGTAACTTTGTACATAAGTATATAATGAAAAATCATCAAAATCGGTTCATTGGTTTTTGAAATAATCGCGAACAGACATACCTACTGACATACATAGGAGTTGAACCTCCCTCTTTTTAAAGTCTTTTAAAAAGTCAAGCCGCCTGGGAGCTTCCATCAAAAACTGCCTAATCCCTTTGAGATAAAACAATGTATGGTGGGATAATAGCGGGTAATTACCATCCGTGCGAAGCTGGGGCGGGTCGCTAGTGCTACATAATTATAGTATATCAATTTATTTATTTATTTAAATCAATTAGAACGGCGCGCAGGCCACTTACTCTAATTAATTAAGTAAAAACATAAGAATAACAAAAAATAAAAAAGAGCACTGAAAAATAAATAGGTTATACAATCACAATTACACTGACTTCTCACAAAACTCCAGACACGTTCGTACGATCACCTTCCATTCATCAGCAAACACATCGAACTCGGGTTTGAAACCGAGGACAGCATTGATCGCTGAGAGAGCGCGAGGGATAGGAGAGCGAGCACGCGCTACTGTACGCGCTCTGGGCACGGCAAACAGTTTGTGTCTCCTGACACGCCTGCCATCCGGTACCAATATCCGTGATAGTTGCACGAGTAGCAAAGGGCTATTAATCTTTCCGTGGAGGACTTTGAGCACCGTTGTGATCTGATCGAGCATCCTCCTCACTTCCAGTGAGTTATATTCTAGGCAGCCCAGGAGATACCTTGTGGGGTACACGAAAGGGTAGTATCCATAGGTACGCTTATATAGATGCCTGAGATAGGCCTTCTGAACTTTTTCTAAAATAAGTGCGTAGGTGCTTTCGTGGGGATTCCAAATGCACGCACTTGCTTCCAACCTACTGCGAATGAGAGTGTTATATAACAATTTGACTACATTGTTGTCACGGAAATCCTTTGCATTTCTTAACACAAAGCCGAGTCGCCTGAAAGACTCTTTTGCAACTGTTTTAATGTGAGCATGAAATGTGAGCCCCGGGTCGAATTCAACCCTCAAGTCTTTCATGACGCTAGTTCTAGCAATAGTTGTGCCATTAACTTTATAGTGAAAGATAATTGGGTGTTGCATCCGTCCAAAGCTCATCACATGACACTTGGAATAATTAAAGTCCATTTTGTTTGCTCTACTCCACTCACACAGCGCCTCAACGTCCCGCTGCAGAGCCAAACAGTCATCCTGGGTTTTAATTTCACTGTATAGCTTCAGGTCATCTGCATATAAGAGACATTTACCATGCTTAAGAACCGCGGAAATGTCGTTAACCATAAGTAAGAACAGCAATGGCCCAAGAATTGAACCTTGGCTTACACCGGAACGTGTGTGGTAATTTCGAGACTTATACAATCCTAATTTAACGAATTGTTGGCGGTCCCGTAGATAATCTGCAAGTAGGTTGAGAAGTCCAGGGGCAAATCCCACATGGCATAGCTTTGCCAGCAGTATATCATTGTTAACTCTATCGAATGCTTTCTTGAAGTCAAAGTACAACACATCAACCTGACATCCACGATCCAAACGAGCAGAGATATATTCCGTTACCATCAATAAGTTGGTGTTAACAGATCTTTTCGTCAAGTCAAGTCACAATTAATATTATAAAGGCGAAAGTTTGTGTGTGTGTGTATGTGTGGGTGGGTATGTTTGTTCCTCTTCTCCGTCGCAACTACTGAACCGATTGGGCTGAAATTTTGAATGGAGATAGATAATGCCTGACTTAACACATAGGCTACTTTTATCCCGGAAAAATATTACTGTGGGACTAAAATAGATATAGACTTCCAAAAACGCCATATGAGGGAGCTGACTGTTCTTAGGATCACACTCACATAACACATTATCGCAATAGTTTGCTGTTGCATGCATTGGCAACACATAGGCTACCTCCCCTCTCATTCATTCTCCTACCAAACCATAATAAGGATAGCAACCAAAATGTTTCCTCTTTGAAGTTCATGAATTCGTTCAGTCAAGACGTGTTTCCTGTACGAATGCCAGAGTCGATCTGTCCGTCTGCAAACACTGGCTACAACGTAACCACTACGCAAACACTTAACATTTGTTAGTTACTACAATCATCATCGCGTGCCATCTTCCTTATACTGAAGTTTGGCGGTCAACATTCGAAAAGCCTGTCTATTCAGTGCCGCTTTCTGTAAGTCTTGAGTAACTTAGTCCGGTCCACCCCCTTACGTCGTCCAACCACTTGCGTCTCTGGCGCCCTGGAGATCTCTTTCCAGCAATTTTTCCTTCCAGAATGAGTCTTGGGAAGGAAAACTGGTCTCCTCTTTGTAGGTGGCCAAAGAAAGCTAGTTTCCTACGCATAATGGTCGACATTAGTTCTCGATCTTTCCCTACTAGCTCTAATACCTTCTTATTAGATGTGAAACTATTCCATTTGATAAGTGTAAGATAAGAGTATAAGAGTAAAATATAAATATAAATAAGAGTAAAAGTAAGATAATGAGTTACTACAATGCAACTGCAAAAAGCTGCAGCGACACTATTTACATAATTATGTAATCACTTTTCCTCGTTGCGTTGTGGTGTGGTTGTGGTACGTCTGAATTAGAAGACATTTTGTTGTATTTGTGGATGCTGTTTTTTTTAATGTAATAACTAATAATAGAGACTATACGAGGGTAGATAAATTTTTTTATTCTGCGGTAATCTGCAATCAGTGAAAACTTTAAGCAGATGTGTTTTATGATATTGCACGATAGGGTAGATAAATTAAAAATTAAACTAAATCAGGCTTCCTACAGACGAAAAATACTGAGTTGTACTCGTGTTGCATCATTGAGTTGGGATTCTGAGCGTACTTTGTCTTGACGCCTGTCTTTTGTTTCTGTGAACAAAAAAGGAAAAATTACATCAACATCGGTCCAGCATTCCTAGAAATCGGTGTACCAATCAATATTAGTGACATGAAGGTATAATATTTATGCGTGTAACTACGTACATAGGAATGATAACTAGACGTTATAATACTAAAACCTTCCCGAAAGTATGTACATTACGATAGTGAAAAAAGTCATCAAAATAGGTTTTTGAAATAATCGCGAACATACATACATACGGGTTTAATACAGAACATACTTATTTGAAGTCGGTTAGAAAAGTTGTACCTATTCTGTCTCGCTCAGTCATATGGGCAATAATACACGCTGCCCAGCCAATGAAGTTCGTTTCATCACCGTTCGATCATTCCTGACTCATGATATTTTTTCCCATTTGAGTCCTCTTCTCAAATGTTTCAATAAATGAAATTAATTAATTGAACTCACCAAAATCTCAAATCCGACGTTTCTTATTATGTCTACTAATATATCATACGGTGGCTCAATACTGCATTCGGTTGGCATATCACTGAAATACATTCATTTATTAATTCAATGCCGTTCATTCAAATGTTTTCTCTACACTTTTAGAGTATACAGGGTTTAAGGGGACCGCTATCGAAAACTTGGCGCTATTATTATACTACCTAAACACAATCCAATCATCATCATCATCATCATGATCAACCCATTACCGGCTCACTACAGAGCACGGGTCTCCTCTCAGAGTGAGAAGGGTTTTGGCCATAGTCTACCACGCTGGCCAAGCGGATTGGCAGACTTCACACACCTTTGAGAACGTTATGGAGAACTCTCAGGCATGCAGGTTTCCTCACGATGTTTTCCTTCACCGTTAAAGCAAGTGATATTTAAATACTTAAAACGCACGTAACTCCGAAAAGTTAGAGGTGCGTGCCCCGGGATCGAACCCACGACCTCCGATTAGAAGTCGGTCGTCCTAACCACTAGGCTATTCACAGCAAACACAATCCAATACCAACAACCATATTATCTTATTATAGTCTTATACTTATAGTATTAGTGGTTTAGTAAGCATTTTTAAACCGGCAATGTATGGCACAACTCGGGGTCAACGCCGCGCGAGCAGCGGGCGGCCGGCGACAACTTTGGATGTTTAGACATCAGCTGATTGCATTACATTGTGAACTTTTAAACTGTAAGTCGGGTAAAAATACAGGTAGTTAAATTACTTTCTCGTTTTTTTATGGTATCTTATCAGTAATCATCATTACTATTCCCTGTTTTCGTTTCTGATGTGGTACCCTTACACCCGACATTATCATTAAGTTATAACCCCGCGGCACGTAAGTCGAGCGGTGACCATCAAGTGCGCGCAGCGTCGTACGAGTGAGCGGTACACAATACGATTGGAGAGCCAATCAGCGCTTACGAGGGATCCGCGAGAGCTAATCAGTGCTTACGAACGATCCCCCCGCCCTCCCCGCGACCCCCTCACACCCCGAGATACCTCATTTTCGACTTCTGTGCATTGAAGGTCAACGCTAGACTTATTTGCCGTGACTTGTAAATTCCATGACTTTGGAAAATTGAGTAACCCTAAAATAGGTACTTACAAGACGTTATCTACACTAGTACTGAACTCACCTATAATGGTACAAAAGCGGTCCCAAGTTGATCCAGAAACCGCCCGGCTTCAGTATAAAGTATATCCTCTCGATAAATTCAATGACATTTGGCGCGCAGTCGATGAAGAAACACGTCGCAACGCAATCCCACTCGTCTAACTGCGTGTACACCTGACATGAGAACATTTCTGTTAGTTTACATCACTACATAGTATAAAACAAAGTCGCTTTCTCTGTCCCTATGTCCCTATGTATGCTTAAATCTTTAAAACTACGCAACGGATTTTGATGCGGTTTTTTTTTAATAGATAGTGATTCAAGAAGAAGGTTTGTAAGTAGAAAAATTGGACCCGGTAGGCGGCGCTAATGGCGGGCAGGACGACGTCTGCCGGGTCCGCTAGTGCTTTATAATTGAATCAAATCAAACTTTATTCAAGGAAATTGATCGAAAAAATTTGATTAAATTTTTTATCGTTTAACATCATAAGGCCACACCCCTGTTAAGTTTTAAGTTTTGTCTTTATTAAACCCACTATCATGTCAAGTTTTAAGTTTTGCATTTATTAAACCCAATTACCCTGTTAAGTTTTAAGTTTTGTCTTTATTAAACCCATACCCCTGTTAAGTATTAAGTTGTTTTTATTAAACCCATACCCCTGTTAAGTATTAAGTTGTTTTTATTAAACCCATACCCCTGTTAAGTATTAAGTTGTTTTTATTAATCCCATTACCCTATTAAGTTTTGTTTTATTAAACCCATTACCCTGTTAAGTTTTGTCTTTATTAAACCCATGTCCCTGTTAAATTTTAAGTTTGATGAGTGACACAATACCTTGAGGAAGTCGCCGGCCGCCATCGAGAAGTGCGACTGGTTGGTGGTGGGGGGCACGTCGGGGAACGTCGCCGGCTGGACCTGGTGCTCGCACGTCAGGTGGTTCACGTACTGGTGCACCCAGGGGTACACTGTATGTTTGTTTGCCTATAGAACAAACGTTTTCTTTTTAACCCCCGATGCAAAAACGACGGGGTGTTATAAGTTTGACGTGTCTATGTGTGTGTGTGTGTCTGTCTGTTCCCCCGTAGCGCTCAAACGTGTGAACCGATTTGAATGCGGTTTTTTTGTTTGAAAAGTGAATAAGTCGGGAGTGTTCTTAGCTATGTTTGATGAAAATCGGCCCAAGCTGGCCGTCGCCACAAAATGGCGGATTACATATTTTTTCACAACTCCCTCAATATGGATATCAAATGAAAGGGCTTGACTAGTAGAATGGCACTATGCAAATCCAAGATGGCCGCCATCACAAAATGGCGAATGGCGGGGGTTTTTAATTTATACTTGTTTACATTATAAACTAGCGACCCCCATCGTGTCGCACGACTGTCGAACATCTCTTTAGCTCACCTCTGGACACTTATTGAGAATAAAGTTGCTGGCGAAGGCATGAAGAGCGAGAACTCGTTGCTCTGGCAACACTTTGATGGGCGTATAGCGATAGGCAAGGGCGACTATCTTGCAACTTATTTAGCTAACCGATGTACAACAAAACAGTCGTCCGACAGTCGTGTCGCACGACGATATTGTCGCCTGACCGTATTGTCGCACTACTATCCTGTCGTACATCTGTTTACCTCACCTCGTACGTCGTACTCGTGGGTACATAGCGCATTTAATAAAAAGTGAGTATGCATAATATGTAGCCGGTAACTTTTATTAAACTTCTAAACACGTCTAAAATTTCTGTACTGCAGCGACCATCTTTGAATCTCTGTCTTTTCAAATAATCCTTCAACCTTGGAAACAGACGGAAACCACTGGAAATAAGGTCGGGTGACTATGGAGGATGCTCAAATATTTCGAACCCAGCATCGCGAATTGCAGCCATAGTTACCTCACCTCCGTTGCAACTTAATTATCGTGCGACTGATTTCTCGTGCGACCGTCTTGTCGTGCGGCAGTTTAGCTCACCTCTGGACACTTGTTAAGTATAAAGTTGGAAGCGAACAGCATGAAGAGCGAGAACTCGTTGCCCTGACAGCAGTAGCCCTTCGCGGCGACCTCCCACGCGAGCCGGCCCAGCCCCGCGCCGGGGACCAGCACTTTGATTTCGGATCGGTCACTGGATAATCAAAAAGTCTAGTGAAAAAAAAAATCAAAAACAAAAAGGTTAAGTCTTCGGCCAACCTTTCGGGAGAACCAAGTTGGACCCCGGACGCACCTCAGCTGCTTTTCAGGGTTATGTACCCTATGTTCAGGGGTCAGGCGCTTGAAGCAATTAAATATCACTCATTTGAACGGTGGAGGAAAACATTGTGAGGAAATCTGTACACCTGAGAGTTCTCCATAATGTTCGCAAAGGCGAGTGAAGTTTACCAATCCACATTTGGCCAGTGTGGTGGACTCCAGCCTGATTACTTCTACTCTGAGAGGAGACCCGTGCCCTGTAGTGGGCTGGTAATAGGGACTGCACCCAATGAGATCACAGTCGAGAGGTAACTTGTGGATGAATAAAGTGGTCAGAAAAGGGGATGGCACATGGATTTATAGCAATAAAAAAGTGTCTGTGCGCAATTCACACACAGCAGAAGTGAATCTTAAAACCTTGTTTATGTTTTTGAAATATTTGGATCTATCATTTGAGTTCAAAAACGGAACATAGGCAGAGAGCAGTCGTCATAGATACTGACTGTATTCTATCTCATTCTCTCGCAGGCTAAATTCTATTGGAATATGTTTGTCCCTCTTTGGCACTTTGTGCAGTGCAGGGGAGCTACAATGATCTCTCACCTTATGGACTCCTGACACGCAAGAGAGGATTATAGTGTCGCATTTTCGTTTCACTGATTTTCAAATGCACAACAATACTGAAGTTTCAGTTTACAAAACAGTGTATGGTGAGCAACGCTACCTGAATTCTTCAGCTGGAAACCTAGAGTCGAGTTCGTCTAATATAGGCTTGTAACACTGCTCCCTCTCCGCGGCGCCCGCTTCGCTCCAGTCCCTGACTATGTTCTTCAGCACGGATTGCACCTGTGGGGATTCAAAAAGATATTGAGATGTAACACCGGTATTGTAGGGACACCTTTAGTTTGGACTAGCCAGTCTATTAGGTATTTTTGTGTCGCCACAAAAATACCTAATAGACCTAGACCTGTTTAGGCGTCGAACTTGAAAATAAAACACTACATATTTTAATTTTAAATTTTGCGTTTTTTAATTGTATGATTTTGAGTTTGAACATGCTTGAAAATGCTGCTTTAAAAAATGCCTATTCACTCTTGCCTTGAACGTAGACTCAAGAGTTAAAACAAGACAATTTATGTCAGGGACATGTTTATGTCCAGTTTTAACTGTCTTGAGTCTGAGTAGAGTCAGAGTACGCTCTGTAGATCTCGTCCTTAGGTGCAGTGAACGATGTTGTCACATCCGTCTCACCTTTTCGACGTCAGGCTTCATAGCATGCTGCAGCTGATCGGTTAGCTGGAAGTTGTTGTAGTTGAAGCCAAAGTTCTCCGGGCCATTGGTGTCATTTTGGTCACAGTATGGGACTATCGGTCCTGCATTCTGGAACATTGTGCCCACGTCCCTTATTATGAGCAACACCACAATGTTGTTGGCGTCCAGACACTGCTTAAACTTGTTGAGGTAGGAACGATATTTCTCCAGGAGTCTGTGATGGTTCTGTGGCAGCATTGAGATTATGTTCTCGGATTTGTGTATTCTCTGGAGGCTGCATAATCTGTGATAGAACAGAATGCATGAGAAACTCATTGATTCTGTGATAGAACAGAATGCATGAGAAACTCATTGATATGAATAATCAAGGGCTTTGCCAAGGGGGTGCAGGTAGGGGTAGCTGCGCCCCTCTAGAGATTTAAAAAAATATAGCCAAATACAACCAAAGTCCTAAATTCATTCACTTGACTTAATTAATAACTTTGTTTACAAGTTTTCCTTTTATTTTTTTTAACAAAAAACAGTCATTACGTAAGAATTACACAAGTATTACATATAGTTATTACTATATTAATAATAGACAAACATTGCTGAAAACGTTTTCAGTCAAGTCAAGAGCTTATAAACTTGCTTTACAGCTTTGTAACCTTTCAACTGTACGATCCCCTATATATGTATATCAATTGCCCCCCTCCCCCCTTCTGGCATTAGCTGGCTCGTTCGTTCGTTCGAACGTTCGTTCGTTCGCTGGAATCAGGCGGCACATCAGCTGGCTACGCTCTTGTAAATAATTATCATTATTATGATCAACCCATTACCAGCCGACTGGTCTCCTCAGATTGAGAAGGGTTTAGGCCGTAATCCACCACACAGGCCAAGTGACTGCTTGGTAAGTAAATATTATAAAAGCTAAAATGAGAGGTAATCTTGTTTCAATTTAAATAATATATTATGCAACATACCCATTAAACTGATGTTTGAGCAAAAAAGTGTCAGTGTAAATAGTGATAATTTAACCCTTTCAATTTTTACCTTTAAATTGGAATTCAACACTCAATATGGTAAAAGAATTCAAGCAATTCCAGATGCTGGAATGGTGTTAACAATTGATACAAAATAATCATTGTTTACTTTGATTTGTGGTATCTATGCTTGATTAGTCATACATTTAGGCAGTGTCATCATTAGATGAACAGTGAGCGGCTAACTGTTTGCTTCCAGTTAGCCTAGTTTTTAAATAGAGTGTCCAAATAGCGCGTAATGTTCGCAGGCTGCAGCGATTTGCTTGCTAACTTATTCAGTGTGTTCAGTGAGTAGCTGATTCACCTCCAAATGCCTCCAAAACTATGAGATCTAGAGCTATGAGTTAGCGACTGATACGCCGCTCGCAGTACGCTAATGGGGACACGGCCTTATGTAGTATAACATTTATACCTCAGCTAATAAAACATAATTATTGTAAAGACACGAGTTCAAAATTGAAAAACGCCGGCAATCTCCACCTTATGTCTTATAGCGTAAAGGTCAAAGTTCTACACGTGGAAAGGACGTAAACAAAGCTCATTGTTGCATCAAGTAGGCTTAATTGCTTATAAAAAGAAAATTTACATCGCTGTTGCTAGGTCCGATTTTTCTCACAATTAATAGTTGTTATGAGCGAAAAATATGCAGTTAACAATTCCAGAGCGGTTGTAGGTTCGATTTTCAGTTATTTCAATAGATAATTTGGCTTACTTATAATATTTAAAAGCGGTTACTACAGTTCTGAAATGGGCCCGCTCCAATTCCTCGTCGATTTCCTCTGCCGCTGCGTCCACGAACGCTGACATTTTTTGTTTAAAAGTACTATAGTATTTCCGATTAAAGCAATAAAGGTGCCAAAAGGTCTTCGAATGAATCACGACGCTACAAATAATTAAATTCGAGTTAATTAGGAAGAAAGAAAAATAAATATTCCGAAACCCGAAATGAACCAATTTTTGCACATTTTAAAATCACAGACTATAAAAATAATTGACAACCTCTTGACAAATGACAACACAGATTAAAATAGAGCACAGAGTAGGTACTGAGCAGGGCCTTTGCACTTCAAACATTTTTTCATTGTATGAAAATTACCCCGGTTACCACTTCCCTAAAGATGGCGCTTATCTTGTATTTATAATCTGTGCCTCTTTATCTATGATGCCACTGAAGTAAGTGTTCGTTCAGAAGTTTAAGTTTTAGTCTAATTTATTTTAATGTCATTTAATTAAACAGTTCAGCTAATAATATGTAAAATATTTTTTGAGAGTAATATGAGTTAAACCGGCTTTACATTTGGCTGGATTCAGTGTGACTGAATTCAGACACTACTCTAGCGGCACGCTATGATGGCCGGTTTGACGTTTGTCCGCTCATGAAGTTCCGTATTAATTGATAACGACTTTGAGGGAAATAATTGTATTACTTTATTGACGATAGTGATGTGCAGAGATTCATAAATTTTATCGAATGTAGTTTTAGGTTTAGGACTCAAAATTTATTTATTAAATTGATTTCTTAAATGTATACAAGTGTAGAAAAATCAGTTTGCACCATTTAAGGGGTGAATGTACTTGTGAATATGAACAATTTTCACTATGTGGACAAACCTCTGAAATCGCAAAAAAATATCAATAAATTTTTAAAAATGGAATCTAATACGATCGTCACATAGGATCGCTGGCTAGCACAACTACTACCTCCGGCAAACTCGCGTCAATGCTCAATGCAAAACAAAGCAGTTTCGAATTGACGTTGCTTCGAAAAGTATAAACTGTCAGTGCAATGCGATTGTGATATAGTTTTGACCTGGCTTTGGATTTCAAATATTGATACTGCATTACTGTTGACCCTTGCTCGTTAATTTGGACTCTGTTCAAGCCCTTTGTTGTGGATTTCGTCGATATGACCGAACGTACGCAGAGAACTGTTCTAAATAGTCAGACACGTGAGTTCGTAATACGCCTTCGTAACTATTTCGATCGTGAAGCTCAAAATGGAGGGCCAATTTTACCTATAACGTCAGTGGTTGAACGCGTAGCTGATGCGCTTAATATTGGACAACGAACTGTTAGACGGATAACTAAAAAAAAATATGGCGAGACTGGCACAGAAGAAAATAAACTTCACACACCAAAAAAGAGAAAACGAGCAAAACCAGTCGTAGGCATCGATAGCTTTGATGCCGATGCTATCCGAAGACATGTTTACGGCTACTATTTACAGAAGGAGTATCCAACAAGAAAAAAGTTGGTGCATTCACTGAAGGAAGCTGGATTATTCTTCGGTGGGGAAAGTTCTTTAACGAAGATTTTGAAGACCATTGGATTTCGATACAAAAAATGTAACAAACGCAAAATATTGATGGAAAGATTTGATATAGCGATGGCAAGGTATACTTTTTTACGGCAAGTGAAAGAAATCAAAAATTGGCAAAATGTTGTGTTCTTGGATGAAACATGGCTTAATGCTAACCATACTGTAGGCCGTTCTTGGAACGATGACACAGCAGCATCTACTTCCAAAGTTCCTGTAGGAAAAGGATCGCGACTTATAATTTGTCACGCCGGAACCATCAACGGGTTTGTCGAAGGTTCTCTCATGGCTTTTGCGTCAAAAACCACTGGAGACTATCATGAAGACATGAATGGAGAAAAGTTTACTGAATGGTTTACCTCAATGTTGTGTAGCCTCCCTGAACCATCTATTATAATTATGGACAACGCCCCATACCACTCGATGCAAATTGACAAGCCACCTGCCCAATCCCAAAAGAAAGCTGATATCGTCGCATGGCTTCGTAAAAATGGCGTAGATGCAAACATGAATATGTTAAAAGCGGAATTAGTACGTCTTTTAAAAGAAAACAAACCAACCAAGATCCGATACGTCATTGACGAAATAGCATTAGAACATGGGCACAGAGTTATACGGTTACCGCCTTACCATTGTGAGTATAATGCGATTGAGTTGGTGTGGGCTCAAATTAAGGGATATGCTGCAAGACACAATACAGAACCCCCATTTACCACAAAAAAAATGCTAAAATTATTAGAAGAAGCTTGTGAACATGTGACTAAAGGAGACTGGGAAAAGGTTGTGAATAGAACTGTTAAATTAATAAGGGAAGATTATGAAAGAGATGTGAAAATAGATAATATTATAGAAAACGAACATATAATTATTAATGTATGTGATGATAGCAGTGACGACAGTGAAAATAGTAGTATGGACGAATCTGATTAATTATGGCCTTTTGTGGCACCTTTTTTGGTATCTTTTGTATTCATATGTTTCTTGTGTGCATATAAAGTATGTATATTCATTTTCGTTCAAATATTCAGTTCGTTCAAATAAATTAAATAAACATATACATTTTTGTTTTATTAAACCTATTTAATCAGGTACAAAAACAAAACTTAATTGTTTTTTGTTCGAGAATAAATTGACATTCCACATCACTATTGTAATGTGTCAAACCGGCCATCATAGCGTGCCGCTAGTGTAGGGTTTCCAGCCGTCCACGGGGTTTGTTTTTGGGTCAAAATTTCCAGAACAAAAACGTTGGAACAAAAATCGTACCATGCTTTCTTTTACAGTAAGGGTTTCCCCATACTCATCATTAATCCTTCGAATTGTTTTTGCAGTACTGGTGGCACTGTGTGGGGATATTGTTAGCCATGGCCAATGACCTGGCGGAGGGAGGTTTCTCCGCGTGTCCCTCTGATTAGCAGAGGGCACTGCGGATGAAACTGGGGGTGAGACACCCCGGGGCGGGGGGCAGCGATGCCCATCGCGGGAGGAAGAAAACCTCGTTAAAAAATTACGGGAGGGCGCGAGCCTCTGGAGGGACAGCCCAGAGGCGAGCGGGAGCCCCAGCTGGGGCGGCTGCCGGACACCTGGGATGCATACTTTGGGTTCCCCAGGCGTCCAGCACACAGCATGAGGGTCATGCCGTGGTGGTTTTAGTGGGTACCCGGTTGGACTCCCACATAACCTTCGTTCTGCCGCATTCGGCCGCAGAACGGGGGTACCTATAAAAGGTTTCCACCACGTCGATGGTAAGGGTAGAGGATGAAAATTATAAGAATCCAAGCGGACAAAGTCGCTGGCATCAGCTAGTGTATACTACATTTACTTTTTGAGCCGCGATGTCGAAAGAAAAAATTTAATAAAATATATAATTCGTTGTAGATAGTTTTTGTCTAAAAAGCAAATATTTTTTTCATCCAACACTTCCTGCGTCTTTTTTTATTAATTAAAATCGAGATCGACGCAACCATAGCCAAGGCGAGCCCTATTCTTTGATATTTTGATGGTCCCATGAGAGCTCTATAAATACGTGCGACAGTTTCGGAATCCTTGGTTATACTGAGTTAGCTAGCTAATTAGATCAAGTGTAAAGAGCAAGCTCTAATTAGCCACGCTTAGTGTCTGAATTCAGTCACACTGAATCCAGCCAAATGTAAAGCCGGTTTAACTCTTATCGGGTTTCTAATCTGGGAACCCTCGGATGCGACCCGCTGAGACCACGTCACCAGGGGGGGTGCTCCGTCTAATCTATCATAGAGTGACCTGAGGGGAAACATGAATCGGGTCTGCTTTCTGGGGACCCCTTCTGATCAGAAGTCGACACTTAAATCTATCTACAGTAATCTAGTCTCTAATAATCTTTATCCTCTACCACTAACCTTAGTTTCCAGGGGGCGTGGACGCCAGTCGCCACGCCACCAGCTATCCATTCTCGAACCACACGCGTCGCCGCCACGTTGCAAATTGGCGGTACCGCGGAGATGTATTTAAACCATAGATAACTAGACCATAGATCTCCTACGGATATAGAGGCGGGTTAACTCGCCTTAGAACCTACAATTAAGAGCCTTGGTGTTGCTAGCTTTAATGATTAAGTGATTTATATTTTTAGTCTTTGTTGTCAATATCTACATTTATCGCGATTCGCGACCGTTTGTCGCGACACTTTCTTTGTGAACACTTTAGTGATGGTAAAAAGCTGTTAAAAAATTAATACTCATTACTGTAATTCCATTTTAATGTGCGACTTTTAACAGTATGAGCTCAAAGAAGAAGCTTAGGAAAAACAAAGAGTTCCCGCGGGATTTTCACAAACCTAAATCCACGCGGACGAAGTATCAGCAATCATCCTATAGTTTAAAATAATTAACGTTATTTATTTTGTTACTTGGTAACGTTAACAAGCCGCTGTCACAGGTTTGATGAATGATCCATTCGACATCCAGACATCTGTCTATGGTTCCATAGAGTATCTACCTATATTTTACAGTCTTGGTCAGGGCCCTAATATAAAATAAAATATTTTTAATATAAATATTTAATATTCAGAAATATTAAAAAAATAATAAAAAATATTAAAAATACAAATATTTTTTCTTACAGAAAGTTCGAGTCTCGAGAGAGTTCATCCACATTGCGTTAGATGGCGCTATTTCGGCAATTTTTCGACATTATGCAGAATAGTATCTGTTCCGTAAAGCCCGGTACACACGGTAGCTAATTTAGTCTATGGCAACTCGCTGGCGACCAAATAGCGGCGCTCGCGATGTCGCTGGCATTTCTACGGTGTGGACACAACAGACATAAATCGCCAGCAAGTCACTGTCTATCAGTTGCTGCATGTTTACCCGGTAATATTTTTTGCTCAGTACATAAAATTATCTTTTATTTCATGGTTAGTCCAGTAACTTTAATAATCCAACCTTGCGTCAAATCATGTAGTTCTGATTTTTTGCAGACTTGTTTATGATGTTGACCCTATGAATAATCCAAGTTTGTGACCAAGAGTGACGAACGCAACTTTGTCAAAAATCAAAAAAACCACGAAAATTTCGGATTTTTTTCAGATTTTGGCGATTATAAACCAAAGAGACTAGTTCTTGACACTACTTTTCAAGGCGTTTTTAAGACCAGAACCAGCTCTGTAGGTATATGCTCGTGACTTCACTCGCGTGAATTCTTAATCTCATACTAACTTCCATCTCCCATTGTACCAACTTGGGAGTAGTTTTTCCAAAATTCCTTCAATACGTAATTTTTTATTTTTAAGCAAAAATCTAAATACCAATTTTCATGAATATAACTTGATAAATTACATGAAAACGTGGGGTCTCATTTAAACTTTCATTCCCACTTGTACATAGATAGCATTTTCAAAAATGCTGAAATTCCAATTTTTTATTTTTCATCCTGTATTTAACCGCCTCAGGAGTGGAATTTTCAATAATCCTTTCCTGTCCTTTAGTGTGCGCCTATATCTTAAAAGGAAGCTTTTGTTAAAATTTTCTTCTTGATCTAGATGTTCTTAGTCTGTGGTCGCAACTGTCAAGTACGTCCGCTATGGTCATTAGTCTGTGGTTTCGTTGCCTTTTGATAACCGCGAATGTGCTCCGTTTGTGTTTTTGTGATTTTCTTTGCTTCTGACGACTTTGCTTGATCCTGGACTCCGAAGACTTCGTCATTCTGATTGGACTTACGCGTAAACCCCTGAACACTGTTTTACCTAACGATTTAGACTCTTAGTGACCGATTAGATTTAGACGATGGTGATTCAATACTGTGACGTACTGTAGTGAATTTACTTAATTAAAAAGAACATAAAAGCCATCCAATCGCTGAACTGGTGTTTTATTTGCCTAAATAACTTACATTTAATAATAAAAATTAAAAATAAGTACCCAGGAGCGCGATTTTCTTGGCTTTAATTGTCGTATACCGTTAGATGGCGCTTTACGACAATGTCACTGTTAGCTCTAATGCCTAAGGTACTCTGTGGTTTTGGTTTTTATCTCAATTCTCATTTTTATCTACGGTATAACAATCAATATGTCGGCAAGTGAAATGTGTTTGTCAACATACGATCGATTTCAATTTTAATCATTTTTTCAAATTTAATTTGCGACGCCATTCAAATAGCGAAACATTTCTTAAAAAAAGTGCGCTAACGTTTATTTCGCGTCATTAGTCTAACGTTTGCAAGAGTTTACTTTCTTAAACCCAACCAAATGATTACAAATATGTGACTAATCGTGTTTAATTAAAAACTATTCATGCTCGTTTGATAACGAGTGTTTTTTTTTACAACAGAACAATTTCTTATTCCGTAAAATTAAATTTGAGACATAATTTATGATCTATTGCGTTATGTTTTACGAAGCGAGTGCCGCATTAGTGAATGTACTTCACTACGTTTAACGAAGTAAAAATCAATAATATGCAGTGGTTCTACTGATGTGCAATTAGGTTGCATTAAATGACCTAAAATTTTCGCTAATCGATAATAATGTAGAATAGGGAGTTCCTTACGTTCTGAACTCGTTTGAAAATGATGGAGGGACTGTTGGCGCAGCGCGTCACTCCGTTACTGAAATGTATGGTGTTATTACTGTTTATATTCACCGCAAAAGTTTTAACATCGAGGCCGCAAGAGTCCCACGATTTCCGAAACAGCATACCTTACCAGAAACCGGCGCACTACGTGAGGACCTTCACGAAATACCACCATAGAAGAACTATACAGTGGAATAACCAGGATGCCTCCACATATTGGCCAATAATCCAAGACCAACCGAAGGTTGTCGCGAAAAGGAGTGTAGATATTCTAAATTCAAATGATTTCTTAACAGAGGATGATGGAAATTTCAACCAATTGCCATCCAAATCTGTAAGAAAGAACTTAATTACTGATAACACAGCAACTACCTCGGGTAACCAGAATGGGCTAAGCAACAAAGTTAAGCAAGCCAAGGTGGTTGTAACAGAAAAGCCGACAAAACTCAGCCCAACTATAACATGTTTGTATAAATTAGAGAGTGTGTCGATGAGTGTAACACCAGTGTCATACGAAGATGACAAAAATGATCAGATGGTGGTGGAGAATCAAATTTATGGTATGTCTTTTATTAATTTTTATTTTATACTAGCCGGTGCCAATGATGATTTTAAAATATGCTGTTAGAATTTTTTTCTTTTCTCTGGTTATAAAATGTCCTACCTCCATGCAAAGTTTTATTAAGATCGGTTCAGCAGTCAAGCCCTGAAAGGTTACGTACAAAAAGAGATATAAACACACTTTCACATATTTTATAATACCAGTATGGATAGTTATAGTGTAACAAGTGATCATTTAAAAGATTGAAAGATAAACCGACTTCACCACACATTTACCAGGCCATATAATTCTATTCTATTCTAATCCTTATCACACTATGTTATCAAAGAACCACGCTGAGATAAATTAAACAAACCCAAAATTGATGTACTCACTGTTAATTCTAGCATTCTTCCGCCACTATCGTCATAAGAGTTTAAGGGCATTTGTGCACTTCCTCGTTTTCGATTCATATTCGGTTTTTTAATGAACATCATAAAACAGATATGAAATTCACAAATACTGTTTGTGCACTGAACCGTGATTTCACTATACGTTTTAAGCATTTCGTAGATAAAACCATATTTATAATGTGTGCTGCATTTAATTGTCATCAGATTTTCCCACTTGTCTTATACATTCGCGGGTGCCGGAGAATGGGAGAATTCTGGATACACACTCACTTGTTTTCTGTTTATCAATAGAGGACTATTGACTATTGACTCACTTGTTTTCTGTTTATCAATAGAGGACTATTGATAAACAGAAAACAAGTGAGTGTACAAACAACCACACATTTATTAGGAAGGCTATGTCGAATCGTATTTTCACGAATCATGTAAACAAATTGAAAACAAGTGAGTGCACAAATGCTCTAAGTGCCTATTGCTTAGTGCATTAATTTTTTTATAGGTACTGGAAATTTGTCAGAGACAACACTTCCGAATGGTGAGGTAGTGCAGGTGGAACAGTGTATGGACCCCAAAGCGTACTGTTATACTCTGTGGAACCATGACAGTGAAGGCAACGTCACAGTTTTGGGACAAGGTTAGTGTTTTTAGGCCTTCGACCATGGCAACTTTTTTAATCACAATTGTGTATTCACTTTTCGACTTTCTACATATAATTTTACTTTTCTATTTTAAATATAAGAAAAATACAGACAACCTTGCTCAATGTGGTCTTTCTTATAGTGGGAGGATCGATTCCTGACAGTGGCAATTTGGGATTTTATAATTTCTAAATTGTCGCTGCTGTAGATTGTATTTGTAATTGTAGATAGATAGATAGAGATGTATAGATGTAATTGTGTCTGGCCAATGGGAGGCTTCAGCTGTGGCTAGCTACTACCTTGCCAGCAAAGTCGTGCAAAAAAGCAAACAAGCAGAACAGTCATCGTTCTTAGTGTTTACACTAGCTTGTTTTGAATTCCCAGGTTGTTGGCGCAACTCGCAACCGGAGGGCCGCAACAGCTGCGACAAATGCACGCGCGTGACATCCAAACTGCTGGTCGGCGTCTTCTGCTGCTGCAGCAAGAGTTACTGCAACGCTGATTTCTGTGAGTATACTACAATTGTTTTTATAAATCAATACACACACACATATGTACTAATCATGACCATCATTATGATCACTATGATTATGAAGAATAATCAATTAAATCGATCAAGAAGAAACATCGTCAATATTACACTGGCCCACTACAGGGAACGGGGCTCCACTCAGAATGAGAAGGGTTTAGGTAATCCTCCATGCATTCTGAGTGTGGATTGATTGACTTCACACACTCTTGAGAACATTATGGAGAACTCTCAGGCATGTAGATTTCCTCACGATATTTTCCTTCACTGTTAAAGCTATCGCTTAAAACTATAATTCTAGGTGCATGTCAGGGATCAAACTCTGGCCCCCCGAAAGAGATGCCTAAGACTTAATATTATGATGAAAAAAAAAAAAAACATGGCTGAGTTTGTTGTGGGCTCTTCTCAGACCAGGGCGTGTTTGGAATCCTCGTAGTTTTAGTTTTTAAGTTTTCGTAAGTAATTATCACCATCACTTTCATGTACTTAAATTGACATTCAAAAAGTGTACACTGTACAGACTACAGTGTACCAATTTTGAATAAATATATTTTGACTTTGACTTTGACTTCTTAACCTATCATCACTTTGTTCTTACCTTCAACTGTCTTCTTTCCAGTGTCCCTCAAAGAAGAGACAGTAACAATCAAAGCGGAATCAACAATGGAGAGCGCGACGCATCCCAACTACTCCAGCATTGTCGCGTCGGCCATTTTGGCGCTGGTCGCCATCTTGTTGATGGCGATCGTGTTCAGAAAAGTTTACTGCAAACCGGTCCAGCTCGATAAAGACGACTTGAGTGACGGCGTTGATTTGGAGAAAGGTAATGTGAGATTTCGGTACTAGAATGGATGATGATATATGTGTTAAAAACGCAGTGTTGGCAGACCCCCCACTAGGTGGATCGACGACATCAAAGGAGTCGCAGGGAGTCGCTGGATACAGGCGGCACAAGACCGCGCCGTGTGGAAGTCCCTACAAGAGACCTATGTCCAGCAGTGGACGTCTATCGGTTGAGGACGACGACGACGATGTGTTAAGAGTATTAAGGGGTTAGGTACATCAAATGCACTTCTGAGCTTATGCCGCGCGGACTGCAACTTACATTTTTTATTTTCAGGTGAAATAATGGGCAGTGGCCCGGACGCTCTCGCAACTGGTTTACTATGTGTGGATAACCTAACCCTTGTCGAACATATAGGTAAGTTAGTCAGGGTTCGAGGATATATATCAATGGATATATATCAAGATATATATTTGATATATATCAATAATGGATACATATATACGATATATATCAAATGTTTTTCCTAATGATATTATTGCAATACATGTTTCTTGATTATTCTATTATTTTTCACAAAGAAAGTAATTGCTACATAATTTTAGTATGTTTAAGTAACATAGCAGATAGTATTCATAAATAATACAATATAATAATAATAATATGGCTTTCATACAAAGTGGATATATATCAAACTTGATATATATCAGATATATTTCATAAATATCCGATATTTTCGAACCCTGAAGTTAGTAGTATTGTACTTCAAATAAGTGTTTCGCCTATCTGTAAAATTTTATGCATTTTCAGTAAATTTTTCTTTAAATTTTGTGATTTCTCGAATTGCACGATGACGCGGACAGAAATTCAAATACTGCTATAAATACATAACATTATCATCTTAGTTGAGTCAGTAACGTTATAAACTTTCAAGGTGTGGCATTACTGTATCTTGTATCTAAAGTAAACAAATCATACAATCATACATACATTCATCCATTCATTGATTGATGTGAATCACACAACAAATGATGAATGCCCACAGGCCAGGGTAAGTTCGGTTCAGTGTGGCGCGGCAGCCTGGGCGCCACGCCCGTGGCCGTCAAGCTGTACTTTCTACCTGTCTTGTACTATTAATCCTGTATATTCTTTATATACATATATATATGAATATATACATGTATTGTGCACCACAATGGTGCACAATACATGTATATATTCATTCATTATTCATTAATTCAACCAACCATCCAACCATCCATTCATTAATCATTTAACAGTACATTCATCAATTCAACCATCCATTAATTCACCCATTCAGTCAGTACTTCAGAAATGATGAATTCCCCGCAGGCCAGGGCAAGTTTGGTTCGGTGTGGCGCGGCAGCCTGGGCGCCACGCCCGTGGCCGTCAAGCTGTACTCGAGCCCGGCCGCGTGGCACAAGGAGGCGTCCGTGTACGCGATACCGCACCTGGCGCACCCCAACATACTGCGCTACTACGGTGAGATTTACCTATAGACTAGTTCGGTTCGGTGTGGCGCGGCAGCCTGGGCGCCACGCCCGTGGCCGTCAAGCTGTACTCGAGCCCGGCCGCGTGGCACAAGGAGGCGTCCGTGTACGCGATACCGCACCTGGCGCACCCCAACATACTGCGCTACTACGGTGAGATTTACCTATAGACTAGTTCGGTTCGGTGTGGCGCGGCAGCCTGGACGCCACGCCCGTGGCCGTCAAGCTGCACTCGAGTCTGGCCGCCGATTTACCTATAAGTACCGTGATTTACGAATGTATACACTATTAGTCCAGTTATTGCTGAGAAATGCATGATTTTTCCTCATATGTTTCCAGGCAGCGACAGCCGCGCGTCGCTGATGGAGGCGGGCGGTCGCTCCCAGCTCGTGGTGCTGGAGCTGTGCGCGGAGTCGCTGCGCAGGAAGCTGCAGAGGGCGCCGCTGTCGTGGCACGAGTTCGCCTCGCTCGCGCACGGTCTGGCCGCGGCTTTAGCCCACCTTCACACGCCCGGTGAGCTATTGAAAGCCGAAATTAATTACCTCGCCTCGCTTGCGCACGGTCTGGCCGCGGCATTAGCCTTCTTCATGTTCGTCCGGTGAGCTATTAAGCGGTCGAAATTAATTACCTCGCCTCGCTCGCGCACGGTAGGTGTGCTTAGTCTAAAGCGGAGCACTCGAAAACGAACTCGAAAACTATTGATCGATTTCAGAGTAAAATAGACCTAAAATGGCTTGTATTAAGGTTTGAATTCGCCAATACATTCAGCATTCGAACAATGCTGAATGTATTGGCGAACTCAAACCTTAATACAAGCCATTTTAGGTCTATTTTACTCTGAAATCGATCAATAGTTTTCGAGTTCGTTTTCGAGTGCTCCGCTTTAGACTAAGCACACTGGCCGCGGCATTAGCCTTCTTCATGTTCGTCCGGTGAGCTATTAAACGGTCGAAATTAATTACCTCGCCTCGCTCGCGCACTGTCTGGCCGCGGCATTAGCCTTCTTCATGTTCGTCCGGTGTGAGCTATTAAACGGTCGAAATTAATTACCTCGCCTCGCTCGCGCACTGTCTGGCCGCGGCATTAGCCTTCTTCATGTTCGTCCGGTGAGCTATTAAACGGTCGAAATTAATTACCTCGCCTCGCTCGCGCACGGTCTGGCCGCGGCATTAGCCTTCTTCATGTTCGTCCGGTGTGAGCTATTAAACGGTCGAAATTAATTACCTCGCCTCGCTCGCGCACTGTCTGGCCGCGGCATTAGCCTTCTTCATGTTCGTCCGGTGTGAGCTATTAAACGGTCGAAATTAATTACCTCGCCTCGCTCGCGCACTGTCTGGCCGCGGCATTAGCCTTCTTCATGTTCGTCCGGTGAGCTATTAAACGGCCGAAATTAATTACCTCGCCTCGCTCGCGCACGGTCTGGCCGCGCATTAGCCTTCTTCATGTTCGTCCGGTGAGCTATTAAACGGTCGAAATTAATTACCTCGCCTCGCTCGCGCACGGTCTGGCCGCGGCATTAGCCTTCTTCATGTTCGTCCGGTGAGCTATTAAACAGTCGAAATTAATTACCTCGCCTCGCTCGCGCACGGTCTGGCCGCGGCATTAGCCTTCTTCATGTTCGTCCGGTGAGCTATTAAGCGGTCGAAATTAATTACCTCGCCTCGCTCGCGCACGGTAGGTGTGCTTAGTCTAAAGCGGAGCACTCGAAAACGAACTCGAAAACTATTGATCGATTTCAGAGTAAAATAGACCTAAAATGGCTTGTATTAAGGTTTGAATTCGCCAATACATTCAGCATTCGAACAATGCTGAATGTATTGGCGAACTCAAACCTTAATACAAGCCATTTTAGGTCTATTTTACTCTGAAATCGATCAATAGTTTTCGAGTTCGTTTTCGAGTGCTCCGCTTTAGACTAAGCACACTGGCCGCGGCATTAGCCTTCTTCATGTTCGTCCGGTGAGCTATTAAACGGTCGAAATTAATTACCTCGCCTCGCTCGCGCACGGTCTGGCCGCGGCATTAGCCTTCTTCATGTTCGTCCGGTGTGAGCTATTAAACGGTCGAAATTAATTACCTCGCCTCGCTCGCGCACTGTCTGGCCGCGGCATTAGCCTTCTTCATGTTCGTCCGGTGAGCTATTAAACGGTCGAAATTAATTACCTCGCCTCGCTCGCGCACGGTCTGGCCGCGGCATTAGCCTTCTTCATGTTCGTCCGGTGTGAGCTATTAAACGGTCGAAATTAATTACCTCGCCTCGCTCGCGCACGGTAGGTGTGCTTAGTCTAAAGCGGAGCACTCGAAAACGAACTCGAAAACTATTGATCGATTTCAGAGTAAAATAGACCTAAAATGGCTTGTATTAAGGTTTGAATTCGCCAATACATTCAGCATTCGAACAATGCTGAATGTATTGGCGAACTCAAACCTTAATACAAGCCATTTTAGGTCTATTTTACTCTGAAATCGATCAATAGTTTTCGAGTTCGTTTTCGAGTGCTCCGCTTTAGACTAAGCACACTGGCCGCGGCATTAGCCTTCTTCATGTTCGTCCGGTGAGCTATTAAACGGTCGAAATTAATTACCTCGCCTCGCTCGCGCACTGTCTGGCCGCGGCATTAGCCTTCTTCATGTTCGTCCGGTGTGAGCTATTAAACGGTCGAAATTAATTACCTCGCCTCGCTCGCGCACTGTCTGGCCGCGGCATTAGCCTTCTTCATGTTCGTCCGGTGAGCTATTAAACGGTCGAAATTAATTACCTCGCCTCGCTCGCGCACGGTCTGGCCGCGGCATTAGCCTTCTTCATGTTCGTCCGGTGTGAGCTATTAAACGGTCGAAATTAATTACCTCGCCTCGCTCGCGCACTGTCTGGCCGCGGCATTAGCCTTCTTCATGTTCGTCCGGTGAGCTATTAAACGGCCGAAATTAATTACCTCGCCTCGCTCGCGCACGGTCTGGCCGCGCATTAGCCTTCTTCATGTTCGTCCGGTGAGCTATTAAACGGTCGAAATTAATTACCTCGCCTCGCTCGCGCACGGTCTGGCCGCGGCATTAGCCTTCTTCATGTTCGTCCGGTGAGCTATTAAACAGTCGAAATTAATTACCTCGCCTCGCTCGCGCACGGTCTGGCCGCGGCATTAGCCTTCTTCATGTTCGTCCGGTGAGCTATTAAGCGGTCGAAATTAATTACCTCGCCTCGCTCGCGCACGGTAGGTGTGCTTAGTCTAAAGCGGAGCACTCGAAAACGAACTCGAAAACTATTGATCGATTTCAGAGTAAAATAGACCTAAAATGGCTTGTATTAAGGTTTGAATTCGCCAATACATTCAGCATTCGAACAATGCTGAATGTATTGGCGAACTCAAACCTTAATACAAGCCATTTTAGGTCTATTTTACTCTGAAATCGATCAATAGTTTTCGAGTTCGTTTTCGAGTGCTCCGCTTTAGACTAAGCACACTGGCCGCGGCATTAGCCTTCTTCATGTTCGTCCGGTGAGCTATTAAACGGTCGAAATTAATTACCTCGCCTCGCTCGCGCACGGTCTGGCCGCGGCATTAGCCTTCTTCATGTTCGTCCGGTGTGAGCTATTAAACGGTCGAAATTAATTACCTCGCCTCGCTCGCGCACTGTCTGGCCGCGGCATTAGCCTTCTTCATGTTCGTCCGGTGAGCTATTAAACGGTCGAAATTAATTACCTCGCCTCGCTCGCGCACGGTCTGGCCGCGGCATTAGCCTTCTTCATGTTCGTCCGGTGTGAGCTATTAAACGGTCGAAATTAATTACCTCGCCTCGCTCGCGCACGGTAGGTGTGCTTAGTCTAAAGCGGAGCACTCGAAAACGAACTCGAAAACTATTGATCGATTTCAGAGTAAAATAGACCTAAAATGGCTTGTATTAAGGTTTGAATTCGCCAATACATTCAGCATTCGAACAATGCTGAATGTATTGGCGAACTCAAACCTTAATACAAGCCATTTTAGGTCTATTTTACTCTGAAATCGATCAATAGTTTTCGAGTTCGTTTTCGAGTGCTCCGCTTTAGACTAAGCACACTGGCCGCGGCATTAGCCTTCTTCATGTTCGTCCGGTGAGCTATTAAACGGTCGAAATTAATTACCTCGCCTCGCTCGCGCACGGTCTGGCCGCGGCATTAGCCTTCTTCATGTTCGTCCGGTGAGCTATTAAACAGTCGAAATTAATTACCTCGCCTCGCTCGCGCACGGTCTGGCCGCGGCATTAGCCTTCTTCATGTTCGTCCGGTGAGCTATTAAACGGTCGAAATTAATTACCTCGCCTCGCTCGCGCACGGTCTGGCCGCGGCATTAGCCTTCTTCATGTTCGTCCGGTGATCTATTAAACGGTCGAAATTAATTACCTCGCCTCGCTTGCTCACGGTATTGCCAAGCGTGCCAAGCGGTGACCTTCAATGCGCATAAGTCGAAAATGAGGTATCTCAGGGTGTGAGGGGGTCGCGGGGAGGGCGTGGGGATCCCTCGTAAGCGCTGATTGGCTCTCCAATCGTATTGTGTCCCGCTCACTCGTACCACGCTGCGCGCGCTTGAATGTCAGCGCTTGACTTACGTGCCAGGGGTTATACGCCCGGTGAGCTATTAACGGTGGATATTAATAACTTATCCATTATAAGTCCCTTACAGTTTATACCCCTTCTCATTGTTTCACACGAGATAAAATTTGTATTGTCTCATTTTCGTCCGTAGCCGCAACAAAGCCATGCGTGGTGCATCGCGACGTGAACAGCGGCAATGTGCTAGTGGCGGCCGACGGCACCGCTCGCCTCGCGGACCTCGGCCTGGCTCAACCGTTGCTGCCGAGGAGGGACCATTCCACCCCCAGTCGTATCACTGAGGTCAGTATACCAACTGAAATATCGAGAAGCCAATGGTGGTCCATTGTCAAAAATAAGATGTTCATATCTACCAAAATAAAGTCCCGTTGGAATCTTAAATTGTAGATGTTGAAATATGGTAAATCCTCTATTGGAAGAAATGATTTTCTTAGGTTTGCTAAAATAAGCAGCCCATCCGATCTTTAAAGCGTAGCAACTGGATTATTGGGACCTGTATGGTGGTCCGTTATCCGCAACAAATGTCTTAGGGTAACCTAAATCTGTGATAGCCTAGTGGTTAGGACGACCGACTTCTAGTCCGAGATCGTGGGTTCGATCCCGAGGCACGCATCTCTAACTTTTCGAAGTTATGTGCGTTTTAAGTATTTAAATATCACTTGCTTTAACGGTGAAGGAAAAACATCGTGAGGAAACCTGCATGCCTGAGAGTTCTCCATAACATTCTCGAAGGTGTGTGAAGTCTGCCAATCCGCTTGGCCAGCGTGGTAGACTATGGCCAAACCCTTCTCACTCTGAGAGGAGACCCGTGCTCTGTAGTGAGCCGGTAATGGGTTGATCATGATGATGATGAACCTAAATGAATTCGATTCTTGATAAAATTAAGATTCTTTTTTTTTGTTCCATTATTTGAAACGAGTTTGTTTGTTAGAAAATAAAGACCGTTCCATCCTTTAAAGCAGTAGTTCCCAAAGTGGTTCAGGTGGACCCCCAAGGGTCCACGGGAGACTCGACGGGGGTCTACGTTGGCGTGACAAAAAAATGGGGGTTCACGAGTTGTAAGCGGGGGTCCACGAAAATTTATCTGCTTTCGATAATGAAGACCTAAAATGTTGGCTTGACTTCACCTAACAATGTAGGCAGATAATATTTTAAGAAGCTCAGCGACCGTTACTTGTAAAAACTTGCATATTCCATATTCAGTACTTCACTTTACTTTACAGAACTTTACTTTTTGACGTCCACTCACAGCACAATCAATTAACCAATCAATTCTCACTTTTTTCTAAAACTAATTTCGTGGTTGGAACTCAGCCGCAATGCAAATTTCCATCATGATCAACCCATTACCGGCTCACTACAGAGCACAGGTCTCCTCTCAGAGTGAGAAGGGTTTTGGCCATAGTCTACCACGCTGGCCAAGCGGATTGGCAGACTTCACACACCTTTGAGAACGTTATGGAGAACTCTCAGGCATGCAGGTTTCCTCACGATGTTTTCCTTCACCGTTAAAGCAAGTGATATTTTAAATACTTTAAAACGCACATAACTCCGAAAAGTTAGTGGTGCGTGCCCCGGGATCGAACCCACGACCTCCAATTAGAAGTCGGGCGTCCTAACCACTAGGCTATCACAGCTTTTTTATTAGAAGTCGGGCGTCCTAACCACTAGCAAATTTCCATAGTAAGATATAATATTCACATTTTTTTTTCGAGTTTTGGGAATATGGTAGAAATATAGCTACAGGGGGTCCATCGGAACTAGCTAAATTTTGAAAGTGGTCTATGAGCAAAAAAAGTTTGGGAACCCCTGCTTTAAAGCATAACAACTGAAATATTAGAAAGTGAATGGTGGTCCGTTATCCGAAACTAATTCCTTAGGCTAACCAAAATAAAAATCAATCCGATACTCAATAAAATTAAGATTATTTGTATCAACGTCATCAATTTCGGAACCGTCGTAGTCGTCAACCGATAGACGTCCATTGCTGGACATAGGTCTCATCGGACTTCCACAAGCTGCGGTCTTGCTAGTGACTGCCTGCGACCCTTATAGTATCGTCGGCGCTTTTCAGCACGTAGGGACTTTAAAGAACCTTAACCAGTTGAACATGTCCAGGCTGGTACTCTTCGGTACCTGTCACCGGAAGCCCTGGAGGGCGCTCTGGACCTGAGCGGCGCGCGGGCGGCGCTGTGCGCGGTGGACGTGTTCGCGCTGGGGCTGGTGCTGTGGGAGATGCTGTGGCGCTGCAGCGGCGCGCACGCGCGCGTGCCGCCCTACGCGCAGCCCTACCAGCACCACGGCCTGCCGCCCAAGCCGACGCTCACCCAGATGCAGGTAACACACCATCCCTATACCCTGTCCACCGAGACACGCGCGCGTGCCGCCCTACGCGCAGCCCTACCAGCACCACGGCCTGCCGCCCAAGCCGACGCTCACCCAGATGCAGGTAACACACCATCCCTATACCCTGTCCACCGAGACACGCGCGCGTGCCGCCCTACGCGCAGCCCTACCAGCACCACGGCCTGCCGCCCAAGCCGACGCTCACCCAGATGCAGGTAACACACCATCCCTATACCCTGTCCACCGAGACACGCGCGCGTGCCGCCCTACGCGCAGCCCTACCAGCACCACGGCCTGCCGCCCAAGCCGACGCTCACCCAGATGCAGGTAACACACCATCCCTATACCCTGTCCACCGAGACACGCGCGCGTGCCGCCCTACGCGCAGCCCTACCAGCACCACGGCCTGCCGCCCAAGCCGACGCTCACCCAGATGCAGGTAACACACCATCCCTATACCCTGTCCACCGAGACACGCGCGCGTGCCGCCCTACGCGCAGCCCTACCAGCACCACGGCCTGCCGCCCAAGCCGACGCTCACCCAGATGCAGGTAACACACCATCCCTATACCCTGTCCACCGAGACACGCGCGCGTGCCGCCCTACGCGCAGCCCTACCAGCACCACGGCCTGCCGCCCAAGCCGACGCTCACCCAGATGCAGGTAACACACCATCCCTATACCCTGTCCACCGAGACACGCGCGCGTGCCGCCCTACGCGCAGCCCTACCAGCACCACGGCCTGCCGCCCAAGCCGACGCTCACCCAGATGCAGGTAACACACCATCCCTATACCCTGTCCACCGAGACACGCGCGCGTGCCGCCCTACGCGCAGCCCTACCAGCACCACGGCCTGCCGCCCAAGCCGACGCTCACCCAGATGCAGGTAACACACCATCCCTATACCCTGTCCACCGAGACACGCGCGCGTGCCGCCCTACGCGCAGCCCTACCAGCACCACGGCCTGCCGCCCAAGCCGACGCTCACCCAGATGCAGGTAATCATCATCATCATCATCATCATGATCAACCCATTACCGGCTCACTACAGAGCACGGGTCTCCTTCTCAGAGTGAGAAGGGTTTTGGCCATAGTCTACCACGCTGGCCAAGCGGATTGGCAGACTTCACACACCTTTGAGAACGTTATGGAGAACTCTCAGGCATGCAGGTTTCCTCACGATGTTTTCCTTCACCGTTAAAGCAAGTGATATTTAAATACTTAAAACGCACATAACTCCGAAATGTTAGAGGTGCGTGCCCGGGATCGAACCCACGACCTCCGATTAGAAGTCGGTCGTCCTAACCACTAGGCTATCACAGCTTATGCAGGTAATACTCCACCCCTATACCACACGAGTAGATAAGTACAGAGAGGAAGCTTCATACAAACGGCCCGCTGTAGGTACACTCACACAAACACACTCACCAACGGTTCACGGACGCCCGCTCGGTCCCCCAACCGGTACAGTTGGGTGACAAACATGCGCATGTGTGAGTTTACCTACAGCGGGCCGCTTGTAGAAGCTTCCCCTCTGTACTTAGCTACTCATGTGCCTATACTATGTCCACCGAGACAAGTTTTTTTTTTCATCAAATCAAATCATTCGAGCAGTCCGGATAGGTCCGGGACGTTGAGTTTTAAGAGGTCACCTGAAAAACAGCGCTGGTATAATGCAGCAACACTGTTTCAGCTTTATGCTGAGGCGTTACCCTTTTCGTGTAATTTTTACCCATTATTTGTGTATCTATTTCTATCATCATCATCATCATGATCAACCCATTACCGGCTCACTACAGAGCACGGGTCTCCTCTCAGAGTGAGAAGGGTTTTGGCCATAGTCTACCACGCTGGCCAAGCGGATTGGCAGACTTCACACACCTTTGAGAACGTTATGGAGAACTCTCAAGCATGCAGGTTTCCTCACGATGTTTTCCTTCACCGTTAAAGCAAGTGATATTTAAATACTTAAAACGCACATAACTCCGAAAAGTTAGAGGTGCGTGCCCCGGGATCGAACCCACGACCTCCGATTAGAAGTCGGTCGTCCTAACCACTAGGCTATCACAGCTTTTTATCTATTTCTGTTGATAATTAATTTCTAAGTTTACTGTAGAATGGGTTTCTTGGTCGAAACGTACTTACAGTAATAAGATAGAGACAGTTAATTGAAGAGTTCTCTTCTGTTCCAGAGCCTCGTGTCCCGGAACAAGTCCCGGCCGCCGCTGCCCAAGGGCCCCGTGCCGGAGCCGCGCGTGCTGAAGATAGCCACGGACACCTGCGACGAGTGCTGGGACCACGACGCTGAAGCTAGGTGAGAGACCGTGGCGTACAGTTACCTGAAAACTAGTGCTGTGGTTGATTTTGACTGCAGAGAGGGCAGGGAGGCAGGGGGGGAGAAGGTTCGTATATAAAGCAATGGCTGGATCATGCGTCATGCTCGTGAACGGGTGCCGCCGTCGGAAATGGGGCTACTTTTGTCTGCCCTTTTTAACGTGTAGAATTGTAAGCACCATTCCGAACCAGTGGTAGATTCATTTGTCGATTCAAAAGCACTTGTAAAAGTTTATCTGAATAAAAAAAATGTCTTAGACTTGCCTTTACACAAGTTTAAGAACTCTATTAAAAGTATGCTCATAAAAAAAGCTTATTATACAATTGAAGATTATATAAACGATCAAAAAGCTTGGATTTAACTCGTTCCAGCAATGCGCGAGACGGCATTTCAATCATGTACATTAATAATAATAATTGTTATAATGTTATTTTTAAAAAAGAGCAACCGCCGAGTTTCTTGCAGGTTCTTCTCGGCTGGAACTGCATTCCGAACCTGTGGTAGATTCAATTGACGATTCAAAAGTACTTGTAAAAGTTTATTTGGATAAAAAACTTTTCTATTCTATTCTATTCTATAGGGGCAAATTCGTATAAACTTAGCGGGCGAGTTCGTATATAGAGGGGGCAATTTCGTATATGAAGGATGGGAAAAGCGGGTATTATAACGAGTATATATAAAGCGAGTATTAAGAGCTCTTGACATGACTTGACTGAAAACTTGTAAACATAGATTATTAAAGTCAAGTGAGTGAACGAGTGATGTCAGGGAATTAAAGTAGTTTGGGGTAAAATCGTATTTCGTAGATGTTAACCCTGTTCTCCATACAAATAACTCATCTGTAAATGACAATGACAACTGTCAGAATTCCACGGAATTAGAAATCGGGGTATATTTCCTATCTTCATTTCCGATAGCGATTCCCTTTACACCCCGATATGTTCTTGACAGGCTGACGGCGGTGTGTGTGGAGGAACGAATGGCTGAGCTGAAAACGATGCTGCAAGTGCAGGGACCCGTGATACACGACAACAATCTGCATCCGCACGCGCCCGGTAACATGATTTTGAATAATTTTTAAAGTTTTAATTTTAAACTCCTACAATTTAGTACGGTGAAGGAAAACATCGCGAGGAAACCTGCACGCCTGAGAGTTCTCCATGATGTTCTCACGCGGCGTGTTCGTGTACCGCACCGCACTCGGCCAGCGTGGTGGACTACGGCCTGAACCCGCCACACTCTGAGAGGGGACCCGTGCCCAGTAGTGGGCCGGTAATGGGCTGATCATTATGATGATGATTATTTATTTATTTATTTAATTTCTTTACGGCCTGTTTCACCACCTTCTGATAAGTGTCAAATAGCTATCTACAACTTTTGTCTTTGTCACTTGACATAAAGTAAGAAAGAGACAAAACTTACGTTTAGGCTATCTGCCACTTATCATAAGGTGGTGAAACAGGCGCTTAGTGTCGTTGTGCATTTGAAAATCGTTGAAACGAAAAAGCGACACCAAAATCCTCTCTGTTGCGTACCAGGAGTCCATGAGGTGACAAGAGGTCGTTTAAGTTCCCAGGCGCTGCATAAGTGCCAGAGAGGGACAAACATATGTACATATTCAAATAGGATTTAACCTACGAGAGAATGAGATAGAATACAAGTCGGTTTCCATGGCGCTCCGCTTCCGCTCTTTGCCTACGTTCCGTTTTTGAACCCAAATTTTATTTCAAAACAAACAACGTTTTAATGTTTAATATTACGTAACGTATATTTACGTAATATTTTGGAGCATTCGAAAAATTAGAATATAAGTTGCACTTCTGCCGTGTGTGAATTACACACAGACACTTTTTTATTTATTTATTAGAATATATAAATTAATAATTCACGATGGCATTCAATTCCCAGCCGCAACGGACCAGCCTCCATCGCTGCCGGAAACCGACAAGATAACTAATTGCGTGCTCGCACAGAGCGGTGACGTCACCACACCCCTCCTCTACCCCGACCCGCACATAGGCAGGAACGCGTGCATAGAGCGGAACACGAACACGAACACACAGACACACACCGTGGAGCTCATACACAAGAGCCTCAAAGACGAAACACCAGAACAGAGACAACGGAACGTAGAACAGAGACAGCAGAACGTAGAACAAAGGCAACTGAACGTAGAACAGAACTGTCTATCAGTAGCCAGAACACACAGGGTATCTGCCAGGGAACACACAGACAGACTGAACGAGATCCGATCTTACCCGAGACCGCTAGACTATGTCCCCAATGACGTCACTTGCCATGATATAGATAGGGTCAAACAGACCAATCTGTTCCAAGAGAGAGACAAGCCCAAGTGGGGTATCCGGAGGTTTTTCGAGAAGAAACTCAAACCCAAGGAGACAGAGGTCAAATTGGAACACTCCAGTAATACAACGCAACAAAACGGCAGAACGAAAACGTCCCTAGTGGACAAACAGAACAATATAAACTTCGATAGACCCTCGAATTTAGTGCTCAATGATGACGCGGCGTTTAACTACGGTCCCGGGACGCTGTCGCCTCCGAACAAAACCCTATCACCCACTATGATCATAGAATCCGAAATGTTCAAGGAACTACCCTCACACGACGAAAGAAATCAAATTTTCGCCGTCATAGTCCCCAAAGTTAAAGTCTCCACCGATCTGAGCAACGGTAAAACCTCGACGACGTCCAAAGGCAGCTCGGAGAGTCTCAAGCGCTCCGTCAGAACGTCTATGTCCTCGCAGAGTTTGATCAAAGCGGGGAACTCCGAATCCGAGGATTCGACGGTGAAGAAGCGTTTGAGTTGCGATAATAAGATAATTGATACCAACAGCGGCGGATCTTCGCGGGTCAGCATCAATTTAGAACTCCAGTATATGGACAAGGAAAGTTTCAATGTGGACAGTCCGTTCGATTTGAACTCTGACTGTTCGAGCAGTGAAGACGAACATCTAATGCTGCTATCCGAAAATGGCGGATCGAAGATAACCATGCAAGCTATACCTAGAAATCTAGACGATAAGAAGAAAAACGAAGTGCTCAAAGAGGCGACACAGACCAAAACCGGTCCGGACTTCGGATTTAACAAATTCCACAATAAATACACGAATTTCGACAACGAATTCAGCGATCCGCACGACAAGGAGAATTTAGTTAACGGGTACAGCGGCGACAATCCGGTTTATTTGGCCGCTTTCAATGGAGAAATAGACGCTACGGATCTGAAACTAGCGCCGTCCGGTAGCTCCGAACCGGACTATCAGAAGTCCCCTAAACCCTCGCTAAAATCCCTATCGATTAAACGGCAACACTCCTTGGAGCAAGTGAGCGATATATTCTCTTCCTCTAGTGATGTAAACCTTCAGAATCCTGCGGGTAGGGTCAAAACGCCAGGGGATTTGCCCGTGGCGGTGAGAAGGGCACGGAGGGACAGGGCCTTGCAGAAGGGAAGGGCCAGCGAGTGTAACAGACTGAGCCTGTACGATGACAGAATGATGTTCGGGAATAGTTTGTGAATGTGAATTGTTTTCGTACGTATCGTACGCTCTTTCGAACAGGTCCTTGGACTTGGTCTAACCCAGAAAAAAAACCGCTAAAAAACAACCGGAATGTTAGATATTGTGGCCAATTCTGTTGTACACAATCTCTAAACCTAAACTAAAATGACAGGCCTAAATATATTCCTATCTCTTTCACAATACTCCCTGCGGAAAAGGATAGCATTATTTTTAAACTTGTCAATTTAGTTTAGGTTTAGAGATTGTGTACAACAGAATTGGCCACATTATATACTCGAAAGGGTGTGTCCGAATACAAAACTAAGTGATTTGGTTATTTGGATACCAATGTCATAGCACGCCAACCCGCGTTGGAACAGCGTGGCGGGTCTACAAGTTAGAGCTTACCCTTCTCTATGAGAGAAGAGGTCTTTGCCCAGCTGTGGGACGGTAAAGGGCTCTAATTGTAGTGGTGGCCTTTTATAGTCAATCCATAATATTACGTAATCTATGAGATTTATTCTATAGCAATGTTTTTACTGTCAAAAAAGTAACTTGTCAACAGATTTATAGATGTAACATACAAAAACGGATATATGTGGAGTCTTGAAAACGATTTATTTATATTTTAGGCCCGGATCTGCATTTGTCCTTGGGAATATACACACATCCTTATTCTAGATTTCAAGATCTAATTGCAGACCAGGCCTAAAATATAGATCAATCTTTTTCAACATACGTCAGTTTTCTATATTTATCAAAAAATCTGTCGTTATGTTATTTAGCGAAGTTATTATTTGAATACCGGAAATAAAAAAGGCTCTAATATACCAAAAACAAAAAGCGGAGGAATTTATGTTTTAAATAATAAGCAATCATCAAAGCAAATATTTTAAATTTTAAAAATTATATTATTATTATTACTATAAAATGCGTTTATGAAGCAAAAATTAAGTATCTCAGTTTATTAATTAGTACAATGAACATACATTTTCTAATCAGTCTGAAGAAAACCTTAAGTCCAATTCTAATTAACATAAA
This sequence comes from Melanargia galathea, assembly GCA_920104075.1. Lineage (NCBI taxonomy): Eukaryota > Metazoa > Arthropoda > Insecta > Lepidoptera > Nymphalidae > Melanargia > Melanargia galathea. The sequence goes on from OV049868.1 coordinate 17,239,828, forward strand.
TAAGGTTCTATGTGCCTTGCGCTGTAACATAAATAAAGGTCTAAATCCTATAAGAAAAAAGATTGTTGGCACTTAGACCCTTTTTTATTAATAGTATTCAAATATGAACTTAATATAAGGTAATTATTTTTAAACCACAGAAAGACTCTTCAATATACATCTAGTAACAAAAAAAAAATTTTTGTACAAAAATCCTACAAATTTTTTTTTCAAAAATCAAATTAAATTATCAGGTGGCGGTCTTTTTTCTGAAGTTACCTTGCCCTTAGATGTCTGGTATTATTTACCGACATCCTTTAATGCTTCTTTCACTATTTGCATACTTTTATCACAATGTTTACGTCTTTTTCTACCCGTGACGGCAACAACAACAGGTGTAAGTTCCACCGTTATCATACTACTTGAAGCACGCGACAGCGGACTTACACCCTTTTAAAAAATTACGCCCCCAGCGTCTTATACCTCCACGCTTCTTAGAGCCGTAAGTACCAAATAAATAACCACGCTAGTCGTTTAGTTCCAATTTTAGGTTAATGGCGAGGGAACATACTACATGATAGAGTAATAAAAACGAAAAAAAATTTTTGGTACTTAGAGCCTTTTTTATTTCTGGTATTCATTTGTCAAAAATTGTATGGACTTATTTGACAGTAAAAACTTTGCTAAGGAATAAATCTCATATTATTCGGTTGTACCCTTTGGCACCTGTTTGAGAGAGCAATTTTTTTAATGTGATATTATTCTCTTTTGCATCTTGGACGCGGTTCGAATTCTTTGACCGAAATTTATGCGTCACAAACGTTATCGAAATCGGTTTAGGTAAAATTTTGGGCTATGTTTTTTTAAACTTAATTCTGAACATTTTTCATTAAAAAAATAAAACATTACAAAACGTGTGACTCAAGTAGTCCATTAATGCACGGCGTGAGTTAGCGCCCGAGCATAGCGAGTGCTCTCACCCAAGCAGTGCATTAACCTACTTATTTAGTCACGAGTGCTGTATACTATTTTATGTCACGTGTGATCTAAACACTCACTTAAATAACGTTTATAAAAATGTATTATTGAAGTCACATATAGACCTAACTTAAGTGTGGGTTCAGATCGATCTGTGCTACATAAATGTTTAGTTGAAAATTTCGAATATAAAAATTATAAATAACGATAAAAAGAGTTTGAACTGCGGCAGCGTTTATTTCATCAATGTGTCATTTTTGCATTGCATTTAAGATTGTGTATAGTTATATATTATAGGCTTTATTATATCCTGTCCATTTCACTAATTCCTATTTGACATTCGTCAGCTGTTTAGTGCCGTATTTTTTGACAGTAAAATGTAGAATTATGTCCGACATCTATGCTGTAGGAAAATAATCTCGAACCAGTGGTGGTATTTATTATCTTATAACGCTTTATGAATTGTTACTAGTTATACAAACCCCCTATTGTGATATATATTTTTTTAACTTTTTTTGAAAATACGATGAAAAATAACAAAGTAAACTAAGATACAATCTTAGTTTTTATTTATTATTTCATTTGTTTTAAATAATTTAGTCTGTTGAGATGAGTTTTTGAAAAGTCTGTAACACATGACACATGGAATCAGAACGTCACTTAATCAATCTGTCAAATAAAATTTATTTAATAAATCTGTCAAATAGAATTTAGTATTTTGGGCGGAGTATACTTAACTATTATTAACTTGGTCTCTTTGGCTTCATTATTTATGGCTAATCGTTTCTGCTGAGAAAAAAAGTAATAATAAATTACCATAGACAACTAGATCACTCGAATAATTAAAAAGTAACATGGTTACCGTAGACAAGTAGAGCATTTGAATGAAAGTTTAGTCTGTGGATCTTTTTTTAAGGTCTACTATTCTTTTATGTTTTTAAATATTTTATATATTTTACGTATGTTAGCAGATACATAGGAGTGTTGATTTAAACATACAACACTAACTGCCTTATCCCGACTTCGCTCAGATTCCTCACGCATTATTATGTATACTTGAACCTTCTCAGAAGGCACTATCTATAAGTGAAAAGTCGAATAAAATCCGGTCAGTACTTTTCGAGATTGCCGCTTTTAAACAGACATACTTCATTCTTAGTCTCTATTTGTCTATGATCTACTCTCTATACTTAGGTGTTAGATTTGTCACAGATTATTATAAGGATTAATATTATATTATTAAAAAAAAGCGATCTAGAAAAAAAAACAAATTGTTACCTCACTCTCAAAAAAACATAGTTATCGTGTTACAAATATAATAATTTTAAGCTTATATATACATACTTAGATAATTATTACTTACTCGATGTATCACTTTTTGGCTCTTTGAAAATATATCTTAAGATTTAAGGCTTGGACCACATAATTCTAAATACTTCGTTACAAAATGTTGGCCACAGTGTCCTATTTCAACATCTCATTCAACTCCTCGCATTAGATATTATAGTGTACAAGTGGTGGCTTTGGCTACAAACTGAAAAGGTACAGAAGCACGGGCTCACATAAGAAAGGAATTATAGTTTAATTTTATAAAGAGACTAGCGACCCGCCCCGGCTTCGCACGGGTAGTAATTACCCGCTATACATTGTTTTGTTATATCTCAGGATTAAGCAGCGTTTTCGATGAAAGCTCCCAGGCGGCTTGACTTTTTCCGACTTTTTCAACAATTATTATCGTCATATTTCAACCAATTTACACAAAACCTTAACAAATTATACACAAACCTTACATGAAGAATTACCTTGGTTTAAACTTTAGACATAGGTGACGTTTCAGTCGCGCACAGTGTGTCCAAGCCTTAATATCTAAGAACAAAATAATTATGTACGTAAAAAAGGGTGTAATCACATTTGTCAGCGCCAATTCGCATCTGTTGAAATTGGTATTTTTGTATAAATAAGCATACGCATCAATTCTATTTTCAGCATGGATTTAATTTTCCAAGTTTTATATTTAAAATTCATACAAGTGTATCTGTCCATTTTAAAAGTTGAAGAATGCTATCGAACATCGACTTAAGGACAAGCATCTTTATTCACGCGGACGTATAAAAACCGATGCTTAAGTGAGCGATTTGCGAATGCCTCTTAGATACTTTTTCCCCCCAAAAGGTGTACGTATTTTTTTCGTTTATATTCTTCGGAAATAGTAGTTTATGAAACGGTTGCATAATAGAGGTTATTAAAACACGAGTGTTAGTTTAAAAAACGATCCGCAGGCGAGTTTTTTAATAGTATTACACGAGTGTTTTAATAACTAATTATGTAGAGTTTCATACACTACTTTATCTAAGCTCATCAATAGGTATCTTACGTATAAAAGAAAAGACTAAGAAATTAACAAAATTATTTATTATAATAAGTATTCATGTTTTGGATATTGCAATTTATAAATGTACTCAATTCTTCAGGGGAGAACGTTTTTGCTTTTTTTCCCTTAAAGCCCTGCAATTTTCTTTTTAAAACAGCAATCAGTCTTGTGTATTTAGTAATATCGATTTGGTTGTAGATACTCAATATACTTTTGAGCATTGAGTATTTAGCCCATAAGGACAAAGACTTAAATTTATTTGATAATTCTTGGAAATATGCTAGCATTACATTTTCTGAAAATGAAGTGGCTTTTTTCAAAATTTTCCAACTCATAAAATCTTGGTAACATTTATCGTAAATTTTCTTTGATTTTGCTGGCAAAAGATTATTTGTCATTCCCGATGCTATTTCCAGAATGTCTGGTGGAGTTAAATTCTCTTCAGTATCACTGCTAGACATTTTTCCGCGCAACAAAAATCACTTGCTAAATTTTGAGTTACAAAAACTGAATAGTAAATAAATAATAAATTAAAAATTTAAATAATAGGCGCCAAAATTGTCAATTGTCAATTTCGAATGTGCGGTGCGTGCAGTGCGTCTATGGTCAATTATGGTAGCACTACACTCTGTCCTCTGGCCGCATCATGCTACCGCCACACTTTCGCAGTAGTAGTAATAGGGTAACTTTGATAGCGGGATAATCATTGTAAGTAACAAAACTAAACTAACTAACTATTGTAAACTAACTATTGTACCTATTTCTTTTAAAATGTTTCTTTTGTTTAATTTATGTTTTTTTGGTGTACAATAAAGTATTAAATAATAATAATAATAATAAACACCCGGCATGGCTCAAAAATACCAGAACCCAGTGCCTGTACTATAATGTAGAAAAAATTATTTTTTAACATTGTTTTGCAATAATTTCCTAACAAAGTAGTGTTATAATGAACTTTTTTAATTTTTTTTTTAAATATTATAGATGTATGTGAATAAAGTAGTCCAATATATGACACATTTTGATTTCATATTCGGAATTTTATGATATGAGAGTAGATAAAATACGTTATTGCAATGGTTTTCTCAATCAGTCTGTACCAATTACGAGGTATTTTTAAATATTTTTAGTGACTTTAAGCACGTTGTACCTACTGTTGTACATGTCAATAACGCATTTAAAAAACATACTCTTTAATGATTTTAAGTAGTTTATATTATAAGCATACATAGCATCCTATCCAAGCTGAAAGTACGCCAGAATCATTAATTGCAGTCACTCACGATGTGTCGAATTGTGTTCAAAACCATACAGCTAAATGCGAATCGTTCATGACAAATGTGTTTTCCCTCTTAGACGATATTCCGCATCAGCCAATTCCGTCAATCATGACCGAGCAAGGAATGCACAGTAAGACCACTTTTATAAGTTATAACAATGTGCTTACCTGCGAAGAAGTAACTAACCTAATTCAAATTTTCGACCTGATTTTGGATTAGGTTGTGAATAGGTTATTACTTGGGTTCCCTGAGTGTATGACAAATATATTTCATTAATAGCTTATTAGCTGCAGGAATTTCTTAAAAAGTAGCCTTTCAAAATAATAAATAATACTTACTCATTATATTCAATATCAAAAGTTGCAAAATCAACCCATATTTATTGTAATTTTAATGTACAAGTTTTTTTATTTATTTATTGGCTTAAGTGTTTTTACCTACACCAGATTAAGGAAATTTCTATATTATATCAATTTTCGAACGTCAAAATTTGTCGGAACCAATGGCAGCGGTATTTGAACCTGAAGCTCTTGAAACCGAGTGCCTTGACTGTATGATCCCGGTTTATTTATTTACATAGAATACATTATTGCACACACAGAAAAAAATTGTTGAAGAAAGCTTAAGTCGTCATACCACAGACGTTAGAGAGTAGACCTGGCATAACTACTTTAAAATCGTGTCAAAAATTGCGTCACACGATTCCGCGGTGTCAAAATGGCGCAAGTTCATTACATAGAGATAATAATATAGAGTTGCCCTAATGTCGTATAGAAAATAGTGGATCGGAAAATAGCTCAAGCTTATCAAAATTTTCATAAGTGTGTAAGAGACAACATTACATTTTTGACATAATAATAAAACAGTTTGAGGCAGACTGAAAACAAAAAATGGCCTCCCTAAAATGTATACATGAACACTCACACACGCACAACTTGAGACATCACAATGAACAGGCGCCATTTTATGTTTTCGGATTGTGCATGTATGATACCTAATCTAAGCGTGTGTGTGTATTTTTATCTCTATGGTTCTTATTATTATCTCTATGGTATTATTATTATCTCTATGGTTCATTATGATGTCTCTGATTTGTGCGTGTGTGAGTACTCCATGTATACGTTAAAACAGATGTGCCGCAACATGGCCGCCACTTTTTCTATGGAAAATAACATGGCACCTCTACTTAGTATTAATTTATGGTCTATCTGCGACGTATTCCGGTCCGTTGGTTCTGCCATTTTTCATATAATTTGCAATACGCTTGTATAGTCCTACAAACTTATCTCGGTGGCGGAAAGTGGAATTGATGACGCCATTTTGAAATTTCAACGCAAAGTAGTATTTATTGTCAACATAAACGGCCTGTTTCACCACCTTCTGATAACTGTCGGATAGCCTATACGTAACTTTTGTCTCTTTCTTACTTTATTTCAAGTGACAAAGACAAAAGACAAGGTGGTGAAATAGGCCCTTAATGTTGTAAAAGCGACGCTAGCGACGCTGGTACTGGGCCAGATAAGTTATAGAATAGAATAGAAAAGTTTTTTATTCAAATAAACTTTTACAAGTACTTTTGAATCGTCAATTGAATCTACCACAGGATAGTGGGACTATACACATCTCTACTGAATTGACAGTTTTAAATGTAACTCTATCCTTTTCCGCTGGGTAGATAGTGAAAAGGATTGCAATAATATAGCACTATGATAGAGATGTGCATAACAAAATTAGTATCAATCTCTAACTGAATAACTGCGGAAAAGGATACCTTTATATTTAGAGTTGTCTTTAGTTTAGAGATTATGATTGTAACCGATTTAACACCAATATGTATTTAAAAATTTATTTAGATGTTGAATTTTTTTTGTTTTTTTTTTTAAATAACCATTTTGTTAAATTTATTTTCACATTCCGTAATATCTGTGATTCATGTGGTTTTCTTTTTTTTTTTAATCGCGGAGTCTTCGGTTCCACAGCCAACGGTCAAGAGTCAAAACATTCTTAGGGGAGTGCAAGCCCTATTCAAATATCTACATTTTAGGACTTTAACAACATTCTCTAGGACAAAAACAACACTCTAGGATATAATTATCTACTGTAAAATACGGATACATATCTATAATAATATTATAAAGTAGCTTGTCCTGACTGACTGATCATCAACGCGCAGCCTAAACCACTGAAGCTAGAAACTTGAAATTTTCACAGTAGCTTCCTTTTATGACGTAGGCGCACACTAAGATAGGATTATTGCGAATTCCATCCCTAAGGGGGTTAAATAGGGGATAAAAGTTTGTATGAAAGTCCGACATTTTTCAAGTTATATCCATAAAAATTGGTATTTAGGTTTTCGGTTAAAAATAAAGAGTTACGAGTTTAAGGAATTTTGGAAAAATTAACCCCAAGTGGGTTAAATGAGGGATGAAAGTTTGTATGAAAGTCCGTTATTTTTAAAGTTATATCAATGAAAATCAGTATTTGCAATTTTGGTTAAAAATAAAGAATTACGTGTTTCAGGAATTTTTGAAATTCCACCTCCGTGTGAGATTTATAAGAATCCAAGCGGATGAAGTCGCTGGCATCAGCTAGTACATATATATATCACTATGTCAGTAAACCACGAGGTAAGCTTTAAAACCCGTTTGGCTGTGGAATAAGCGACTTCAAGTTACTGCCCTAAAAAAACAATATTTTTTCCGATTTCAATGCACGTTTTTTGTGTTAGAGTTTATTAGGATTATCGCTAGGCTAGACGCAATTATCACAATATTGTGCCCAGTGGTTTATGTATAATTTATGTACATACATACATACAAAGTTAAGTCGTTCCATTTTTTTCTTTAAGACACTATTTTTTATTTTAATTTTTATGAAAAAAGTGGGTGGACGCACAGACTTAAACGAGTAAAAGTAATTTTGTTTTTATGAAGAGTTTATTCAAATTTTGGCCTCATTTTGTTATTATATTGTGAAGAGTCCGTCATTTTCTATTTCTGTCTCGCTCAGTGTAAGACATGTGAGCAAGAGAGAAATAGAAAATGGCGGCATGTTATTCCTATTCTTTCTTATTTTGATCGCATTATATAACTATAATTAATAGATGTTATGCTAAAGAACAATCGGTAAGACATCAGTGATATAAAGGTCATTTTGTAAAACGTTTATTATCTGTGCTCCATCCGCCATATTGTTTTGTGAAAGAGTACAACACATTGTTTTTAATGTAATAATTTAATTATAATAATTAATTTCGTTGATTTGAAAATATTGTGATCAATTTTATTATCTGTATATAGTTATGTTCCTAACGAGCCATGTTTAATTGTTAAGTTTATTTTTAAACAAATTCTAGTTATTATTATTTAGTTTTTTTTGTATTTTTTATGGAGGATTTGCTGTAAGTTTTTTTTTTAATAAAGTCAGACAGAGGTTAAGTGATTTTCATTTAGTGTCCTTAAAACCCTACATTTAAGCTCGATTTTTCCTTGTAGGATTTTATCAATCGATATTGTTAAACTGAGGAATAAATAATTAGATATCGGTCAAAATGTTAAATTCGTCATTCATAGCGTATTATTTTGACCATTGAAAAATCAGCTGCCGACGAAAGCGAGAAGTTAGCGGGCGACGCAAAATCGCGCCTGTTGGTATTTGCAAAAGCTAAGAAAAATTGGATAGCAACTGTACATAAAACTAATAATACAGGAATCGATCCCGGAAACTCTCACTTTAAAAAACAGCGCTCACTACTGTGCCAGGGAGTTCGTTAAATTGGTCGCCGTGGTTGAAATTCGGTTAGGAGAATCACACTAATATAAAGGCGAAAGTTTGTGTGTGTGTGTATGTGTGTGTGTGTGTGTGTGTGTGTGTGTGTGTGTGTGTGTGTGTGTGTGTGTGTGTGTGTGTGTGTGTGTGTGTGTGTGTGTGTGTGTGTGTTTGTTACTTTTTAACGCCGCAACTACTGAACCGATTTGGCTGAAATTTTGAATGGAGATAGATTATGCCCTGACTTAACACAGGCTACTTTTTATTTATTATTTTTATCCTGGAAAAATCCACAGTTCCCACGGGATTTGAAGAAACTGAGATCTATAACTACAGCTCTAGGTAGATAACTATCCTTGACAATAGGTATAAAGGTTTAAAAAAGGGAACGGGAACCGCAAATCCACGATTCCCTCGGGATTTGTGAAAAACCGAATTTCACACGGGCAGGAGTTAGGTAGTATTTTATATGAATAGAGATAGGTAACTACCTACTATCTATGAGTTTAATAAAGCTGATCAATGACCATACCCATCCAGGTTAACCCGTTTCCATCGATGTAGTCTAACCCCGGTGCCACACAGCATAATTATTTGAAAACTTATTTGAACACATCGAAATACAGATAGGTAGCTAATCTAAGTACCGACCTAGAACAGTCTTCGATCCCCATTTCGAAGGAAAAAAGGGAGGAACACATGAAAAAAAAATACAGATAGTTCGATGTTTAAGCACTTGTGTGGCAGAGGTCTTTGGTATTTTAAAGTTTGAACACACATATTTTGCAGTTTGCCATTCCGTATTGGTTTTTCGAGCGCACATCAAAGCGTTAGTCTGTCTGGCAGTTAAGCAAGCCTGTGTTCAAATGTGTGAGCAAAGGCCTTCAAAGTCTTTGTTCAAATGTTTGTCTGTATGTGGCGCCGGGCCCCGGGGTAAGATGAGATCGAAAAACGAGATCGCAGCCAAGAGCTTACTTTTATCGAATAAAAACAACGAAGTCAGTAGGTAAATTAAGTTAGATAAATCTTGTGAAAATAGCAAAAGTCAAGTACTAATTTCGTGATCAAAATCCATAGCGTAGCTATCGTACAGTTCAGAAAACAAAGGAAAAGCATTTATTTCGACCCCAGAAAATTAAACCTTAAGAGCAGTTTTACCTTTTCTCTGAAAAATCTAAGATTTCAAGCTCCAAATTTAGCATTGTAGGAGAGACTTTCACATATTTCAATACATGTTTTAAATAAACTAATCCTTCATATTGACATTTGTCAGACCATATTTACAAAAACTATTTTATTTATTTTGTAATGATCAATTTCCCACACCTCGTTTTAATAAAATGAATAACAGACTCAACTTTGAAGCTCTATATCTGTCCTTAAAAGTCATCTGATTTACTTGAAAAAAATACCTAAATATCAGACATATAGTCCTATTGACACATTACAGACCAGAATATAGATTTTTAATCAAATTAATGGTTAAAAAAAAAAGAACTTCCGCCAAATTTCCCGAATTATACGGTTACTTTAACACGATTTTTTGTATTGAAAAAAGCATAAATTCAATAAAATTTTTATGTAGAAATAAACTACGTTCTTTAACGAATCTATATATATAGTTTAATTAACAATCCATTTATTTGATCAAACATAAAAACTTATTAAACATCCCCCTAAATTACAATAAATAGCTATGCAATGTCTTCGCTTATTTAGTATGCGCCCGGCGCTCGTTGGGGAAGGACCTGTGCAGTTTTTGCCACCATCCAGATGCACGTACGAGAGTCGTGTAAACACTAATTTATACAACGACTGCAAAGTTTTGAGCATGAATATTTTTCTAAAAAATATGCGTGAGTATTTTTTTAAATAAGTGAAATTACAGCATAGCACCTAGGACAGTCACGGAAATATGATATTATAAACTAATACTAAAGTAGTCCATTTTGAAATCCAAGATGGTCGTCATATTTTTTTTTTGAAGAAATTATCATCTATCTATACATATAATAAAATCGTAGATTTGCCGTATCTGTACATTAGAGAATTTTGCAAAATAATAACTGGGAAATGTTACGGTTGAGTAATAGAACGATAAAAGCTATTTTTGAAATTTTTGTCTGTTGGTCTGTTTATCTGTTTGTCTATTTGTCTGTATGTTTGTGCGCGCATCACGCAAAAACTACCAAATGGATTGAAATCAAATTTGGTATGATTTAAGTTCATACTACGGACTAACATATAGGATACTTTTTATCACGAAATTCAGCACGGTTCTCTTGGGGGAGGGGATGAAAGTCAAAATGTGTACTTAGCTGTAATTCATTAACGCGTGGTCCGATTTTATTCATTCTTTTTTTGTTAGAAAGGAGATACTTTAAAGATTACCGGCTAATCTCTGAAAGGCTGGATCGATTTTGATGGGACTTTCACTGGCGGATGTTTACACATTTTGATCTACCGTTTTTAGCAAGTTATGAGCTCAAAGGAGCTTAGGAAAAACAAAATGATTCCCACGGGATTTTATAAAATATCCACGCGAACGATGTCGCGGGTATCCACTTGTTTATAATATGGGTGTCATTTCATTTCCGAAGATTTTTGGAAAATAAATACTGGGGGATGTTAGAGATAAGTAATAGAACGTAAAAAAGCTATTTTTAAAATTTTTGTCTGTCTGTTTATCTGTTTGTCTGTTTGTCTGTATGTTTGTGCGCGCATCACGCAAAAACTACTGAATGGATTGAAACAACGAAACTTGGTACGATTTAAGTTTATACTACGGAGTAATATATAGGATACTTTTTATCCCGAAATTCAGCACGGTTTCCTAAGGAGAGGGGATGAAAGTCAAAACGTGTATTTAGCTATAATTCAATAACGCGTGATCCGATTTCATTCATTCTTTTTTTGTTAGAAAGTAGATACTTTAGAGATTACCGACTATTCTCTAAAAGGCTGGATCGATTTTGATGGGACTTTCACTGGTGGATGTTTACATTTTGATCTACCTAAACATCCGCCAGTTAACTTTTAACAGTTTTTAGCATGATATGAGCTCAAAGGAGCTTAGGAAAAACGAAATGATTCCTACGGGATTTTTAAAAACCAATATATATATCCACGCGAACGAAGTCGCGGGTGTCCGCTTGTTACTATAATAAAAGTCGCACTTGCACTTCTGACTAAACCGACATTTTAGCAGTAAACAAAGATTGCATACTTTTTATTGTTCTATTGCTAAACTTTAAATAATTGTACCTACTCTTATCAGAAAATGTATTCAAGAACTTCAACAGGTGCAATGCAACAGCTCTGTTATGTTATTTTCAGACAGATGATTTGAAATATAATAATAATAATAATAATTGGTAGGTAATTGTTAAATAATTAAAAAGGTATTTGTTTCTTTTATTAGTTAGTTTAGAAAAAAATGGCTGAAGGCTAAATATGCGTAACACCTATGATATAAATACGGAACCCTACATGTATTCATAGAGAAGAACATCATATTATCCTGGTCGCTTTTGTTTTGTAAGTTGAACGTAGATTCATGAAATACTTATTCGATAAATATATTTTATAATAAACATTATATATATAATACTACAACATCAAAGAAATAATTCAGAAATTTATATTTAATACAAGTACCAAAACTAAATTCATGGTCGCGCTATATGCAAGTGGTCGTCCGTGCAGCATGCCGCCCGTCTACCTGCCGTTAGATACCTAAACTTCCATAGCACGAAACTGGGAGAGGGGTCTTAATCAATTTTGCTTTTTGACTATAGTCCCGCCCCTGCTTAGCTTAGCTTAAACAGAACGAGCCCATATTATGTCTTGTCATTTTTAAGTTACCGTTAAGCACCGTTAAGTTTTAAAGTTAACTTAAAAGTTGCATTAAAGCCTCAGAAATTAAGTGAAATTGCGTGGTCGTTTCGAAACTGTACGATAGCTGAACCGTGTCTAATCTAAGCCGAAGCAATAAAGTGCGAGAACAAAGAAATAAATAAAGAAACAGCATCACGGTGTTAGCTGCTGAATTAAGATGGACGGCCTTTATCCACCCTACGAGGCTTGCACACCACTGATACATGTAAGCGATAATAAGCGATAATATCCTACTACATATATCTAATAGCTGACGTCCGCGAATTTTTAAGCGTGGAAATATTTAGGTTTCTAAAAATCCCTTGGGAACTCGTATGATTTTCCGGCATAAAAGTAGCCTATGTCCTTTTGCAAAGTCTGATCTATATCTGTACCAAATTTCGTCAAAATTGGTTCAGCGGTTTAGGCGTGAAAGCGTAACATACAGACAAAAAACAGTTACTTTATCATTTATAATATTAAGTATGGAAGTATGGATATCCAAGGAGTCGTCTTACGTGATGTTTTTAGAAACTTTTTAACGGCAACTGGCAACGGCGAGTTAAGGTCACGTCACTACATCGATAATTTCCTATCTTGCTCACGTTTGTCTTAGACTGAGCTAGACAGAAATAGAAAATAGCTGTTTATACAGTAAAGATTAGAAAAGTCTATTGCAGTTACAGCAAAGATTGGTACAGTCTACCGCAGTTGCAGGACTGATTGGAAAAGTTTACCACAGTTCAGACCAAACAGAAGGGCCTACGATTCAAGTGAAGTCGACAGCTATACTCCTAACGTGAGCAGTGCGTCTCAGTTTGAAGCGCTCCAAAACTAAAAGTATACTATAAGTATATACTATTGATCGAATCACAAATGACTTCAGAGTAAAATGAACCCAAAGACTCTTATTTTAGGTCCATTTTACTCTGAAATCATTGTCATTCGATCAATAGTATACTTATAGTAGGTATACTATAAAGTTTTGGAGCGCTCCAAACTGAGACTGCACTCAGTTATCAAGTAGCTATACACTAGTTAGTGGACTACGAACAGCACACACGCGTAAAAAACTAAAAACAAACTTCGGTTTGATAATTACAGCGTTCTGCCTCAACTTCTCTATTGATTTGAGGATTAGGAGAGATCAGAAAAGTCTTTCGCAGCTACATCTTACGACTGGGGTTGGGACTGGGAAGCATCGCGTGTCTTGTGGCACCGCCCTTAAAGCGTGTACTGTAAATAAAAGTGGCGAAGTCCAATCTCATATCCAGTCGCGTTTGACGCCCTGCGCCCTGCAGTGCTGGCGAGCTGTGATTCTGTTGTTTTGCCTTTTGGTGAGTATTAAGTACCTACTGGTCAGTAGCGTGCACAGGGTTTGAAGCCTGGGTATGCAATCGGTAGTATTATTTTTACTGCTCCTTTTCTTATCGTTTTACCTAAGCATTGCTTTTCTCATGGTATGCAGTGCTTTTCTGCTTTTATGTAGTGCACGCCACTGCTACTGGTATATATATACATTATAACTACTTATATTTTAATTATTTTAACCGACGTCAAAGAAAAGGAGGTAAGTAATCAATTCGACACGTATGTAATGGAATCGCAATGCACATATTCACATCCTAACTATCTTATCTAAGGTAAAGTCTCCTTATTCCGTGGTATTCTAAAATTGGCACCCAATTCCGAGGTATATAGAAAAACAGCGTTTTCAACAGATCACCAAGCTATTTTTTACTGCAACATATCTTAATCAATTGATAGTTTATCATTCCATAGATAAATGACGAAATTGTTGGTTTTATATGTATATGTTTTAAAATAACCGGCAAGTTTTACACTAGCAGCCGGCCCGAACGCATGTTTCATACATTTTGGACCTCGTGCACGAAATACCTACATTTTTTTAAATAGTGTTTATCCGTTAATTTTGAGCTTTATTTTGTTTTTATTTAGATTTGAATATTTGAAGGACTATATTTTCAATCGAAAACAATCAACTTTTGTGAATATTTGTAAAGAAATTAACGTGAAAATAGGTTTTGAAAATACCTCGGCGTTAGGTGCCAAATATTTTAGCCGGTTCCTAACGCCGTGGTATACCGCGGAATTGCGATTTCATAGACTTCATAACTTTTTCAATTTTTAGAGTCGTTTTATGTTAAATACTTTTTGTTTCGGTTTTGAATATTTAAATAGGCAATAAGGTTACAGAGTCCTAATTACGAGGTACACTTTGGCGTCTCAATCACTAACTATACCGTGTCAAAGTTTACCTATTTAGGTAATTTATTGATAGATTGTATGGGAAAGCTAAAGAAAATTAATTTAAAAGAAAATTAAATTTATACATATTTCGATGCAATTTTGAGAGAGTATTGTACATATTTACAAAGATAATCTAATTAAGCTTTAAATTATTTGTTTATTATGGAAAAATCTTTTCTTTTTTAACACTCGGAATTAGGAAACGTGTTTTTTGTTACAAAACTCAATTCCGTGGTATTACCTCGGAATAAGGTTCTATGAGCCTCTAATTATGTGGTATGTATAGAAATAAAATACAGGATGCTCACAATATTTCAGTATGGTTTCAGTTACACCAAGTATCATTCGCGTTCAGTCACGAAAACATTAATATTCTAAAACGTTTATCTTATTATTGCTCGTGCTGATTCATTCACTGACTCACTCATTGATCACCCCTCCTGTAAAATTTTGTATAAAAAAATTTTTTTCACTAATGATTCCGTATAGAAGACAAAAATTCATTCGGAACAAAAATATGGAGAGAGCTGATGATTGAGGATTTCGGAGACGGGTGAAGAGCACGCTTAAGGTATTGAAGATAGGAGGGGGGTGCTTGAGCAAATGTCATTCAAAACGTCATCCAATTGGCAGTGAGCTGAAAAAAATTCAAAATGGCGAAAAAAAGATGGCCGCCATACAAATTTCGTCGGTGTCCACCTCGGAGGGTAAAAAAACTGGAAGAGTGGTTTCCTAGCAACAGATGATCAGGATCCAAAGGTCTATTCGATGAATAGAAAAAAAACCAAAATGGTGGAATTTATTTTTCCATAGAAAATGTATGGCGAATATTGAAGAGACTACAAGGTTTTTTGGAGAAATCTCAAAAAAATATGGGAAGATATGATAATTGAGGGTTCGGAAGATGGTTGAGGAGCCCGGGCAGGGTATTGTAGATAGGTGGGAGGTGCTCAAGCAAAAATTACTCGAAACCTCATCCAGTTGGCACTGAACTGAAAAAAACCCCAAAATGGCAGATTCAAAATGGCGGCTATACTAATTTCGTCGATGTCTCACTAAGTATTAAAGATGGAAGAGTATTTTCTGGGCAAAATATGATATATTAATATATACGAAACCTTATATGAATAAGGTTTCGTGTTTGGGTATTTTGGTTTGAGCAGCCTCCACCTATCTCTATATAATAAAATATTCCTAACCCTCGATCATTATCACTTTAAAATCTTCATATTTTTTTTCCGCATCATTTGTCAGGATGAGAGTTCTTCCATAAAAACAAATTTTGAAAAGAAACTGTATCAAAATTTTATATAGTTACCAACTTGTATTATCTGCAATATTCGCCATATATTTTGCATGGAAAATAAATTCCGCCATCTTATTTTTTTCTTTTCATCAAGTAAACACGTCTTGATCATCTTTTGCCAAATAACCACTCTTCCATCTTCTGGAGTGAGATAGACACCGAAGAAATTTGTATGGCCGCCATCTTGAATCCGCCATTTAGGACTTTTTTTCAGCTCACTGCCAATTGGATTAGGTTTCGAGTAACTTTTGTTTGAGCACCCCCTACCTATCGTCAACACCCTAGCCGTGCTCTTCACCCGTCTCCAAAATCTTCAATCATCAGCTCTCTCCATATTGTTTCTCCGCATGAATTTTTGTCTTCTATACCAAACCATCACTAAAAAAAAACTTTTTGTGTGAAAACATAAATTCCGCCATCTTGATTTTTTCTGTTTATCTAGTAGATTTTTAGTTCTTGATCATATTTTTCTAAGAAACTACTCTTCCATATTTTATACTTGGTGAGATAGACACTGACGAAATATGTATAGCCGCCATCTTGAATCCGCCATTTTGTTTTGTTTTTTCAGCTCAGTGCCAATTGGATGAGGTTTCAAGTAATTTTTGTTTGAGCACCTTCCACCTATCTACAATACCCTGCCCGGGCTCCTCAACCGTCTTCCAAACCCTCAATCATCATGTCTTTCCATATTTTTCTTTGAGAGTTATCCAAAGAACCACATCAAAGCCTTGCATAGTTCACAACTTGTAGTCTCCTTCAATATTCACCATACATTTTCTATGGAAAAGTAAATTCCGCCATTTTGAATTTTTTTTCTAAGAAGACCTTCCGATCTTGATCATCTTTTGTGAAGAAACCACTCTTCCATCTTTTATACTGTCCGAGATGGAGACCGACGAAATTTGTATGGCGGCCATTTTTTTTCGCCATTTTGAATTTTTTTTCAGCTCACTGCCAATTGGACGACGTTTCGAGTGACATTTGCTCGAGCACCTCCCACCTATCTTCAATACCTTAAGCGTGCCATTTGCTCGTCTCTGAAATCCTCAATCATCAGCTCTCTCCATATTTTTCCTCCGAATGAATTTTTATCCTCTATACGAACCCATTAGTGAAAAAAGTTTTTTTCATATAAAATTGTTCAGGAGAGGTGATCAATGAGTGAGTGAGTCAGTCACCCTATCAGCACGAGCAGCTATATATATATTAATAATATACATATATTAATATTTTACACACAAACATAATTAAACAATTACATACGTATCGAATTGGTTTTGAAATCTATTAATAAATACAGTTCATTTTTGAACACCATGTAGAATTCATTCTACTTGTTTCCCTTTGTATTTTGTACCCTCGGAATTAGGAGCCATTTGCCTCGGAATTAGGATTTTTACCTCGGAATTGGAGCATTCGGACTTTCTTCATATTTAATTTAATTTTAAATTTAAATCAAGTTGTAATTGTTGTCCTTTTAGGATATTTCAAGAGTTAAATAAATAACGCTTCTGATAAAAATAGCCAGTTCTTCAGAAAGGTGTAGTAAATGCTTAATTTTTGACGTTCTTTCGAGTTTTTATGAAAATACCACGGAATAAGGGGACTTTACCTTAATATTATAAATGCGAAAGTGTGTTTATTTTTTACGCTTTCACGCCTAAAACGTTGAACCGATTTTGATGAAATTTGGTACAGAGATACCTACTAGACCTTGGAGAAGGACATGGGCTAATATTTATCGCAGAAAATCATAGAGCTCTCGAGGGATTTTTAAGAAACCTATAAATCCACGAAGTCGTATGTATCAGTTAGGTAAGTAGTATGATATAAATCTAATAAGGCTTCCAAACAAATATACAAAATTTTATAGGTATATCATGTATGTATATTTGTCCACGCATTTCTCCGAAACTATTTTCGGATTGCGACTAAACGGATATAAGTATATCAAAAATATGGGGCTCAAAAGGAAATAAATATTATGTGCCTATTTTGGAATGTGCAAATCACGCCTTTTTATATTCGATCTAGGTAACATAACATTAAAATTTAGACGCCCATTTCATCCCCTTTCTAAATTCTCCATAATTGTATTAAAGTTGGGTAAGCATTTTTTAATACGTCTATTTAAAATTAGACGTATTAAAAACTGGCCAAGTGCGAGTCAGACCTCGCTCTTTTAGGATTCCGTACATAATTATGAACAACATAATTTTTGGGCGTAAGAAATATTTCATTTCCGAGCTAGATATCGTAACAAACCGTGAAAGAAAAACCCAAAAAGTGTTCGTTTGTTTTGGTCACAGCTTACAAACTACTTTATAAATCGTTGTTTTTAGTATTTGTTGTTTAAATACAGTATATGGTACATAATATACCGAAGTTTCATATTCCTAACTGGTTTAGTTTTTAAGATAGCCCCCGTCACAAAAATAGTCTAAAACTAACAACTTTGATGGCCGCCCATTTCCTTAGTTTTTGCTCAAAAAATTAAAAAAATATATATTCGTGCTCTACTCAATAAGTTCTAAACGATGATACCCCACAAGCTAGGGTAAGAAAAAAATTTTTTTTCGGCTCCTATTTCGTGTTGAAAAATAATTTAATTCAATTTCTAATTCAATATTTAGTTTTGGGTTAATGTTCTACACCAAATACCAAAATTTTAGGTCTGTAACTCATTAAGTCTACGAGCTGGAGACCTGTGACAGGCGGACGGACAGAAAGACAGACAGACGGACAGACAGACAGCCGAGTGATATTAATAGGGTTCCGTTTTTACCCTTTTGGTACGGAACCCTAAAAAGGTAGTTTTACTGAAATGAGAAGTTTAACCTTCGAAGGAGCACCAAAAATGGTGCGTTTCGTTGCGGGACTCTAGAAATCCATAAAGATCTTCACCGTTTATTATTACGCTATCATGAGCTAATCAGCACTTATCGCGGTGAGTGTCGACACTCGCGGAGCACTTTCGTATCGCACGCACTCGACATGTCAACCTGACATTAAACTTAATTTGCTGATTAGCTTTCGGTCAAAATAGATTCTTAGGGTCAAGGCACACAGAGGGGGACTGAGTTGATCCCGCTCGGAGGAGGAGACAGCAGTGCAGTTCCGATCAGGGCCGTAATCCACAGATATATAATATATAGGGTAGATTGGCGATCACCACTGTTTACTAATAATTCACGCGTGCCAAAATAAACACTTGTGATAGGAAATACTTAGGTAAGTACCTCCTTTTTTCCGACTTTTAAAAAGGAAGTTTGCAATTTGGCGCGTATTTTTTTTTTGCGATTTATTTCTGAACTTAGCTGTGTTTACAGTTCAAAATAGTGCAAACAAATAGGTAAATTAATTAGGCGTCGAAATCTCGGTGCGTACTAAATGTGATTCTGAAAACTTGTGTATGGAAATTCACACAATTGAGATTAAAGCAATGATTGATGCAGTCTGTACACAAATACATAGACCCTGTGGTTTGAATCGTATTCAACCATTTTAAAATAATAATACCTAATATAATGTTTAGAAATATAGTCACTCTAATATCTAAGTGAATCTCTTTGGTGCTGTCAATGTACCTATTTCAATTGGCATACGGAATCCAATATAGTAGTTATCCAATAAAGAGAGTTCCATACTTCGATCAACAATAAGCTGTGCCCTGCGATGCAAATTCAAATACCGAACACGTATTGCAGAATATTAAACATGGCGGTAACTATAAGTTTGCGAAGGGCAGACTTTTCTCAATATGAGATTTTTTTTACCCGATTTCGGCAAAATCAAGAGGAAGGGTTATGATTTTAGAAGTCTACATAATACATAAATGTATGTATGTATGTATGTATGTATGTATGTTTGTATGTATCTATGTATGTACGTATGTATGTATTCATGTATATTGTATATATATGTATGTATCCAATTTTTGTATAAGATTCTGTGTGTACCACCGTAGCGCCTAAACTACTGGCCGATTTTGATGAATTGAGGTGTCAATTGATTCGTTGTTATGGTCCGGGTGACATAGGCTACATTTTATATGCGAAAAAATCGAGAAGTGACCTTTGCGGCTTATACTACATAATATTACGTTAGTTTCGGATACACATAACAGATGGCGCCACTAGCTGCTGGCCCCGCGCTTCTTCCGTTCGAATTCTCATTAGTATACGAAGTTGAATACACGTACTTCTTTCTGCACACTAAATTTGTATGTTTGTCCACACATTTCTCCAGAACTGTTAATCGGATTGTGTCCATTCTTTTTTATTAGCTCACATTTACTTCAACTTAGAGAACTGTGTAAGTTTCATCATAATCGATTCAGTGCATTTCAAGATATCGACACTTTTGTCTTTTCACTTATTCTTTATTGCGGTATTGATGTCGGATTATATTTTCTTAAATTATAGTTTGTTTCAGACAATATTAAATGTATCAATCTTACATAAGAAGCTTCTAGAATGCATTAAGAAGATAATTCAAAATGGCGATCTTTCTCCTTTGGCTGCTGCTCTTCAAAACTCACTCGTGCGTAAACATCCACGAGTTCTTTGAGGAGATCAATGAGAACATGAAGATTTTCAACGCGATCGCAGCCGACATCGCTTGGCAAGCGTCACTCGAGCCCGACAAACATGGGTTGGTTGTGAGTTTTTATAAGGCAAAGCCAAAAGGAAGTGTTGTTGTGTGTATGTAGGTATGTATGTTTGCGGCTGATTTTTGTATGAGATTCTGTGTGTACCACCGTAGCGCCAAAACTACTGGACCGATTTTGATGAATGAGGTGTCTATTGATTCTATACAATGAACACAAAATTACTTTGCTATAATCCGCTAACAGTGACAAATTTGTAGGCACAACACCACACAAATTCACCACAAATTTAACTCGACGATCGTTTCGCTCCGACACCGGAGCATCTTCAGGAGATGTCGACTTCACAACGGAACTTTGAACTTTGCGGAACGGAACGGACTTTGCAATCGTCCGTTGTGAAGTCGACATCTCCTGAAGATGCTCCGGTGTCGGAGCGAAACGATCGTCGAGTTAAATTTGTGGTGAATTTGTGTGGTGTTGTGCCTACAAATTTGTCACTGTTAGCGGATTATAGCAAAGTAATTTTGTGTTCATTGTATAATATCATGGAATTCCGCAAAGTAACGCCTGCTTCTATTCAACGTCTATTGATTCGTTGTTATGGTCCGGGTGACATAGGCTACATTTTATTTACGAAAAAAATCGAGAAGCGACCTTCGCGCGGCTTTCTAGATTATTAATTATTAGTTTCGGATAGACATAACAGATGGCGCCACTAGCTGTTTGCTCCGATTTCGGGTTTCGCTTGCGAAGTCGGGTTTTAGTTTACGAACTTTATACTTGTTATTATTTAAAGTCCAAATTAGACGGTGCCATGTTCGTCGTTCATTTTTGCGATGAACGATGCACGATACGATATTTGCTATGGCACAGTGCGTGTGAACGATGAACGGTCGGTGTTTAGACGGTTAATTTTCAATGACTCATCGATGAAGCCTGGAACATGAAAACAAAAATCCCGAAAAATGAACCGTCTAATTTGGGCTTTAGGCGTCGCGTCGTCCTAATTGGCTAACGATTGTACGATCAAGCGATGCGATTTTTTAACCCCCGTGCGTGCGTGCGTGCGTGCGTGCGTGCATGTGTGTGTGTGTCCCTTAATATGGGTATCAAATGAAAGGCCTTGACTAGTACAATACCACTATTGCAAATCTAAGATGGCCGCCGCCACAAAATGGCGAATGTCGGGGGGTTTTTAAATTTTTAATTTATACTTGTTATGTCGTTGTTTGTATTTATAACCCAAGTATCTACAGGTTGGCAGAAAGAGCAGCTAAGTACCAGCAGCGGAAGGTATCGTGGCAGCACAGCACCTGCAGAACTCTGACAGCCATGCACGATCGCCTTGTACTGAACTCCACGCAACAGAGGCAGGCGTACTTCCTGTGCAGGGGGCCCAAATATTATTATGAAGAAGCCAGGTATTTGTTAAAAATGTTAGGTTTGCGTCGATTTAGGGTATTTAAAAATTGCGTAAGAACTCTTATAATATCCGGGATAAAAATTAGCTGATGTCCGTCTGTGGGAGTTCAGGGGGGCTATTCTGTAACTTAGTTACCAACAGTAAATACAGTAAATAAGTTCGATATACATTGCTGCTTTACTGTGTGAAATATAAACAGTGATTTCATTTCACACAGTAAAACAGTAATGTATATCGAACTATTCTATTAACTATTCGGTGGCTTTCATTTTCTGTTGGTAACTAAGTTAGAAAAAGCCCCACAGAATGCAAGCTATCTCTGTGCCGAATTCTGTCAAAATCGGTTCAGCGATTAGAGCTTGAAAATGTATATGGTTAAGATTATTTAAGGTTATTTCGAAATCAGTCTTCAATTTTATTTATTTCTATGTACCTACAGATTATAAAGTTTATTTTAGGGAAATGAGCAAAGTCTACGAAGAGTTACAATCAACATATTCCAACATAGAAGTGTGCATACCCGATTCTGAGCATACAATAAATTCGACAGAGACAGAGTCCGCCATCTTAAATTACATATCAACTGTCAAAGATTACTTGAATTTGGAACATTCAGAACAGAATCCTATTGAGTTTGCCGCGAAAATGTCTGTGAAAACGAAAAATGGATGTTCATGCTTGAAGGGGGAGGCGAATTTTGGGAAAATTATGGAGTTTTCCAGAGAACCTGAAGTTTTGGAATGGGCGTGGACGGTTTGGAGGGAAAATATAAAGGTGATGAGAGAGCCGTACAGGAGGTTGGTGGATTTGGAAAATAAGGCGGCTAGACGAAATGGTATGTACCTGCCATGGATCCCACCACTACACCATTTTTACGTCCCATAGCTGGGCACAGGCCTCCTCCCTCAAAGGAGAAGGGGATAGTTTAGATCCCCTACGCTGGTCAGTCCTGAGTCTTATCTCTCTCCTTTCGCGTCAGATTGCCGTCCCATTGGACTATGAGAGTGAGGGAATAGAGAGCGCATTTGTTTTCGCACGCACTTTTGCACCATAATATCTCCTGCGTCTTCGAAGATTACAAACTTGTACAAACCCTACAGGTTATCGGGACATTGGTGAATCTTGGCGCGAAGAGCTCGAGCTGCCGAGTCTACGGGCAGTCTGCCACCAACTGTACCGGAGCATTAAACCTTTGTACATTCTGCTGCATGGGGTTGTCAGATTTTACCTGAGGAGGGAGTATGGTGATGCTGTGGAGGAGAGAGGACCTATCCCTGCACATTTACTAGGTACAAACATTTATGCCCTAAAGAATTATTATTACTTACTAGCTGTTGCCCGCGACTTCGTCCGCGTTAAACAATTTTAAACGGGAACCCTTTGTTTCCCCGGGATAAAATAGTAGTCTGTCACTTTCCAGGTCCTCAACTAAAAAAATGCGACTGCAAAAAATCACGTCAATCTGTAGTTAAATGTCCGATGATAATAATATGTTGAAAGGAAACCCCCCTTGAGGTGGATTTTCGTCAAATTTTTCTTAGCTTATGCCTACCTACCCCCTAGAAAGAACCTAACTTCCAAATTTCAAGTTAATAATAACAATAACTTAAATTTCACGTAAAAAGTTTCATCCCCTTTTTTACCACCCTTAAGGGGAGATTTTCCTGAACAACTTACACAGGTTTTTATTATTTAAAATTTATAATCTAAATGCCTATTTTCATATCTGTAACTTCAAAAACATAGAACTTTCATATAACCTTCCTACCCCCATTTTACCCCCTTAGGGGAGGATTTTCGTGAAATCTTTTCTAGGCTGATATCTAAGCCCTAGAATGAACCTATCTTCTAAATTTCAAGTTGATAATAACAATAATTAAAACTTAACATAAAAACTTTCAACCCCTATTTTACCACCCTTAAGTGAAGATTTTTCAGAATAAAATACACAGGTTTATATTATTTAAAACCAATAATCTAAATGCCGATTTTCAGGTCTGTAACTTTAAAAACATAGGACTTTCATACAAACTTTCTACCCCCATTTTACCCCCTTAGGGGAGGATTTTAGGGATACTAAATAGCCTATAACCTTCCCAGAAAATTGTACTACCAAATGCAAAAAGAATTTTTCAAATCCGACTGGTACTTCCAGAGATTAGCGCGTTCAAACAAACAAACTCTTCCGCTTTATTATATTAGTATAGATAGATATTTTTTTTCTGATGTCATGTCAAAGTTGTCATAATCTACGACACATAGATTGCCAAGAAATCTTTGTTTACTCGCACACTGGACAAACAATATCCTATCTTTATCTCCAGGATTTAAGATATTGAGTGCCTGTTTCACCACCTTCTGATATGTAGTATGGTAGCTATCTACAACTTTTGTCTTTGTCACTTGACATAAAGTAAGAAAGTGACAAAACTTACGTTTAGGCTATCCAACACTTATCAGAAGGTGGTGAAACAGGCCGTAAGTGTCTGTTTCACCACCATCTGATAAGTGTCGCATAGCTATCTCAACAAATTTTGTCTTTGTCACTTGACATAAAGTAAGAAAGTGACAAAAATTACGTTTAGGCTATCAGAAAATTATCAGAAGATGGTAAAACAGGTCCTTATTTATTTAATTTATTGGAAGCAGGTTTATCACAAACGTATAATTGCTAATCATTAAAGCTAAACTTGGAAAAGGTAAATATGGTAGAGGTACATATTATGGTATTTATTTAAACCCATATCCCTCATCGGTTTCTACATCGCACTCGAACACTTAATGATCTGGTAGAACATAATATTATGAGTTTGTTAAATTATTTTAGGTAATTTATGGTCTCAAAATTGGGAGCCCTTAGCGGATATGATATTGCCTAAGGACATCAATTTGGATGACAGAATAAGCAACCTTGGATGGACGATAGATGACATTGTGAGTTACAAACTTTCTTCTTTTTTTTCCACTATTAGATGTCCACTGCTGTCTAATAGGTCTTTTGTATGGACTTCCACACGCCTCGGTCACGTCAAGGTCGCATCACTGACGCGTGGACCAATTTCTGAGACACGAAATTGAAAAAATTGTTCGTGTCCGACGACCATCATGGGCCCAGGGTTTCAAACGCAAGCGCCGCATAGTCCTTACAAAATATGACAAAGTATTTACTGACTGAGGCTTTTAGGGTGGTGCCCTGTGAGTTGCTGCCAACGTATCAACGCAATCGCATCTTATTCCTACCAGGGTCCAGGATTCGTCGTCTCATTGACTACGGTACTATTGTCATCCCGTCCGGCCTCTTGCCGTCATCCTTCAACAAACCGGAGGTTTGCAGTTATTCAGGGCAGGAATGAGGCTTGCTTACCTTATTACCCAAGCGCAAGCATACATAAGCGTTACTTAAATTGGATGCACCTACGTCGCACTGCAAATAAAGTTCATTTTATTATTTGGTCGTAAAGGTGGGTTGTTGCCTCTAAAGTCGTACTTGTACTTTGTAATTGTTTTAATTTCCTTAATCTTTTATTATTTATAGATAAAACGTGCTGAGGATTTCTATACATCACTCGGTCTGCCGCCAATGACGGAAAGCTTTTGGCGGGAATCCGTATTTACGCGGGAAAATCACGAGTTGGCGCGCTGTCATGGCTCCGCGGCTGACATGTTTAAAGATGGCGACTTCAGGTTAGTGTTGCCATATTGTTAAAAATATTTTTAACTAATAACTATCTTTACGGTCCACTGGCATTCTTATTTTGCTACCGATCATGAGGTCCCAGGTTGAGTGCTGGGTTGGGGCACAAAGAGTATAAAGGTTTTCATTCAAGAATTCACAGTAACAAACAGCTCTCAATAACCTCCATTTTATCTTATTTTCATTTTTCAAGTTTTCATCCCTATCTTAACATATATGTACCTAGTACTGTTTTTGTATTTTATGTTTTCAGACTTCTCTACTGTTCAGGTGTGAGGTTTGAAGACTTCTATGTTATTCATCATGAAATGGGGCACATACAGTATTACATGGCTTATGAAAAGCAGCCGGCTTTATTTCGGGTAAGACTATTAATAATTGGACGGCGAAACAAACTTAACATTAATGGTTCATTTTGTAGTTTAACTAAGATTAGAAATTTTTTTTGAGATGGTCTACCAGTTTATTTATTTTTGATCGTCTTACTTCATGGAAAACTATTTCAATTCTATATATCCACTTCGAAACCCAAATATTTATTTGTTTAATTTTGTTTAAACGAAAATTAAACAAATACATATTTGGATTATTCTACTTGTTTGTATATATTGTTACTGTATTCATATTATTACTACTTGTTTTTAGCAAGCAAACACAGCATTGCATGAAAGCATCGGTGACACGATAATGTTTGGCGCGTTAACGCCACAACATTTGTATCGGATTCGTCTTATAAACGATTCTGAGCTGTTCACGTCTCAAGCTATCAGTGATATAGAACATAAAAAAGCTGTTACAAGGCAAACCTATGCAGAAAATGAGGAATTTAAAGCTTCAACCAAACTTCTAGAAGACACTGATGATTTTAACAATTTGAACACTTTCGAGCATGAACAAATTAAAACAAATATTCAACCAGAATTCAAAGTTACAGCCAAACTGAATGACGAAAGAGAATTAAATAAATCATCAAAAGAGAATAATAAACGCAACCCTAAAATTAAAGATGGAAGGAAAGAAAATTTTAATGATAAAATACTATATTCATTATCAACAGATGACATATTAATGTTCAAACAGGCTTTGAATAAAATACCACAAATACCGTTTTCGCTTCTCATGGACGAGTATAGGTGGAGATATTTTGAAGGTATTTTTAATTTTTGTTAAGTTTTACATAGTAAGTATTTACTGTACATATAATTTATGGGAGCGCATTGTCTTACATAAGATTTCAACTCCTATCATCGGATGTCCGAAAATGTTTCTCATACAATTTAAAGTCATAATAATCATTCTTCATAAAACGTTGACAGCCTACCAATTGAAAGACAATCATTGAAATTCATAATATCATTATTCATATACTTACTTTGTACTAATATTTGTTTTCATATATTTATTTATACTAATGGTCGAAACTCATAATCGTGTTTTATTCTAATATTCGTTTTCATACATTTCTTAATCATAAGTTTTTTAACCCTCGACGCAAAAACGACGGGGTGTCATAAGTTTGACGTGTCTGTATGTGTGTGTGTGTGTCCCTCAATATGTGTATCAAATGAAAAGGCTTGACTACTAGAATATCACTATGTAAATCCAAGATGACGACCGCCACAAAATTGCGAATGTCAGGGGTTTTTACGGTGTCTTATTTTTGGTCGAAGGTTAAAAAAAACACCAGGATTCCAACTTCTGTAGGTTAGGTTAGAACAGTTACCACAACGCACGAGCCGAGCGAGCGAAGCGAGCGTGCCGCGGCAGCGGCCGGCGAAGTGCCAGATCCAAATTCCATACAATATAAAATTTTTTTAAATATCTATTAGGTACTTTCCAAACATTCTTACTAATAAATTAATAAATTTTATTTATTTTATTTTATTTATTTTTTATTAATTTTATTTTTTTTATTTTTTTAAGTATTTATTTTATTTTATATATATATAAATTTTATTAATTTAATTTTATTTATTTATTATTATTATTATTTTTTTATTTTATATAGATTTATTTTATTTATATTTATTTATTTTATTTTATTAATTTTAATTTTATTAATATTGCTTTACAAAAATAATGATAATTGTCTGTTACACAATAAGCTATTCTGAAAAATGACGTTAAGAGTTTAAGTATGTTTTTAGTAATAACATTATTTAATTAAAGCAATATGATCATTGAATGTTATGAAAAAAAAAATTATGATTTCCAACTGGTTCTTGGTACTAATAGTATTAATAAAAAAAATATGATCACTAACGGTTATGAGATCCGTTGGTAGGAATAAAAAATGTATGAATAAAAAAGTATGAAAAAATAAATTATGAAGAACGATTATTATGAGCACAGAACGGTAGTAAGACAACGAATATGAGTTAAAATTTTATGTGAGCCAATATGGACCCATAATTTATATTTTGTGTTTTGAGTATTTAAATTTCACTTGCTTTAACGGTGAAGGAAAACACCGTGAGGAAACCTGCATGCTTGAGAGTTCTCCATAACGTTCTCAAAGGTGTGTGAAGTCTGCCAATCCGCTTGGCCAGCGTGGTAGACTATGGCCAAAACCCTTCTCACTCTCAGAGGAGACCCGTGCTCTGTAGTGAGCCGGTAATGGGTTGATCATGATGATGATGATGATTTATATTTTGCAGATAGTAATCATGTCTTTTCAACAATTTATTGATTTGATATCGAGGGTATACTGGCAGAAACGGATAAGTGCACAATATCGCTGGTTTGCGAGAATAGCGACGGAACTAAAAATGATTGATTTTACAGAATGGCTGTTTTTAATTTTTTTGTAAATATTTTAGTGCATACCGCAAAATGTAAATGATTTATTGAGGGATTGACTTTACTGATTAAAGGAAAATTTATCGTAGTATCAAAAAACATAAAAACATTTTATAACTTTTATTAAAATTATTTAAAAAATCGTCATACAAAGGGGGGTTTCAGACATCAGTCTTTATTCATGAGACTTCAAATTATAAAAAACAACTTATGTCATTTATTTAGCTTTAAAGCCTCTTAAAAATACAAATTAAAACTTACAACAGTGTTTAAAACTTTTGTACTTATAAGTATAACAAATAAAAATAGGTTTATAACATACGTAACTTTATATTTAGGTATTAAAAACCCTGTTTTTCAAAATAAATGAAATCAAAATAAACGTGAATTCTTCAAAATAAGTAATGAAAAAAAATCAAAAACAGCAACATTAATTCTTAAAAGTAAATATATTATATTTTACAACCCCTCGTAAAATTGTCGATAATAGCTTTGAATTATATTTTTGTTAACTAAATCTACTAGTCCTCTCTATTTTCTGAGATCCCGTTCCTTTTTTTATAAGCAGATTGCAATCTGTAATTTTCGTCCAAAGATTTTGATGCACGGCTTGTAACTTTCACACATTTAAATTCATTTTCACTGTACGATGTTTTATAGAAACAGAACCCTTTGTGGTCAGCATCTACTTTCAAAATCTTTATATCTGCCATTTTCACACTCTCATTATCAGTATTTTTATTAAAAATTTCTACCCACGTCAGGACAATAGAGGAGATATTGAATGCTACAAAAGTTCTTTTACTATGCAAATCAGGTACTTTATAATATGCGTCAAAAATATGGCGTCTAGTCTCATCATCAAACTTTGTGTTACACTTTAACTTGCATTTTTCTGTACATCCTGGTCCTAATCGTCTATCTCGTATAACTTTATTATTTTTGCCTACATATTGTTTCCCTGCATTTCGTAAACGTTTTGCTACATTCGATTTCCAAAGTTCTGGCTGCATTTTCCTCTTACGTGTAATATTTTGGTTTGATTTACGTGAAATATTTTCTTCTTCATTCTCTTCTACTGTTTCATCCGAATCTGACGATAAATCAGTATTTTCAATGTGATAATTAGGATCTGCAATACTATCATCCGATGAAAAATCTCTTTCTTTCTTTGTTTCTTCACTTTTAGCATTCATATTGGTCAATTCAATAGCTTTTAGTTCACTTTCTATTTATGAATTACTTTCTACTGCAGTCTTATCTTTCATATTATCAGTTACTGATTCTATACTTACCTTATTTTCTTTGGTTTTATTTTCTAGGCTATGGCCGTGGAGTCTTTTTTCATTTAAATATATCATGTTATTGGCAAACTGCTTTTATGTTTTTTTGAACCTAAAATATTTTAAATAGTTAAATAGTTGAATGAATAAATAAAATTGAGATAAACTGCAAATATACGAAAATTGTAGGCTAACCTTCTTGTTCACTATTCGTTAAATAATGTTGATCCTCATTTTCATTATTTTTACTGGCCGCTTCTTTCAACTTTCTCAAGAATAACATTCTTTCTGCTATCTTGAATAACTCTGATAAATATAATTATCTAAAACAAATAATTTAACGTAAATAATTAATTATAAAATATGAATACCATGTAAAAAATTAACTCAATATCTATCCCAAAATTCCTTGAACACAGACGCATTTCGTAATAAGAAGCAAAACCATGCCCATTTTTTTCAAAAATAACGACGTTTCTTATTTACGGCAAAATAAAATCTGTTTATTTTTCGTGAATATAGACTCAAGTTACATAAAGTCGTTATAAAATACAATATCATAAACAATCACCCATATTTATTCAAGAATACAGGCGTAAATAGAAATAAGACATAAAAAGATACTTACTTTTATCAGGAACAACGACGGATCACTAAATATGTCACTATTCATGAAAAAAAATCAACAATTGTCGCAACCAAACTGTAAATACGTCGGTATTTTCGAAAATCGACCGTGCATTCACTCTGTTGTCATTGGCTCAACTGAGATGAGCCTTTATTTGTGATAACGCTTCGAGTGTTTTGTCTCAAATGAATAACGACGCTGTCTCTTTGTAACGAAAGCTGGCGCGAAATTGGCGTTGCGTCTCTGTTCACGATAAAATATCAAAGATTTATGATTGTTTGGCATACAGAACTCAATTTGACAGAATTTTGAATTACGTCGATATTCTCGCAAACCAGCGATATGTCATTCTGAGAAAACAGCATTTTAAGTTTTGAATAATCATAGTTTAACGGTAAAGCATAGTAACAACATAATATCAGTACTTGTAGTTGGGTATGTTATCCAAAAAGTATTCGATATATTAATTGATATAATAATTGTCATAAAAAGTGAAGAAAAAAGGAAAGTTACTGTAAAGGTAGTGCAGTTATTTGGTTTTACCTGAAATTCGTAAATAAGCTGTAAATCCCTTATAACACAAAGTATTAATACCCAGTATATTATCTCTTTGATGATAATACGAAGCAGGCGTCTACGTCGCGGGACCTAAGCGTGTTTCGTTGGTTTTGCAAATTTTTGATAGTGTGTGTAGATCTCTCTCTCACTGTATTGGAAACGATTATTTAAAATTGTGTTGCCAGTTATAGAATAAATTAGTTTTTTGAATTAGTTTTTTGGTTTCCGAAAATGGTGACTTTTTTAAATTTTTTTGTGAGGCTTTGAAAATTTTAATCTTATATTGAAGGAAGTTTGGATAAGGAATCTTTGAACCAAGAGTTTTGGGAGATGACGCGACAGTTGCAAGGCATTGTCCCTCCTAGTTATAGAGGAGAGGAGTATTTCGATGTGGGCGCTAAGTTCCATGTTCCAGACAACACGCCTTATATTCGGTAAGAATTTCGTATTTATAAAGGGACCCGGACGATCAATGGCAATAATTGTCAATGTTTACGTCAATAACGCTCATTGTCAATACCAATTGATCGTATAACCCCCGGCACGTAAGTCGAGCGGTGACCTTCAAGTGGGCGCAGCGTCGTACGAGTGAGCGGGACACAATACGATTGGAGAGCCAATCAGCGCTTACGAGGGATCCGCGAGAGATAATCGGTGCTTACGACCGATCCCCACGCCCTCCCCGCGACCTCCTCACACCTCGAGATACCTCATTTTCGACTACTGCGCATTGAAGGTCACCGCTCGACTTATTTGCCGTGATTTGTACACACTAAGTATATGTTCTAGATATTTCTTGAGCAGCTTCCTCCAGCACCAACTGTTCGAGAGCCTCTGTAAGGCGGCCGTGTTCGGACGCAGGCGCGTGAGAGAGCCCCTGCCTGATACCATATCTCTGAATAGATGTGACATATACGGCTCCAAGGCTGCTGGGAAGATTTTGAAGTAAGAAAGAATATAATATACCTACGTACTTCACTTCTTTTTAATCTAGGTTTGACAGGTACAGTGTAACAAAACTGTGCTAAGGTGTAGTACTTAGCACTAAAACTGTGACGACAAATTCCATATTTTCAAACGACTTTCAAAACCAAAGTTTACAATTTATTGTTTTTTTAGCTTATCCTAACCTAAAATCTAACCCCTGACGCTGCAGGGTACAGAACTCCTAAGCCATGAAGATAGTCTAAAAAGAAACGTCGAAACCGACGCGTGATGCCAGTCCAACTTTTGTAGTTTTACGTGTATAATAGTACCGGTAGTTTCAGTTTATTCAGTAGTGGCAACGATGATCGAAATTCGAGTATCGACACACAATGCCTTCAGAGCATAATTAATCCAAAGACTCTTATTTTAAAGACGTAACTCAATAGTTCGAATATTTATTTTACAACTTTTCTGCTTGGGGCGCTGGCTGTTTTCGAATGCTGAATCATCGATGTAAAAGGATAGGCCCTTCGAGCAAAAAAAAAACGCTCTCACAAACATACTCGAATTTAAAAAAGTCGAGTATCTTGGTTTACATTCGGCCGCCGTCGCTTCGACGTATCGCACGTGTTTCTTGCTCGGGAAAAATGCCGTCCTGTGTGGTTAAATCTTGCAAAAACGTTCCGAAATACATCAAAAAAGAGACGGAATGACATTTCACGTGTAAGTATATCGTTTCCTCACTTAATTCAGCGCATAAGCTGTGTATTTTTAAAATTTTGTAAAATTAAAAATGTTCTTCAAAAATTACGTAGCATTTCAGTTTTAGAAAGAATGGAGTCGATAATGTATATTTTTTGAAGTGAAACTTTTTTACCCCCGACGCAATAACAACAAAGTGTTATAAGTGTAACGTGTCTGTGTGTGTGTGGGTGTGTGTGTCTGTGTCTGTCTGTCTGTTCCACCGTAACTCTCAAACGGGTGAACCGATTTGAATGCGGTTTTTTTCTATGAAAGGTGAATTAGTCCGAAGTGTTCTTAGCTATGTTTGATGAAAATCAGTCCAAGATGGCCGCCGCCACAAAATGGCGGATTACATGTTTTGCACAACTCCCTCAATATGGGTATCAAGGGCTTGACTAGTAGAATAGCAATTTGTAAATCTAAGATGGCCGCCACCACAAAATAGCCAATGTCAGGGGTTTTCTTAATTTTTAATTTTCTTAATTTTTAGTTTTCTTAATTTTAAAATTATCTTTTTTTAAATAATAAGTATTAAGTATACCAATGTCGAAATCTTCAAAAGAAGTAGGTACTGGAGCTCACTAACTGTAATTGTATTAAAATAAAAGTTTTACAATAAATGTTCTATGCCACTCCATTCATACTTTGTTCTGGTTAAAGGGGAGTGGCTTAAGAAGTATGAAATTTTAATTTATTAGCTTATCCTTGAACGTGATTGGTCCGACCTCACAGGTTATCGGTGTCAAAGCGTGCCGCGAAGGAACTATTCGGGCGCATTTTCGTACACGCAATTATATGAGAAAGGCTTATCCTTCTACATCGATGTGCTGAATGTATTGGTGAACTCAAACCTTAATAAAATCCATTTTAGGTCCATTTTACTCTGAAGTCATTGTGATTCGATCAATAGTATACTATAAAATTTTGGAGCGCTGCAAAGTGGGACTAAGCATACAGAATAATTTTTGGTTTTTCTTTTCGTAGGGACATAATGTCGCGAGGTGCGTCGCAAAACTGGCAAAATATCCTGCTAGAAACTGCAGGAATAACGGACATAAGCGCGGCATCACTGAAGCGATACTACCGCCCTCTCTACAAACTCCTGATGCGATTGGTGGAGAAACACGACATTCCCATTGGCTGGTAGTGACGGATTATATTATAACTAGCTGTTGCCCGCGACTTCGTCCGCGTTAAACAATTTTAAACGGGAACCCTTTGTTTCCCCGGGATAAAATAGTAGTCTGTCACTTTCCAGGTCCTCAACTAAAAAAATGCGACTGCAAAAAATCACGTCAATCTGTAGTTAAATGTCCGATGATAATAATATGTTGAAAGGAAACCCCCCTTGAGGTGGATTTTCGTCAAATTTTTCTTAGCTTATGCCTACCTACCCCCTAGAAAGAACCTAACTTCCAAATTTCAAGTTAATAATAACAATAACTTAAATTTCACGTAAAAAGTTTCATCCCCTTTTTTACCACCCTTAAGGGGAGATTTTCCTGAACAACTTACACAGGTTTTTATTATTTAAAATTTATAATCTAAATGCCTATTTTCATATCTGTAACTTCAAAAACATAGAACTTTCATATAACCTTCCTACCCCCATTTTACCCCCTTAGGGGAGGATTTTCGTGAAATCTTTTCTAGGCTGATATCTAAGCCCTAGAATGAACCTATCTTCTAAATTTCAAGTTGATAATAACAATAATTAAAACTTAACATAAAAACTTTCAACCCCTATTTTACCACCCTTAAGTGAAGATTTTTCAGAATAAAATACACAGGTTTATATTATTTAAAACCAATAATCTAAATGCCGATTTTCAGGTCTGTAACTTTAAAAACATAGGACTTTCATACAAACTTTCTACCCCCATTTTACCCCCTTAGGGGAGGATTTTAGGGATACTAAATAGCCTATAACCTTCCCAGAAAATTGTACTACCAAATGCAAAAAGAATTTTTCAAATCCGACTGGTACTTCCAGAGATTAGCGCGTTCAAACAAACAAACTCTTCCGCTTTATTATATTAGTATAGATTAGTATAGATGAGTGTAAAGATGTAAAGGGACCGCTTTCGAAAACGATGACAGGTAAGTAATAGTAGTGATGATTACTGAACAGATATCACAATAAACGCGAATAAAATAAATAAAGTATTTCCTGTATTTTTCGTAGTCTGCAATGTATTGTAATCAGCTGATGCCTAAATACACAAAGCTGTCGCGGGCCGACCGCCTCTCGCGAGGTCAATGCCCCGAGTTTTGCACACTTTATTCTGACGGTTTAAAAAATACTAAACCTATACTGCAAGTATAAGACAACTGGTTATTGGTATTGGATTATGTTTAGGTAGTATAATAATAGCGCTAAGTTTTCGAAATCAGTTTTTGCTCATATCTCAAAAATCTCTGACGAAGTCACGGACATAAGCCAATATATTGCGAATAAAAAACAACGTTTAAATTAACAATAAATACATTTATTTAACTTAATCTCATTAAATAGTGCATCGAAGATTTTTTTAGTTATCAAACCTTATAAGGTTATAAGTTAATACAAAACAATTTTCCTTAAAGACTTCAAATTTCACAATACACTCTAAAGTGGAATAATTTATTAAAGCAATTAAATTAAATTAAATTATTATTTATTTATTAACAATATAAATCAAATTATTAATTATTTACAATACTAGGTACTAATAAAATTATGGTAAACTGTCAATTTTATAAACTAATACGGCTCTCTAGATTTTTGTAATAATATCATCTATGTACAAGTAATGTTTATTTACAAAATGCTATTATTTTAAAACAATTATTAAATTAAAAAATGTAAATTACTTGTGACACGGTGTGACGTCGTAGCTCCTAAATAAATAAACTTATTTCAATTTTAATCAATATTTTAATTAGTAATATGTCTTTGTAAATAATTAAATTTAAAATACTAATAAGGTTTTTTATTTTAAAGCTCATACAATAAAAATAACCGCAAACACAATTTCCTATTTTTTAAGTATAAATCACATCCATTTGGGAGCTACGATGCCACAAACTGAGAGAGCGTGTCAAAGACATTACTCTTTATTTTTCCGTTGGAAGAAAAAAAACCGAGTGTTTTCTATTGCATTCGATTTAAGAACTTTTTATCACATTTTTGCTAAAATATTATTATTATTAATCAATAGAATAAATTAATAAACATGGATGGGTATAAAAATAGTAAGCATAAGAAAATGTTGTCTGGTAATAATTTTCTACCAATAAATAATTGATGTAATCATTAGCCAATACACCTAAAATAATAATTGTGCAGTATTAAAAAAATTACAGAATTGCACAATATTATTGATGGTATATGGGCCCACTTAGTTCTTTATAAAAGGATAAAAAAATTACACCGACAGTGATTATAGTTTTAAGTGTAGATTTAATTCGATTAATGTTGTCACTTTTCGACCAGAAACAGTTTTTTTTACGAAAAAAAATTTTTGCTTAAAAAGTGTGTAAGTAAATATTATGTTTAAATGTAGAGTTAATTTCAATAAATTAATGGTAATTTGTTCAGTTAATTTCTTTAAAAATGTACATTACATATAATGAGAAACTGACTAACTGACATATCAAAGTACAGTTCAAACCACTGGGTCTAGAAATTTGAGATTTTTCATACGTATATAAATTTCCGTTTTCTCCAAAACGTAGAAACAGTGGGTTTTTTCTACGTTTACTCCTAAAAGGGTGAACTGGGGGTTGGTCGTAGACGAAGTCGCTGCTAATAGCTAGTATAGATTAGTTTATTGAATCCATGGCAATTTCGAGTAATAGTTTTTTCACACGATTTCCTTTCGTTTTGTATACAAAGGATAAAAGGGTAGGGATAAAACTTACTACCAAAAATGTAGTTTTAGGGAAAAACTCTACCAAAATGGTAGTATTAGGAAAAGTTCTACCAAAATGGTAGTTTTAGGGGAAAGTTCTACCAAAATGGTAGCTTTAGGGAAAAGTTCTACCTATTAGGGAGATTCAGTGCTATGACAGGGTGGTAGCGTGTGATATCCAATCAACCGTATGCGCCACTCGATGGTATATGCCCGGTTGGCCTCGACTCGCGCAAGAGTACCCGGCGGACACCACTCCTATGAGGTACCAGCGTCCTGCGCGCTCTAGCATCAGAGGTCCGCCGCTGTCGCCCTGACAGCTGTCCTTGCCGCCGCCGCGGTACCCCGCGCAGAGCATCTCGGGGTATATCACCACGTTTATGCCTGAAAGAACACAAAATAAAAATTACTACTAAATTCTAGGGATCTCTCTTATCTACACTGGCATCTATTATTATATGTTCGTTGGACTGGCTATAAACGATGTGATGATGAATCTGCTTGTTGTAATGAAAAAAGGTTTGGTTTGAAAATAAATGTTGTGTCAGAATATAGCCTTGACAAGTAATTATTTTAAGCGATGATAGCCTAGCACTTAAGACATCGGCCTTCCTTTCGGGGTGACCAAGTTCGATCCCCGGCACGCACTTCAACAACAGCTAAATATAACTAGCTCTAACAGTGAAGGAAGACATCGTGAGGAAACCTGTATGCCTGAGAGTTCTTCATACTTTTCTCAAAGGCGTATGAAGTCTAGCAATCCGCACTTGGCCAGCGTGGTGAGTACACCACGAAGGGGAAGGGGAAGAATGAGAAGGTCTTCTTCTCCTCAAGTCAGATCCTCGCTCTGGCAGATTGTAGACACTCACCATTAACTCTGTGCCATCGTTCGCGCACTGTTATCCAGCACTGGCACGTCGATGGCCTGCAGCGTGCAGGGGGCAAAGCCTCAAGCCAGGGCCCAGGGATCCCCAGCCGGCTACCCAGCCGTACTGCCCCAGGAAGTCAGACCCTCGCTCTGGCAGATGTCAATCACTCACCATTAGCTCTGTGCCACCGCTCGCACACTCTGTTATCGAGCACTGGCACGTCGACGGCCTGCAGCGTGCGGGGGCGCAGCCTCGAGCCGGGGCTCAGGGCTCCCCAGCCAGCTGCCCAGCCGTACTGCCCCAGGAAGTCAGACCCTCGCTCCGGTAGGCAGATTGGTGCTGGAATATAAAAGATTTCTTTTACAGACACCATTCAAAATTTCAGCCAAATCGGTTCAGTAGTTGCGGCGTTAAAGAGTAACAAACACACACACACACACACACAGAAACACACAAACTTTCGCCTTTAGTCTGATTAGTAGGGATAGTAGAGATTCACCTATATGCGGCATGTAGTGCACGCTCCTGTCGAGCGTGAGCACGGCCACGTCGAAGCGGTCGGCTTGCGGCGTGAACTTGAACAGCGGGTGCACCTGCGGACGTGACACGATTGCGTTAATTGGCTAAAAACGTGACGCGGACGTGACGCCGCCGTGATTACGTGACGACGTGTCATACCTACTCGTTATGTACTTTGATAGCTAGGACTATGGTGTTGAAAGTATACGTCACCTGCGACTCAACAGCGGAGTTGATTATGAGACAGACACGTAACGGCGCCGTGACAACGTGACGACGCAATGTTATTACTCGTTATGTGCATATTTCGATAGTGGTAATACCGAAGATGTAGCTACCAGCGGCTAGCAGCAGCTCGGCGTCCGAGTTGATCACGTATTGATTTAGCGTGACGCGTACGTGACACCGTCGTAACGACGTGACGACGCGATGTTATTACTCGATTTATATCTACGCACTTTAAGAGTTCTAACGCCGAAGGTATGGTCACGTAATCACGTGGTCATTTAGCGTGAGGTGCACGTGACGTCGCCGTGACGTTATAATTACCTACTCGTTACGTAGGTACAAGTCACGGCAAATAAGTCTAGCGTTGACCTTCAATGCGCAGAAGTCGAAAATGAGGTATCTCGGGTGGTGAGGGGGTCGCGGGGAGGGCGCGGCATGGGGATCGTTCGTAAGCACTGATTAGCTCTCGCGGATCCCTCGTAAGCGCTGATTGACTCTCCAATTGTATTGTGTCCCGCTCACTGGCACGACGCTGCTTACGTGCCGGGAGTTATACCTACTCGTCACGTAGGTACGTACTTTGATAGTCCTAACGCCGAAGGTGTACGCCGGCAGCGGCTCCGCGGCAGAGTTGATCACGTAGTCACCGAGCGTGACGCGCACGTGTCGCGGCTGCGCGCGCGCGACGCAGTGCCCCGCCGTGACGACGTGACGTCGAGATATCAAGGACCCTCCACATCTGGAATTTTTTTTTGGATAGATTATATTAGAACGACGTGACAACGTCTGCTTTTGAATAGATTATATTGACGTGACAACGTGTGTCGAAGAATGTAATTATTATTAACATACTAACGGACCTGGCAGACGTCATCCTGCCCGGTGACATAACGACATCAACGCAACCTACCGAGACCCGGTGGGTTACCTGCACCTACCCGGTAATAATTGTTTTCGAATCATCCAGAAACCCATTTATAAAAATTGAAAATTTAAAAAACCCCCGACACTCGCCATTTTGTGCCGGCGGCCATCTTGGATTTGCATAGTGCTATTCTACTAGTCAAGCCCTTTCATTTGATACCCATATCGAGGGAGTTGTGATAAAATATGTAATCTGTCATTCTGTAGCAGCGGCCATCTTGGATCGATTTTCATCAAACATAGCTAACAACACTCTCGACTAATTCACCTTTCAAACAAAAAAAGCCGCATTCAAATCGGTTCACCCGTTTGAGCGCTACAGGGGAACAGACAGACACACACACACACACACACACACACACACACACAGACACGTCAAACTTATAACACCCCGTCGTTTTTGCGTCGGGGGTTAAAAATGAAAAATGTGATAAATGAAGAACCGCTCGACCCGTTTTGTGAAAACTTCACATAAACCATGATTTACTAAATAGTCCGAACAAAACCTAAACATTTGGTTTGGATAGGTGAGCCCGTCCTTGAGTTATAAAATTACAACGAAAAGTGGCATTGATTTTTATTATTAACATATATATCATAATATTAACATATTATATCATCAGCAGCATCGGAGACCTTGCTCTATATCCTGTTAACCCAGAGTCAGCAATTTCGGAGATCCTTACCAAATATGTTGCGACCTCTTTTTTATAACTATTAATTGTAAGTACCATAAAAACAATTGGACATTACAAACTTTTTCCTACATGCAAGCGTGCGTTGCATTGCACAAATATAATATCTAGGTTACCACTTACCATATAATAGACATTGCGACGTATGGTGCAATGGAAAAAATGACTTGTTATTGTGATACCGGTCGCAAGTACTAATCTCGTTAGCTTTGCAGGGTTTCTTACCTTTTCCTAGTCATGGAACCTTCTCAAAATTTCAAAGAGATTTCTTTCCGAAAAGATTAAAAAACGAGGTTTAGCTTTTACTAGCTTTCATTGTTTGTAATTAAATTTTACCTAATAGGTAAGTATGAATAGTTAGTGTGACGGTTGCCGCTACTTAATAATATGCTGGATTAGAACGTCAAACTCACAACATATTATATACCTAGCAATTTTTATATTAATGCATTGTTAGGTAGGCTCACCATGGACCCCCAGCGTTAATTATACGGACCCCTCAGGGGTCCATGAACCACAGGTTAATAAACCCTGCAAGCCCTCTTGCACAGTATTACAAGTGGTTACAATGTCTAGGAGCCCTGACGGTGTTGACAAATGCACTGCAAGGTCTAAGATGGAAGCGGGCTAACTTGGAAGAGCAAGTTACGTTGTCAAGATGACATATTGCATACCCCTGATCGGATTGTACACGGCATCGTACCGGAACACTAAACCGCTTGGCGGGTACGGCTTTGCCGGCAGGGTGGTAACCAGCCACGGCTAAAGCCAGTGGCGGATTATCCTTTAGGAAAACTAGGCACATGCCTAGGGGCGCGAGATTACCAAGGGACGCCAGAGGAAGGAACACCTTGAAGCAATTTACCCGAACATTGACATATTATTGCCGATGAGGTGCTGCCTAGAGCGCTGTTCACATCTAATCCACCACTGGCTGTAGCTCCCCACCAGACCAGACCAGAGACAATTCAGAAATTATAAAATCACAAATTACCCTGTCGAGAATTGAACCCAGGACCTCCGACTTATAATACCACAGCGCTCACCACTGCGCCAGAGAGGTCGTCGAACTAAACTAAACTGCACTGTATTGGTGTCGAATTAAGGGTCGCTTTTTATTTACAAAGATAAAGAAGGAAAGATGTTTTATTCTCTATCTTTATTTGTCTGTGGCAATAATCGGTCGGTCTAAGTCGAAACTTATGTACATCCACAGAATAATTGTCCTATGAAAACTTCCACCATTATAAATTGACGAAGGGGCCGCTACCCTCAAGAGTGAGGATTGCGACTCGGTGAGAAATATCTTACAGAGCCATGCAGGTTTAGCTAAGCATGCGATAATATCTTAAGTTAATAATTTACTATTATTAACATTAATATACAAGAAGAGGAATGTGCGAAAGTTTCTACGTAAGTAAGTAGATAAAGGACACTATCTACCCTCTAACGGGACATTTTTAGAATTTATTCTTTTTTTGGGTAATCCGTTGCTTGAACTATGAAGACATTCAATTGTTTTCCATACTTATTTAAAATTTATGCTAAAAGAAAATTATTTCAACACATTTTTCTGTTCCAAAGAGTAAGGTATTCTTTGGAACAGAAAAATGTGTTGAAACAATTTTCAAGACGAAAAATTTTTTTGCTTCATAATCGTTTGATTTTTTTTAAGTTTAAATAAATTTTTGGCTTCATAATCGTGTTTGATTTTTTTTTTGGTTTAAATTGGTAAGTAACGGAAATTACATTTGGTTGATTTTTTTTTTATTTGTGTAGATATTTAAAATTTCCGAAATTATCATGAATTTTTTATTTATTCTTAAAACTCAAAATTTCATTGTTCGCAAATTTCGCGGTAGGTACCTACCTACCTACACGCGAGTGTACAAAATCGCATATTTTTTACATTTTTGAAAAATTTTCAATCGTAATCCTAAAATAGTTTTTTTATGATCCAGTTACTTACATAATAATTGTGATTCTATTCATTCATCTGTCTAGTCAACGTGTGAATTGTGCGCCGTTTCGAAAATACGATGACGCATACTTATACGTATGTGGACACTTGTCCTTATCTTACTCTTTTGATATCATCATACCATATTAAATGAGGCCTCTTGCTTTAGTTTCAATTTCGCTTTCAAAATCTTGGCATTTTTATTTGACTCCTTAATAGAGTAAGTATTTATATTATAGTGAAGCACATGTTGTTATATTTTCTAAATGGGGCCCCACACAACGTTTAAAATAATTTATAAAATAGTTTACTGATTTTCCCGAAAAATAATTCTGCTCAAAACTCTTCTAAGCTAATGAGAAAGTAAGAAAAAGAAAGAAACAGACATTCAAGAGTACGTTTTTTACAAATTACATGCTCTAAAATACTACCAAAAACTTCTTGCTTCATACACAAAATTACTACCATTTACCTATTTACAATAACCATTAACCATGGAGTAGTTTTCTTTATTTTCTACACCGTGCTACATCTGTCTCTTTCGCACATTTACCTCTCTATCCAACACTGCTTCCAACCGATAAGCTCGAAAATCGACATAAGCATGTTGCATCTGTAAAGTTAATATATTAATTTCAGTATTAGTCGTGTTAAATGCTAATTTTTCTACCAAAAAAGTACAATCAATTTAAACAGGATATAGTTCTAAAATAATAGGTACACAAAATAGGACGGAAATGTTTACAAGTTTTAATTTTAGAACTTTCTCTCATTCAACAAATTAAAAAAAGGGAAATCCTACTATTTTGGTAGAAATTTTTAAGAAACGCATAGTATTCCAGCAGCATCATAATATAAATTAATTTAAGGTAGCTAAACTAAGTTAATCAATAGAAAGGACATGACCAGTGCCTGCCTACCGATTAGGAAAAATGTGCAGGATTTCTGCTTTTACAGTAAGATTCAAAAATTAAAGCTTAATTTAATATGGATTTATTATTTCGAAAAAGGCCATGGTTTAAAATATCTAAAAAAACAGTATGTTTATTGATTCCGCTTTTTCCTTTTATTTACTACTCCATCAGAATTGCCAGAAAGGTATGAAATGTACGAAATTGGTACTTTTTAGGTGACCTTCGGTCTTATTTTCAATTTAACTTTTATTTATACATTCTTTGACGTTTTCATTGCTACCAGATTTTTATAAAAATAAATATTGCTGGGGACAAAAAGAGATTGGTATGAATCACTAGCTCGGTTGCTACAGTAGCTATATGAGTAACTTTAGAAAGGTGTCAAATATTATGAGTCTTTTTTTTAATAAAAATAGCGAGCAAACAACAACAAACCATTATTATTAACAGAATAAAAACTTAGTATTGGATTTTGTACCTGGAAGTCCCTTAATGAATGACGACCTCTGACTCCTGACGTTCTCTTTCGTTCCGAGAATATTGACTTTTTGTTACGAAAGTCAGTGGCACTACAGCTTCGTACTTTATCTAGCTTTCGAACTTTTTCAGGGTCTCGTTCGTAGGATTCACGACATACCATCTGGCAACACTACACCATTTATACAAATAATAATCATTCATGAAAGTTTTACGAAATAACTCTGCTATTCGATACTAGATGGCGCTAGGCAATGTCTAATCAAGTCTAAAATGTAAAAAAAATGATTTTCTACTATTCAACGTCATCTATATAGGTGGAACTTTGCTATAAAAAGTAAAGCTATTTATTATTTGTTCAGAATAATTTAAATTATTCAGATTTGCTTGAAACGCCTAGCGCCATCTAGTATCGAAAAGCAGAGTTATTTCGTTTTAAAGTTTTATGAAATAACTCTGCCCCTCGATACTAGATGGCGCTAGGCGTTTCAAGCAAATCTCAATAATTTAAATTATTCTGAACAAATAATAGAAAGCTTTACTTTTTATAGCAAAGTTCCACCTATATAGATGACGTTGAATAGTAGAAAACCATTTTTTTTTTACATTTATACTTGATATTCCACAATGTTAAGCGCCATCTAGCATCGAAAGGCAGAGTTCTTCGTAAAACTTTTCTTTATTTTTCTCAGTTTTCTGAGCCTTTAGATCCCTGAAAGTTTTTTATCTGAAAATTAGAGAATATAAGAATTCCAAAAATAAAACAATCTTTGCTGCACATTGATTTTTGACACCTAGGCAAGTGCCCATAGTGCCACTGGTCATGTCCTTTTTATAAGATTACAGATTTTACCTTTTTTGATAGGTAATTAAATTAAACATCAAAATATGCGTTGCTTAAAAATATTAATACTTAAGTAAAATTAATATTTATGCACTGGATATACATATTATCATAGGTACTGTTAAGTGTAAAGCTAAAGTACAAAATATTAGAATATTAGTTTGTTATTTAAATACATAATTATATTATAATAAAAATAAAATTATCAATATTGAATATAAAATTCGTAATTATTAATCCCATAAGTTTTTGAAAATATTAAGTTTATAATCTATATATTATCATCATCATCATCAACCCATTACCGGCTCACTACAAGACACGGGTCTGCTCTCAGAACGAAATGGGTTTAGGCCATAGTCCAACACAAGGCCATGGCCAAGTGCGGACTGGTAGACTTATATACAAAAAAGCCTTTACTTGTTAATTCTTAATTTAATAATCACAACAAATAGTGCAAAAGTTAACAGTTGAGTTGATTTGCGATTTGCATAAATAGGTACAATATATCGCGGTCTTGTGCCGATTGCATCTTCCTGATGATCAATGATCGGAATACACGGTGCAATTTTGCATGATTTCATGTGGAAAAGCCAATTCATAATCTTTTAAATATTATCTGTTTTCTTTACTCAGTTTTTATTAGTACAACTTGAAAAAGAGAAATCTCTTCCATACTGAACATTATATCGAGCCTTTACCGCCGTTTTAGCGCAACAGACAAAAACCAAATTTTACAGAAGGTTTTTTAAATATTTTTAAACAGAAGTGTGCTAGTAAATAAAAATTTCACATACATTTATGATTTTTAGACATTTAAATATAATTATGATTGAAAATAAAACAAAAATGATAAGGCTTATCATCAAAACTTATATTATCTATTAGTGTCGATTAAAAACGAATTTTCGACTAAAGTGTCGCTTACGATAATTTGGCGGTAACGGCTCGATATGAGGTTTTAAAATAGCACAAGACAGAAATCCCGCAGTCATATGACCCCAAATTGCACTACCTATTCCGACCTTTGCTGATGATAGAGCTAATGCTGTATAAAATAAGCTGGATGTGTAACCT
Source organism: Melanargia galathea (assembly GCA_920104075.1). Taxonomy (NCBI): domain Eukaryota; kingdom Metazoa; phylum Arthropoda; class Insecta; order Lepidoptera; family Nymphalidae; genus Melanargia; species Melanargia galathea. The sequence goes on from OV049868.1 coordinate 17,284,728, forward strand.
GGAGGAGCCGATCCGGATGTAGGCCTGCCAGGGGAAGGTCCCGAAGCCGGCGTCGTCGCCGCCCACGATCCGGCGCTGCGCCGTCTGCTTGCCCACGGCCACGCCGCAACCTGACACAGAACACATGTTTAAACACTTGTACATCACTACATATTATCACACTAATATTATAAAAGCGAAAGTTTGTGTGTATGTTTGTTACTCTTTAACGCCACATGACTATTAGGTATAGCCATAGGTATGTATACTATTCTAGGTATATTATATTCCATAACTGAACCGATTTGGTTGAAGAATGGAGATAGATTATGCCCTGAATTGACACATAGGCTACTTTTTATATTGAAAAACGTCCACAGTTCCCGGGAATTTTGAAAAAATCGAAATTTGTTACTTACAGCAATCTACAGCTTCAGCAGCTATAGGTAGATTACTTTTTTTTTAATAATAATAAATTCTTTATTTAGTTTCAAATTTACTACAGCGAACTTCCTTGAAAATAGGTACAGTTAACGCCGGCCGCCCGCCGTAGCCCGCCGCTACAGCACATGAGTAGTAAATCTACAGAGGGGAAGCTTCCACAAGCGCGCGCTGTAGGTATACTCACACAAACACACTCACCAACGGTTCACGGACGCGCGCTCGTTCCACTAACCGGTACAGTTGGTGACAAACATGCGCATATGTGTGAGTGTACCTACAGCGGGCCGCTTACTAGAAGCTTCCCCTCTGTAGGTACTCTGTGGCTACAATATCTACCTACTCCATAACCGGGCCGAGTTGTGCACGCTACATTGCCGGTTTGAAAAACCTTAAATACTCAATCACTAATATTACAAGTACAAGAAAAATGGTTATTAGTATTGGATTGTGATTATGTCTGATATTAAAGTATTTTTTTCAAGTAAATCAGATGACTTTTAAGGACAGATATAGAGCTTCAAAGTTGAGTCTGTTATTTTTTTCATTAAAACGAGGTGTGGGAAATTGATCATTACAAAATAAATAAAATAGTTTTTGTAAATATGGTCTGTAAAATGTCAATATGAAGGATTAGTTTATTTAAAACATGTATTCAAATATGTGAAAGTCTCTCCTACGATGCTAAATTTGGAGCCTGAAATTTCGATGATTTCTGATTTTTCGATGGCAACGGTAAGACTGCTCTTAACTCATGACTTCGATCACACCTTGACTTGTCTTAAGAGTCAGAAGATGGCCTACAGGATTTTTTTTAATTTTGAGTCCCAAGAAAATTCCTACCATACTACTTACTTATTATGTGATTATTTTAGTGACACTTTAGCCTCCCTATCGGGTGGCCGACCGAGTTCAGTCCTCAGCACGCACCTCAACTTTTCGGAGTTATGTGCGTGCAATTAAATATCACTCTATTTAACGGTGAACGAAAACATCGTGAGGAAACCTGCACGCCTGAGTGTTGTCCATAATGTTCTCAAAGGCTTGTGAAGTCTACCAATCCACACTTGGCCAGCGCGGTGGACTACGGCCTGAACCATTCTCAATGGCTGAATTTACATTGTGGGTTTTTTCATATTAATACTCACGTAGTGTTTATATACTCTTTGTTAACACTTAGATTGTTTTGATTTAGCCACTGTACAACCGATTCGAGTGCTTCATTTGTCTGTTTTTAACCCCCGACGCAAAAACGACGGGGTGTTATAAGTTTGACGTGTCTGTGTGTCTGTGTGTATGTGTGTGTGTGTGTCTGTCTGTTCCCCTGTGGCGCTTAAACGGGTGGACCGATTTGAATGCGGTTTTTTGTTTGAAAGGTGAATTAATCGAGAGTGTTGTTAGCTATGTTTGAAAAAAATCTGTCGAAGATGGCCGCCGCTACAAAATGGCGGATTACATATTATTTTTTAACAACTTTCTTAATATGGGTATCAAATGAAAGGGCTTGACTAGTAGAATAGCACTATTGCAAATCCAAGATGGCCACTGCCACAAAATGGCGAATGTCGGGGGTTTTTTAAATTTTTAATTTATTCAAGAGTTTGTTTGTCCTTTGTTTTAACTACAATCGTAGTATCATATGCGTACAAAAAACATTGTGAGACTATGCAGTCCAAGTTGAAGCGGACTAATTTGGGAGAGGTGTGGCTATACTATACCCATACTCCTGATCGGTTCCTACGGGACATCGTACCGGAACGCTAAATCGCTTGGCAGCACGATTTTGCCGGTATAATAGAGAGACGAGTATGTACCTTGATGAGTTTCTTTTTTCTCCTTGGCTTTATTTTTCAGTTTGGGAGCTCTTATATCGTAGAGTTTCACGGCACTAATGTTCACTATTACTAGAATTAAATATACAACTAGAATCGTGGGACACTTTACAATCATTTTGATTTATAAGTTTTTCATTTTTTACACTGCAATTTGCGAAACTCAATCTTTTAATAATAGATAATGTATGTATGCATGTCCACGCATTTTTCCGAAACTATTAATTGGATTGTGACCATTCCTTTTTAAATGACTTACGTCTACTTCAACTTAGGGAACATTGCAATTTTCATCAAAATCGGTTTAGCAGTTTTCAAGATATGGACACTTTTCGCAATTTTTCTTAACTTATAGCTTGTGAGGTATTGTGAAGCGAGAACCAAAAATAACTTTTGATCTCAGTTTGCAGCAAGAAGTTTCATTATTATAAGTATATGGAATACACATTGTGATGAAGAAACTTGAACTTGACCGGTTTTTTCGTAAACTTTACGAGTTCATTTGTCGGTGACAGTTTAATCTTAAAAACTACACTATTTCTCTATTGCAGAATGTTTGTTTATTTGAGTCTGACACTAAAACTTTTGCACTCTGACTTAAAAATTATTCACAATGTGAATTGTAATAAGTGGATCATGGATAATCCCACAAAAGTCACGTCCGTAACACGGATAAAATGAAACGGTACTGAATACATATTATATTGTAAATGTAATCAATAATTACATAATAACAAGACGTGTGCGTAATGTAACGGAAACGTGCTATAATGCGTGTATTACTTAACGCGTTTCAGCTTGCATTACGGAAATAAGGCGGCCAGTTTATTTTTTCTGCGAGCATATTTTGTTACAGGTTATGCAGGCTCCTCGGCCTAGTTAAGTCGGTTAAACACGTAACATTGATGTTTTTATGAAAAACAAGGTATTTTTTAACCGACGACAAAAAAGGAGGTTTTCAATTCGTCGAATTTTTTTTATGTATGTTTCCAGATTACTCAATGACGCCTGGACCGATTTGGAAAATTCTCCTTTTTTTCGAAAGGGTATACTTTCCAATTGGTCCCGTAGTCATCAGGTCATAATCTGATGATGGGATCCTGAAGAAATCGAGAGAAATCTTCAAATATTATGGAATATTGAACTCGGTTAAATTTTTCCTAAAATATAGTTTATTATTCTTCCACAAGTTAAAAGTCTTGACTGCGATTTCACCTAATGTGATCGGGCTAATCTGGAAGGGGTTATGGTAGTTCTTATTAAACCCATACCTACCCATATTTTTACCCATATTTCATCGAATCGCGAAACTGAACTGAAAAGTGAAATGGCAATGGGCTGGGCACATTGCTCGAAAATGTTGGGGTCTCGAAATGCTTGGATGGCGACCTCGCATCGGCCAACGCAGCATGGGAAGATCGCCCACCAGGTGGGTTCAGACTAGACCAGAGAAAAAGAAATTACAAAATGCAGGCCATAAACAAATTGCTTAAATCAGTATAGTACAGCGTACCTATTTGTAATCTATATTAATAGAGGTAGGTATGTACCATGTGCATATAATACATATTAGTACATATACGGTCCAGAAGATATTGACACTTTTCGTAAAATTATTTAAATAAATAGCGACTCCTGTTACGACACAATAAAGTGCAATTCAGGTCGCAGTAGTGCTGTCTACCCACCGTTATATTAACCTACACTTTGCCTTTCTTTCTGTCGCGTAGCTCTTATCCCTTCCGACTAAGTAAGGGTTATTGAACGGACCTGACCAACCGGAGCGCGCTAGGTACTTGTAGCGGCATACCTACAATACGGAGTGCGCCTGGCTTGGTATGTGCAAAAACTTGCATAACATTTTAGCAATTAAAACCTATACCTACTGGTATAGGTTTTAATTGCTAAAATTCGTTTCAGCCTCTAAAAATGTAAGTTTAACTCTTAATTTCCTAGTTTCTAACGGTAAATGTGCATGTTAAATATAAAATGATTATAATCGATTTGATGTTGGGTTACATTTTTGTGTCAATCACATATTTTGTTTTAGCATTTGAACTATCAGTGATATCCATTATAATTATCTGGATTGACATTCATATTAACCATAAATATTAGCTTTCTTCCTTTTCCTCGAAGTGAACTGAAACCGCGGCAACCGCAAGCCGAGAAAGTTCAAGACTCAAGTTGGAACCATCTTTCACCTTCCTTGTAGGTTATGGGCCCGCTATCATCATCACTATCACTACATATTATTTAATAAAATTGGCCAAGTGCGAGTTGGGCCTCGCTCTTTTAGGGTTCCGTACATAATTATGAATAACATAATATTTTGGGCGCAAGAAATATTTCATTTCCGAGCTAGACATCGCAACAAACCGTGAAAGAAAAACCCAAAAAGTGTTTTGTTTGTTTTGGTTTGTTTGTTTTGGTCACAGCTTACAAACTACTTTATGAATCGTTGTTTTAGTATTTGTTGTTTAAATACAGTATATGGTACATAATATACCGAAATATCATATTCCTAACTAGTTTAGTTTTTGAGATAGCCCCCGACACAAAAATGGTCTAAAACTATCAACTTTGATGCCCCCCCTCCATTTCCTTATTTCTTGAGAAAAAAATAAAAAAATATATATATTTGTACTCTACTCAATAAGCTCTAAACAATGATACCCCAAGGGTAAGAAAAATTTTTTTTTGCGGCTCCTTTTTCATGTATGGGAGCCCCCCTGAAAAATAATTTAATTCAATTTCTAATTCAATATTTAGTTTTGGGTTAAAGTTCTACTACTAAATACCAAAATCTTAGGTTTGTAACTCATTTAGTCTACGAGCTAGAGACCTGTGACCGGCGGACGGACAGACAGACAGACAGACGGACAGACAGCCGAGTGACATTAATAAGGTTCCGTTTTTACCCTTTGGATACGGAACCATAAAAACAATTCACCCATCGCGTCTGTCTATTTGTTCGCGATTAAATCAAAAATTACTTAACGGATTTTCATGCGGTTTTCACCAATAAACAGAGTGATTCATGAGGAAGGTTTACCTGTCTAATTTGTTAAAGTTTCATGTAAATTGGTTGAAATATGACGATAATTGTTGAAAATGTCGGAAAAAGTCAAGCAGCGTGGGAGTTTTCATTGAAAACGTTGCCTAATCCCTTTGAGATATAACAAAACAATGTATGGTGGGATAGTAGCGTGTAATTACTGCCCATGCGTAGCCGGGGTGGGTGGCTAGTTAAAAATAAAGTAAAATAAATAAATAAAAAAGAAAACTGCAATAAAATTATTATGATCACAACTACACTAGCGGCACGCTATGATGGCCGGTTTGACACATTACAATAGTGATGTGGAATGTCAATTTATTCTCGAACAAAAAACAATTAAGTTTTGTTTTTGTACCTGATTAAATAGGTTTAATAAAACAAAAATGTATATGTTTATTTAATTTATTTGAACGAACTGAATATTTGAACGAAAATGAATATACATACTTTATATGCACACAAGAAACATATGAATACAAAAGATACCAAAAAAGGTGCCACAAAAGGCCATAATTAATCAGATTCGTCCATACTACTATTTTCACTGTCGTCACTGCTATCATCACATACATTAATAATTATATGTTCGTTTTCTATAATATTATCTATTTTCACATCTCTTTCATAATCTTCCCTTATTAATTTAACAGTTCTATTCACAACCTTTTCCCAGTCTCCTTTAGTCACATGTTCACAAGCTTCTTCTAATAATTTTAGCATTTTTTTTTGTGGTAAATGGGGGTTCTGTATTGTGTCTTGCAGCATATCCCTTAATTTGAGCCCACACCAACTCAATCGCATTATACTCACAATGGTAAGGCGGTAACCGTATAACTCTGTGCCCATGTTCTAATGCTATTTCGTCAATGACGTATCGGATCTTGGTTGGTTTGTTTTCTTTTAAAAGACGTACTAATTCCGCTTTTAACATATTCATGTTTGCATCTACGCCATTTTTACGAAGCCATGCGACGATATCAGCTTTCTTTTGGGATTGGGCAGGTGGCTTGTCAATTTGCATCGAGTGGTATGGGGCGTTGTCCATAATTATAATAGATGGTTCAGGGAGGCTACACAACATTGAGGTAAACCATTCAGTAAACTTTTCTCCATTCATGTCTTCATGATAGTCTCCAGTGGTTTTTGACGCAAAAGCCATGAGAGAACCTTCGACAAACCCGTTGATGGTTCCGGCGTGACAAATTATAAGTCGCGATCCTTTTCCTACAGGAACTTTGGAAGTAGATGCTGCTGTGTCATCGTTCCAAGAACGGCCTACAGTATGGTTAGCATTAAGCCATGTTTCATCCAAGAACACAACATTTTGCCAATTTTTGATTTCTTTCACTTGCCGTAAAAAAGTATACCTTGCCATCGCTATATCAAATCTTTCCATCAATATTTTGCGTTTGTTACATTTTTTGTATCGAAATCCAATGGTCTTCAAAATCTTCGTTAAAGAACTTTCCCCACCGAAGAATAATCCAGCTTCCTTCAGTGAATGCACCAACTTTTTTCTTGTTGGATACTCCTTCTGTAAATAGTAGCCGTAAACATGTCTTCGGATAGCATCGGCATCAAAGCTATCGATGCCTACGACTGGTTTTGCTCGTTTTCTCTTTTTTGGTGTGTGAAGTTTATTTTCTTCTGTGCCAGTCTCGCCATATTTTTTTTTAGTTATCCGTCTAACAGTTCGTTGTCCAATATTAAGCGCATCAGCTACGCGTTCAACCACTGACGTTATAGGTAAAATTGGCCCTCCATTTTGAGCTTCACGATCGAAATAGTTACGAAGGCGTATTACGAACTCACGTGTCTGACTATTTAGAACAGTTCTCTGCGTACGTTCGGTCATATCGACGAAATCCACAACAAAGGGCTTGAACAGAGTCCAAATTAACGAGCAAGGGTCAACAGTAATGCAGTATCAATATTTGAAATCCAAAGCCAGGTCAAAACTATATCACAATCGCATTGCACTGACAGTTTATACTTTTCGAAGCAACGTCAATTCGAAACTGCTTTGTTTTGCATTGAGCATTGACGCGAGTTTGCCGGAGGTAGTAGTTGTGCTAGCCAGCGATCCTATGTGACGATCGTATTAGATTCCATTTTTAAAAATTTATTGATATTTTTTTGCGATTTCAGAGGTTTGTCCACATAGTGAAAATTGTTCATATTCACAAGTACATTCACCCCTTAAATGGTGCAAACTGATTTTTCTACACTTGTATACATTTAAGAAATCAATTTAATAAATAAATTTTGAGTCCTAAACCTAAAACTACATTCGATAAAATTTATGAATCTCTGCACATCACTATCTATACTAATATAATAAAGCGGAAGAGTTTGTTTGTTTGAACGCGCTAATCTCGGAAACTACTGGACCGATTGCAAAAATTCTTTCACCGTTGGATATGTACGTGATCCTTGAGTGCTATAGGCTATATATTATGTACCACGGGCGAAGCCGGGGCGGACCGCTAGTCGTCAATAAAGTAATACAATTATTTCCTTCAAAGTCGTTATCAATTAATACGGAACTTCATGAGCGGACAAACGTCAAACCGGCCATCATAGCGTGCCGCTAGAGTAAATGTATAATATTTTGTAACATGGTCGCTAAATTTGGGGGAGTTTTTTTAGACCTACCAATTTTCTTTTCCTAGACCTTGAATACTTAGCTACTTATGGATGCAATTAAGCATTGAAGGTCTAGGGAAAGAAAATTGGTACCTATTAGCAGTTAATAAAATCTTCGACATCCACAAAACATAAGAACCTGAGGAAATCCACAGCATTGTGCCTGATGACAAACTAGCGTGAAATTGTACACAAAAGTAGGTATTTGCGTAACCATATATTAAATTGCAAGCCAACCGGGGACTGTTCTGAAATTGTGGAATTTTCGGAGATCCTTGGGTAAACCATGGGTAAACCAATGAAAAAAAAATCCATTTAACTATATTTGATGTCTACGACTTCGTTCTCGTAGATTTAAATAATGTTTCTTAATGAAAATTTATTTAAAAAGCTGTGATAGCTGTGATTAGGACGACCGACTTCTAATCGGAGGTCGTGGGTTCGATCCCAGAGCACGCACCTCTAACTTTTCGGAGTTATGTGCGTTTTAAGTATTTAAATATCACTTGCTTTAACGGTGAAGGAAAACATCGTGAGGAAACCTGCATGCCTGAGAGTTATCCATAATGTTCTCAAAGGTGTGTGAAGTCTGCCAATCCGCTTGGCCAGCGTGGTAGACTATGGCCAATAAACCCTTCTCACTCTGAGAAGGAGACCCGTGCTCTGTAGTGAGCCGGTAATGGGTTGATCATGATGAATGAAAATTTACCGCACCTTTAGAGGTGGAATTTCAAAAAATCCTTGCTGCATCTGGATATACCTAGGTCCACCGTATGTATAAATTGTAGTAGCTAGCAAAAACTCTACGTTGGAGGGGAAAGGTGAATTAGATATGGATTGTCGTAACTAGCAAACCTATATAGCATAGTGATATTTAAGCAATTAAATTAATAGTAATTTATTAAAATACTAGCTTTAGCCCGCGGCTTCGCCCGCGTGAATTTCGGTTTTTCACAAATCCTGAGGGGATCGTGGATTTCTGTTTCCCGTTCCCGCTCCCTTTTCCAACCTTTATACTTACTTTCAAGGTAGTTTGCTATAGTGATCTACATATAGCTGTAGCTGTAGATTTGGTTTTTTTCTAAATCCCGCAGGAACTTTGGATTTTTCCAGAATAAAAAGCCTATATTTTCCATCTATCATCTATATTATCCAAATCTGTTCAGTAGTTGCGACGTTATAGAGTAACAAACATCCAAACATCCACACTTTCACATTTATAATATTAAAAGGATTCGAGCACTTGATTTAAAGGTGAAGGAAAACATCGTGAGGAAACCTACACGCCTGAGAGTTCTCTATAATGCTCTCAAAGGCGTACGAAGTCTACCAATCTGCACTAGGCCAGCGTGGTGGACTACGGCCTAATCCCTTCTCATTCCGAGAGAAGACCCGTGCCCTCAGTAGTGGGCTGGTGATGGCTTGATAATGATGGTATTTTTAAGATTATTAACCCCCGACGCAAAAACGACGGGGTGTTATAAGTTTGACGTGTCTGTGTGTGTGTGTGTGTGTGTGTGTGTGTGTCTGTCTGTTCCCCTGTGGCGCTCAAACAGGTGGACCGATTTGAATGCGGTTTTTTTTCTTTGAAAGGTGAATTAGTCGAGAGTGTTGTTAGCTATGTTTGAAGAAAATCGGCCCAAGATGGCCGCCGCTACAAAATGGCGGATTACATATTTTTTCACAATACCCTTAATATGGGTATCAAATGAAAGGGCTTGACTAGTAGAATAGCACTATGCAAATCCAAGATGGCTGCCACCACAAAATGACGAACGTCGGGGGTTTTTTAAATTTTCAATTTATACTTGTATAGTATATACGGAATCCACGTCGGTATTGGTAGGTACGTTCGCACCTAAGCATGATTGTTTTGATTTTGAGCTGTATGAAGTACCTGCCGTGTATAATGTAGGTATATCATTACAAAATTTCGGTACCTAAGTGATTCATGATTGCTTCTTTTTTGCAAGAACATGAGCAGAACAACAATGGCTGATGGATAGATTTCTAGAGATGTCTTGACAATGGTAGGTATACCTACGTCCTACATATTTAAATGTCTAGAAACAGAATTAACTATTAAGTCGAGGTTATTACAAAACTGTATCCTTCCGAGATCAAATCAGTTATGAGATCTTTAAAAGAGTTTTCGACGTAGCTCATCGAGTCGCTGAAAACAAATAGACCAAGATCCCAGTGCGATCTGACATAACTTATTTTCGGAAAGATGAAACCTCAGGCTCTCTGTAGTGTCTCATTTGCTTTGAATAACTGCGTAATTGTGGAGTTCGTAACTGAGGTACTTATGGAGATATCAAGTGTGAAAGGTAACTAAAAATAAGAGTAACTTAACTTACTTTCACATGGCTGATTTTTATATATATTAAGTATATATTGTAGAATATTACTCCGAACCACTACCACTTTGCCAGAACTTTTATCAGACGCTTTAAAGCTCCACAAAAATTAAATGAATTTACTTATTGAACGGCTGAACCGATTTGAATGCGGTTTTTTTTTTGTTTGAAAGGTAAATTAGCCGAGACTGTTCTTAGCTATGTTTGACGAAAAGATGGCCGCCGCTATAATATGGCGGATTACATATTTTTTCACAAATCCCTCAATATGGGTATCAAATCAAATGAAAGGGCTTGACTAGTAGAATAGCACTGTGAAAATCCAAGATGGCCACCGCCACAAAATGGCGAATTTCAGGGGTTTTTTAAATTTTTAATTTATACTTGTTAAATATGTAACTAAGACAACTATCATAAAGTTATATTTCATCAGTCAGACAATTAATTGTAATGACCAAACATCCACTAATCACTAAAATTATTCAACCGTGAGTATGAGCGCGAGAGCAGTGTGCTTAGTCTAAAGCGGAGCACTCGAAAACGAACTCGAAAACTATTGATCGATTTCAGAGTAAAATAGACCTAAAATGGCTTGTATTAAGGTTTGAGTTCGCCAATACATTCAGCATTCGAACAATGCTGAATGTATTGGCGAACTCAAACCTTAACACAAGACATTTTAGGTCTATTTTACTCTGAAATCGATCAATAGTTTTCGAGTTCGTTTTCGAGTGCTCCGCTTCAGACTAAGCACACTGTTACCTTTCACACTTGATATCTCCATAAGTACCCCAGTTACGAACTCCACAATTACGCAGTTATTCAAAGCAAATGAGACACTACTGAGAGCCTAAGGTTTCATCTTTCCGAAAATAAGTTATGTCCGATCGCCCTGGGATCTTGGTCTAAAAATTGAAGTAGTAATGGGTATATTTCGATTTTAATTTGAAGCAGTAAACTGACGTTTCAAAATGTCATTTCGTAAAATAATGTCTTCGTCGTCGTGTGCATCGAATTAAAAGTCCGACTATAGATCCCAAGGTGCTTGAATGGCAACCCTACACTAGAAAAAGCAGCGTTGGAACACCTCCCACTAAGTGGACGGACGATCTCAATAAATTCGCTGGATACAAGCCGCACAAGATCGTGTTCAGTGACGATCGTTGCACGATACCTATGTCAGATAGTTGCCTAACAAATTGACAATCACGATCATCGGAAGTATTAGGAAGCGTTCACGTAACTGTGAGCGACTAGTGTTGCGAAACGAGGAAACCTGATGATGCTCGCCTGACCTGACCTATTGATATGGCTCTTGTATAATGCCGATACGCGTTGTGAAGTTGCGCTGTGTAAAGTAGCTCTGTATTGAAAATGTTATTTTTAGGGTTCCGTACCTCAAAAGGTAACAAGTATAAATTGAAAATTAAAAAAAACCCCGACATTCGCCACTTTGTAGCAGCGGCCATCTTGGATTTGCATAGTGCTATTCTAATAGTCAAGCCTTTTCATTTGATACCCATATTAAGGGAGTTGTGAACAAATATGTAATCCGCCATTTTGTAGCGGCGGCCATCTTGGATCGATTTTCATAAAACATAGCTAACAACAATCTCGACTAATTCACCTTTCAAACAAAAAAAAACCGCATTCAAATCGGTCCACCCGTTTGAGCGCCACAGGGGAACAGACAGACAGACACACACACATACGCAGACACGTCAAACTTATAACACCCCGTCGTTTTTGCGTCGGGGGTTAAAAAAAAGGAACCCTTATAAGATCACTTTCTTGTCCATCTGTCCGTCCGTGTGTCACCATCGATTTTCTCAGGAACGGTTGGACCTAGCAAGTTGAAAATACCAGATACTAAGGTCTATGGTCCCTATTAGGTGTATAAAAATTAAGGTCCTGAGTCCACACAAGAAAAATATATGGGCAAATTTAAATTTTCACGAAACCTTGTAAGTACCAAAATTTACCTTAATTTTCAACTTTTTTTATTTTTCGGAATTTTTCCTTTACCTACTTGATCTGTAAGACCTTGCTTTTGACCAAAATTTACAAATCTAGGTCAACCGGAAGTACCCTATAGGTTGTGGGTCGAAAACCTAAATGGTAGTTCCAGTTGACCTATAATTACGAAATTTGGCAAAAAGCCAGGTCTTACAGCACAAATAAAGGAAAAATTCCAAAATCTAAAAAAAGTAGGAAATTAAAGGGTGTCCCCATACATACATAGTTGAGCCAATTAAGATAGACCTCTGAGTTGTATGAGCGCTCATACAATTTAGAGGCCTGGCTTAATTAGCACCTTACTTTTTAAGACAAACTAATGAAAAACAGATTGAACTTATACTTCTGGAGTACGGAACCCTCGGTGCGCGAGTCTGACTCGCACTTGACCGGTTTTATATTCATTTATTTATATTACTGACTGACGTGCGACGTGACCCGCCCCGGCTTCGCACGAGTAGGAGATCTATCGACTAACCCACCATTGCACATATCATCGGATATTATTAGGAAGCGTTCACGTCACGGAAATGAGGAAACCTGATGATGCTCACCTGACCTGACCTATTGAGCAATGATTGATACGGTTCTTGTATAATGACTGATACGCGTTCTGCGAAGTTAGGCTGTAATAGGGTAGATGACTATTTATTTATTTATTTATTATTTACAAGCGGATACCCGCGACTTCGTTCGCGTGGATATTGGTTTTTAAAAATCCCGTGGGAATCATTTTGTTTTTCCTAAGCTCCTTTGAGCTCATATCTTGCTAAAAACTGTTAAAAGTTCACTGGCGGATGTTTAGGTGTAGATCAAAATGTAAACATCCGCCAGTGAAAGTCCCATCAAAATCGATCCAGCCTTTCAGAGATTAGCCGGTAATCTATAAAATATCTCCTTTCTAACAAAAAAAGAATGAATGAAATCGGATCACGCTTAATGAATTACAGCTAAGTACACATTTTAACTTTTATCCCCTCTCCCAAGGGAACCGTGCTGAATTTCGGGATAAAAAGTATCCAATATGTTACTCCGTAGTATGAGCTTAAACCATACATAGTTTCATTTCAATCCATGCAGTAGTTTTTGCGTGATGCGCGCACTAACATACAGACAAACAGACAAACAGACAAAAATTTAAAAAATAGCTGTTTTACGTTCTATTACTTATCCCTAACATCCCTCAGTTATTATTTTATAAAAATCTTTAATTTACAGATACGGCAATTCTACGATTTTTTTTATATGTATAGATAGAAGATATAGATGTATAGATTAGCTGATGCCCGCAATTTCATCCGAGTGGATTTAGGTTTTTAAAAATCCCTTGGTAACTATGATTTTTCGGGATAAAAAGTAGCTTATGTCCTTTTCCAAGGTCTAATCTATCTCTGTACCTTTCGTCCAAATCAGTTCAGCGGTTTAGGCGTGGAAGGGTAACATACAGACATAGACAGAGTTACTTCCGCGTTTATAACATTAATATGAATTTATTTGAACAACCAAAAATTGGCCCGGTCAAATTAGAACAAAAATAGGGTGAGGTTACAAAAATTCACACTTGGCTGAAGATTGGTAGGATTGTTTATAAAGAAATGTGAAAAGTCCTCATCGATGACCGACACCTGGAAAAAATTTACTCGGGGTGAAAGGTCACAAAAACGGGTTTTTCGCGATTTTCAACTCCTCTTTTAGTATTTTACACAATTTATAATCGACAGTTCCTAAAATTCTAAGTACCCACGTCTGCAGCAGTAGAATTTGATTGGTACGTACAATATGAATTCTTAGTGGACTGTTCACTAATCTCCATAGTTCAGGTGGGCAGTACTTTTCAACATCAGGACTGAGGAGCTGATATCTGAGTTCAAAGATACAGTCTATGCTTGGTACTTAGAATATGAATTCATAATGGACATTTCCCTAATACGCATAGTTTAGGTGGACAGTACTGCCCCAATTAAACGAGAATTAATTAATTAATTGAAATATGGTGTTTACAAAAGAAAAAAGCGATCGCAAATACAAACAAACAGACAACTAAACATCGTTAAAGTCCTCTCACATCCCTCCTTTACCACTTACGTATAATCGGCTACAGATTAACTACATAGTAGGTACTTACTAGTTGTAAAGTAATATAAGTGCATTTATATACAGTGAAGCAATTTAAAATCAACGCCTACCCCAATTAATTATTTAATTATTTAATTAGTACAAAAACTGATTAAACATTCAGTCCCCATACCAACTGACACACATTAGCTGTTTACACACGATGTATACAAAGTGTTGAGTAACCATCGTATTATGTCACGGCGAAGTAGAAAGTGGCAGTTTGACCAACTTATTCAAATTTTTGTAGGTAATAATATGTTATGTCAGAGATGGTGACCGGAAACTGGGTGGTCGGGTAGAGGTGTTATCCTTTTATTACCTACTAGCTTCTGCCCGCGGCTTCGCCCGCGTGAATTTCGGTTTTGAACAAATCCCGAGGGAATCGTGGAGTTCCGGTTCCCGTTCCCGCTCCCTTTTCCTACCTTTATACTTAAAATATCAAGCAAGGTCGCTATAGTAATCTACCTATAGCTGTAGATATAGATTTCGGGTTTTTCAAAATCCCGTGGGAACTGTGCATTTTTCCAGGATAAAAAGTAGCCTATGTGTTGCCAATGCATGCTACACAGCAAAGTATTGCAATAATGGGTTATGTGAGCGTGATTTACATAAGAACAGTCAGCGCCCTCTGTGGCGTTTTGGAGGTCTATATCTATTTTAGTCCTACAGGAATACTTTTCTGGGATAAAAAGTTACTTTATGTGTTAAGTCAGGGCATAAGCTATCTCCATTTAAAATTTCAGCCAAATCGGTTCAGTAGTTGCGGCGGAGAAGAGGAACAAACATACACACAAACTTAATAACTTAATAACGCCTTTATAATATTAGTGTGATTGTTATTTTCCTCGCTAGAAAGCTCCGATACTCGATAGCATACGCGTCCGATCGCTGCTAAATTCAAAATGCTATAGGAGAACTTTACGCATCGCCGCCCCGGCCGGCTGGAACCGCGCGCCGCGCGCAAAGTCTATGTCCCGCAATTTTTAAATCTGTAATATCTTCGAAAATATTCATTTAAATCATATGCTGTAAAGGGCCATATAGATCTATAATAAATCAACAATGTACTTAAGGTATTTAATTAGATAAGGATTTATGCTGTATTGGTTAAAATCGCTTCTAAAATTAGCCATTATTTGTCGTAAAAAAGTAAATGACAAAAAATGTTATTGTGGGATATCCATAAGAGATAGACATATACCATCGCGGAGTTTTCTATAGACCTTTTTAATGTGTACAATACTTAGTACATTATATTGATAAATCTCGTAGGGTTCAGCCTGCGTTTGCAATGTAAGCGGAAAAAATGTAATTATTTACGACATCACATTAGAAACCTCAAAAATAACAGTATTTCTCCACTATTTAATGGATGTTATCATACATATAAACCTTCCTCTTGAATCACTCTATCT